>CM047808.1:29640846-30002886 GCA_026214975.1 Gentiana macrophylla
AATATCATGTTATGGCATTATAGACTAGGTCATCCAAGTTTTGGTTATTTAAAGTCTTTATTTCTGAATTGTTTAAAGGATGTAACCTCGGTGACCTTCAATGTGATATTTGTCGGATTTGCTAAACTTACTAAGTCTGTGTATACTAAATTACCTTACTTTGCCTTCCATACATTTCACTATAATACATAGTGATGTATGGGGACCTTCAAAAGTTAAAAGTATAACAGTGCAATGTGGTTTGTCACCTTCATAGATGATCACATCAAGATCACATGGTACAAGCTTTCGATGAAAGATAAATCAAGTTGGAACCATCTTCCAAGAATTCTATAATATGGTATCCACTCAATTTGACACTAAGATTAAAATCTTAAAAGCAGATAATACCCTAGAATACTATGAGTCCAACCTCAACACCTTCCTCGAATGATAAGGGATTATTCACACCAAGATCACAGAAAAGACACCTCCTGAGCAAAATGGGGTTGTTTGAGAGGAAGAACATGCACTTCTTGGAGATGGCTAGATCGGTCATGTTCACCACATGTGCCTAAATATATGTGGGGTGAAGCTATATTAATCACCACATACACGATCAACAAAGTTACCCAGTAGAGTGTTAGGATTCAAGACTCTGCATTCAAACCATGTCGACAACTCATCATTGTCCTCACCTCTTTCTTTGACTTGCCTCCAAAGATCTTTGGATGTACCGTGTTTGTCTATATTCATGCCCAACACGTGAAGAAAACTTGACCACTGAGCTCATAAGTGCATCTTCCCAGGCTATGCCAAAAGATAGGAAAGGTTACAAGTGTTATTCTCCCACTTACAAAAGATTTTACAATTCTATGGATGTAAAATTCTTTGAAAGAACTTCATACTACTGAACAAACCTACTGAGACAAATCCTGAGAGGGCAACCTTATTGAAATTGAGATCACTCAAATCCCTCAACCTACTCCCAAGCAGGACTCCTCGATACTCATCACCATCATGACCTCAAATAGATTCTCGAACCTCAAGAAATGCCATCGAGCCCCAAAGATCTCATCGAACTGGCGATCAAGCCAATCGAACCCATCGAACCTCAAGAGACCTCCCGAGCCTATCGACCTCGGCTCATCCTATCGATATTGATGATGCACCCATTCTTTCCGGGAAGCGGAAAGAGATCATGCACTAATCACTCTATTCATACTTATGTGTCTTATGATCACTTGTCACCTTCTTTTGCTATATTTACCACACAGGACTTGATACTCACTCTATTCCTAAGAATATACACGAAGCTCTCCAATATGATAAGTGAAGGCAAATATCCAAATCGAAATGATCGCCTTCTCATTGACAACCATACTTGGGACCTCACCACTCCCACATGGAAAGAAGACAATACCAGTGAATGGTCGCTCACTATCAAGTACAATGATGATGGTACTATTGACAAATACAAAGCTAGGATCAAGCATAAAGGGATTCACTCAAACATATGGACTCGACTACAAAGAGACCTTTGCACCTGTGGCAAGCTAAACACCTGTCGTGTGGTAATCTTGATCTCACTGGTCATCCAACTTGATCGGCCTCTTCACCAACTCGGATATCAAGAATGCTTTCCTAAATGGTGACCTTACCGAGGAAGTCTATATGAATGTACCTCCCAGTTTTGCCAACACTCACACTCAGCGGAAAGTTTGTAAATTGAGAAAATCTCTATATGGCCTAAAGCAATCCCCTAGAGCCTGGTTTGGCAAACTTACTCTTGTGGTTAAAGGCTGCTGGATATCATCAATGCAACTCGAGATCACACCATGTTTATCAAAACAACCAACCGGAAAATATCCATTCTTATTGTCTATGTGGATGTTATCATCCTTACTAGTGATGACCTCGCCGAAGCTCCAACAATTGAAGGCCTCACGCCAAAGTATTTCAAGTTAAAGATTTGGGCTCGCTCAAGTACTTTCTTGGTATGGAAATAGCAAGAAACAACCCGGGGGTATATCTGTCTCACGTAGGAAGTATATACTTAGACCAAGCTAAAGGAAACCGGCATGCTAGGTTGCAAACCGGCTATCTCTCCAAGTAGACCCCAGGTAATCCACTTGACGGTACATGGTAATGTTCTTTGTAAGAAAGGAACAATATCGTAGACTTGTAGGAAAACTCATATATCTCTCTCATACAAGACCTGATATTGCATACGGAGTTAACCTTGTCGGTCGGGCTCATGCATTGCCCTACCGAGCACCATTGGGATGTCGTCTCATGTATCACTCGAGATACTTGAAGTCCACTCACGGCCAGGGCCTACACTTCACTAAGTCTTCGACAAATCGGTGAAGGTCTATACTGATGCCGACTAGCGTCAATTTGGTTGCCACATAGAAGCAGTAAGATATACCACAGCTATTGCTCGTATATATGGGGTAATCTTGTCACTTGGAGAAGCAAGAAACAACCTACATCCTCTAGAGAAGCAGCGGTTTGGCGAACTCATGGCACTCGGTTTTGGGCATTTGTGAAGCATTATGGCCGAAAAAGAGTCTCCATCGACCTTCAAAGAGACCCTCAAAGAACTCCGTCATACTCTGCTGTGACAATAATTCAACTTTATGCATGGCAGAAGATCCAGTCCATCATGATAAAACCAAACATGTGGATATTGACAGACATTTCCTTAAAGAGAAGATTGATGCCCAGATCATTCAACTTCAGTAGGTTCCCTCAGCAGGCCAAAATGCTGACATTCTCATCAAGGCAATTCCACCGCTTATGTTCAGCATACTGAGTAGCAACCTTGGTTGTATTGACATATACAACCCAGTTTGAGGGGTGTGTGGAAATATTATATATTACATTGTTGTAATTATTATTACATTGTTGTAATTATAAATCGTTACATTGTAACATGTTACTTATGTATCAAGAGACATATTAATTGTATTGAATAAACAATTAATATGTCCTAAAGTCATAAAGTAACTCTAGTTTGTCCTATCATGTAATAGCCCGACTCACAGCATTTAATACTAGCCGCTCTCTAGTAACTTTACTTTACTAGCTAGGACCTTTACATGCTTGTATCTATTTATACCCTTTCTTCAAACATGAATAAACAAGTTGAAGTTTACTCAAGTATTATTACTTTCTCAAACTCTCTTCAAATGTTGAATCGGACAGCTCAGATTATGATTCTGAATCAGATCTCTCTATAAGCAGCAGTAGTAATAATGAACTTGATGAACAAGCTTTCTACAAGTTGTTCAGATGTTTCATGCGTTCACAATACAAGAAAGACAAATCTGCTGCATCCTCCTCTTGTTCAGATGATCAACAAACTTGATGCATTTCTTTGCTTACGAGTTCTTTACTCAACCAAAATTACGTAAAATCACCATCTTGTTGTAGAATCTTCATCGAAACCGAATTTTCAGCAAAACAGCCCCTAGGTGAATGTATTCTTGAATATCTTCAACTGTGATCTTTGCTTGAAAATAATCTCAATCACGAGCAAATCAGTCTGCTGCGGTTTGACCTTATGCTCATCCTCGAATCGCAGACCAATCAGCCCGATTCTTTGAAAATAGTGTCGAATCTGTCAAAGATTCCTCAAACAGATTCGAACTGAGGTAAAAGATGATAACTCAACATTTTCTCTCGATTTGACTAGAAAATTTTAAATTAAAATGTGAAGTTATGCAACTTAAAAAAGGAACTAAGTGATAAAGATGATTTAATTTGTTCTTTAATTAATACATCTAGCGTGCTTGAACTTAAATTTTCATCACAAGAAGCTCGATTAAGACAAAAGGTTATTGAGTTAGAGGCTGATATTGAAGCCTTAAGATTTGAGAGAGATGTGTTCAAAAAGATCATTCAAGAATCTAAAAATAGCTCTAATGAGCTGAACACTTCTCCATCATCTCTTAAGGAATTTGATTTTCAAACTGGCCTAAGTCCTGAATCTTCTAAGAAAAATGGAAAGGGAAAGAAACCAGCCCCTGAAATTCAGCCCTCTTTTCTCTTTAAACCCCAATCCGTTTTTCATGCACAAGCATCCTCATCTACACCATCATACACTCATACCACTGCATCACAACCTCTCCAAGTCTCAGCTTAATTCACTAAGTCTCAATTTCATTTTCTTACAACACTTGTATTCTGTAAACTGTTTGTTTCTTGAGTGTTAAAGAAAAGTGAGGTGTGAGTGTAGAGTGTAACTCTAAGGAAACCTTTAGTGAGTGTTTGTTGAAGCATTAAGAGTGTTCTCCACTTGTTATTGAGGATCAATAACAAGGGCATAGCTTATCCAAGCTGTGGTTCAGCAGTTCGTTTCAGCCCTGCTGAGTTACGAATTCACGGAGCTGAATTCGGGTTCAAGAATCCGGGCCGTGATTCTTGGTAAGTACTCCTTTGGTGAGTGTCACTCCTTTGGTGAGTGTGTTTGTACAAATCTGTTGAATGTTGTTACTAAGGATTTAGGACATCTTAGTGTTAGTTCGTTTAAGACTAACACTAATTTGATTATCCGGTTAGTAATACTTTAACAGTGAAAGTCTTGTAATTTTTATCTCTTTTTGTTTTTGTTTTGTAATAAACTCAAGCTACATCTAGTGAAATACCTTGTGTGTGGGTGTGGTATTTTATAAGATCACACATATGTGCTTTAGGTAGTTTATATCATTGACACACCTTAGAATTGCATGCTTAGGCTTAAAGGAGTTAAAAATTGAATCTGCACTGCTTTTGATATTGTTGTTATTTGGACACCTTAGAAAATTGCATATTTTAGGATACAACTTAAAACAGCAATCGCAAGTTTGCTAGTCTGTTTTGGTTAAGTATTCAAAGCTGTTATCTATGTGCTTAAACCTGTTATTGATATAAGTTTCAGTATTGTATAACACATGTCTTTTATCTTAACAAACTGAACTTGCTTTAGAAACTATTCAACTGAAGTTAACTTAGGTTCCTTTAGTTAATTGAAACTAGATCTTCCACCTAGGTTCATTAACTGAACTAAGTTAAGTGTTTACTCCGATTTTGACTGTTAACCACTCTAATTGTATAAATCTGCTCAAGTATTTTTGAAAGTGGTTAAACAATTTTTAAAAGGTCATAATACTCTAGTCACCCCCCCCCCTCTGGAGTATTTTTTGTGCGTTCTCGATCCAACAACATGATAGTAAACTGTGCTTCTAAATACCCTTAGAACTAAGTAATCAGCAGGCTTTCCTGACCACATATCAACTAGTGTCTTGAAACCGATCCCGGTGTGAGGACTCCTGATGATTAAGTAGCAAGTTGTGCTTACAGCTTCTGCCAAAATCTTCTTGACAAACCAGCATTAGAGAGCATACATCTTGCACTCTCCAGAAGAGTTTGATTCATTCTCTTAGCTACACCATTTTGATGAAGTGCATTCCTTAGAGTGTGATGTCTGACAATACATTCAGTTTTGCAAAATGTATCAAACTCGCCTAGCAAATTCGGACATTATATGTACGAAGCATCCTCGGTCTTCTTCCCCAACTGATTTTCAACTGAGCTTTCCCACGCCTTGAAGTTATTAAATTCATCACTCTTGTGTTTCATCATCACCACCCAAGTCATCCTTGAATAGTCATCTATGAATGACCCAAAATATCTGTGACCACCCATTGACTCCACTTTTGAAGGCCCCCAACAATCGTAATGAATGTAATCAAATGATGACTTTGTGTTGTGTATTCCTTTGAGAACTTGCCTCACGTGAATTAGCTTTCCAAACACACAATGTTCACAAAAGTCCAGATGCTTGACCTTACATCCCCAAGAAGATTATTCTGATAAAGAATCTGCATCCCATTTTCACCCATATGACACAGTATCATCTGCCACAGTTTTTTCAGTTGTGACTGGTGAACATCAACAGATGCTACATCAGTAGATCCAGACACAGCTGATCCTTACGAAATATACAAGGTCCCCCTTTTGATTCCTCTGAGATTTGAGTGTTTGTCAACAATGCTGTTCTCAGAAACCTTTCACAAGTTACTGCAAAATTCAATTAACAAGGACAAAACATAGACCCAGATGTATAATAATACATCTATGAGGGAGGAATCTTAATTCTACCAATAACCCAGAAAAAGAAAACTAATTAATTGGCATAAATTATATAAAGAATTTGTGCCAATTGGAAAAGGAAAATCAAAACAATGAAAAAGAAAATTGCAACTCACTCCTGAAATAAGAATTGATGAGCCACCAAAGAAACGGGCCGATATTTATTGCAGATTTATGACATGTTATATTATGGTGTATTTGTATTATATTAGTAAGGATAGTTTGGTAATTATAGATAGGAGTGGAAACCCTAGATTATACTATAAATATTGTACTATTGTTTTGATGAATGAGATGAGAAAGATTTTCCCTCAACTTCTTTTCATGGTATCAGAGACAGGTTAATCTAAAAAAAATAAAAAATAAAAACAAACGCAGCAAAAGTTCTTCTGCACAGAACATCCATGGCTGCTCCAACCGATTCCGAGAAGAAACTCGATGCTTACTTCTTAAGCACGGCTGATCACCCTGGCCAACTGATCACGACTGTGCAATTGAAGGGACCAAACTATGATGAATGGGCTCGTTCCGTTCGAACGGCGTTACGATCAAAACGCAAATTCGGATTTCTTGAAGGGACCATCAAGAAGCCGACTGATGAATCTAAGCATGAAGATTGGCACATTGTTAATTCCATGTTGTTATCATGGATTATGAATACGATTGAACCGTCTATTCGTTCGAATTTTTCTTATTACGAGGATCCTCGTGAATTGTGGGTAACTCTGAAGGACCGATTCTCGGTCGTCAATGGAACAAGGATTTGCCAATTGAAATTGGCTCTCGCTGAATGCAGGCAAGGAAGAGGGGAGTCCATTGCCTCTTATTTTGGTCGGATGAGCCGAATTTGGGACGAACTCGGTTCGTTGATTGTGTATCCATCATGTACATGTGATGGCTACGATTATGACTTACCAAAGAAGTTTCAGCAACACCAGCAAGATGATAGGCTCTATTGGTTTTTGGTTGGGCTCGAATCCGGTTATGCTCCAGCCCGATCACAGCTCTTGAGCCGTGATCCATTGCCCAGCCTGGATCGAGCTTATCAGCTCCTGATTCAAGAAGAAAATTTGCAGGGTGCTCCAACACCTCCTGCTTCGAAGTCGGAAGGGGAGACCATGATGGCTTTCCGGCTCCAAACAAAAGGAAAAGGACGGGGAAAAGCTGGGGATTCTGGGACCAAACGGTGTGCTCATTGTAACCGTGAAGGGCACGAAGAAGATACGTGTTTTCAGATCCATGGTTATCCAGAATGGTGGGGTGATCGGCCTCGGGGTGCTCGTAATGATGGCATAACAGCTCGGGGTGGCCGGGCAGTAAGGGCCGGACGGGGACGCAGTTCGGGGTCGTTCTCCTCCAACCCGAAAGTGAACAAGACTGGAGCAGTGGGTTCGATAGGCCCAATTCAGCCCACTGTCCCAGCCCACGTGAAGAACTTGGAGCAATCCGGTTTGGCTAACATCACTCCGGCCCAATGGCAAGGGATCTTGGAACTTTTGAGTCTTCCGAAACAACAAGATCGTTTAACAGGTAACAAGGCTTGGATTATTGACACGGGGGCCACGCATCATGTGGCCGGAAATTTTGATTTGCTCGTTGATTCACATCAAATAGCTCGATGTCCCATTGGGTTACCGGATGGGAGCTCATCCACAGCTACCCATGAAGGAACAATTTTTTATCGGAAAATTTAGCTTTGAAAAATGTTTTATTTGTCCCTAATTTGAATTGTAATTTGCTCTCGGTAACGCAATTCCAAGATGCTAATGATTGCGTCATACAGCTCAATAATACGTTGTGTGTAATGCAGGACCGAGTGACGAGGACGCTGATTGGACTGGGTGAGCGTGTGAATGGACTTTTTCTGTTCTCCGGAGTTCCAGAAGTACGTGTTATGGCCATTGATGGTGGGAAATCTATGGAGTTGTGGCACCGGCGGTTGGGACACCCTTCAGAAAAGGTCCTTAAGCATGTACCCAATATTTCTATTTCTAGGAATTTATATAAAGATGGTTGTGAGATTTGCTTTAGAGCTAAACAACCACGTGAGCAGTTTTCTATTAGTGAGAGTCGTGATTGTCGGATATTTGAACTTGTTCATTGTGATTTGTGGGGTCATTATACGGTCCGTCTCACGTGTAGGACTCGTATTTTTGACTATTGTTGACGATTATTAGTGGTCCTGCTTGGATTTATTTGCTCTTAAATAAATTTGAAGTGGAATCTATTTTCTTGAATTTTGTGGCCCTTGTTTCTCGTCAATTTGATCTTTCTATTAAGCGTGTTCGAAGTGACAATGACACCGAATTTCGAAAATTGCTTCCTTATTTTCGTGAACAAGGTATTATTTTTGAAACCTCATGTGTATCTACCCCACAACAAAATGGTCGTGTTGAGCGTAAACACAAGCATATTTTGAATGTTGCTCGGGCCCTTCGGTTTGAGGGTCATTTACCTTTGAAGTTTTAGGGAGAGTGTGTGTTAGCCGCCTCATACATCATTAACCGTACCCCATCAAGCGTTTTAAATTATAGAACTCCCTACGAGATCTTGTTTGGGAAGCTCCTGTTTATCTATGCTCGTGTCCTCGGTTGTCTTTGTTATGCCCACAACCACCGCCACTCGAATAAATTTGATAGCCGTAGTCGTAAGTGTGTTTTTTTGGGTTATCCATTTGGGAAGAAAGGTTGGACCTTGTATGATCTCGGGTCTGAGGAGATTTTTGTCTCTCGTGATGTGAAGTTTTATGAGCACGTGTTCCCTTTTTCTCCACGGGCCGAAGGGGATGTTTCTACTTCTCTCCCTCCACAAATTTTAGATGATGTGGTAGATGAGGATGAGGGGTTTGGTGTTTCTCTCCCTTCAACCGAGGGTTCTCAATTTCCGGATCCTCCGGTTGAAGGAGGGATTGGGGCGGCGGCTGAGACAGTTGAGGTAGCACCCACCACCACCTCAACATCCAGGTGAAGGTGTGGAAGAATTGGGCAGAGGACGACGACAGAAAATTCCAAATTCGAGGTTTCAGGATTTTGTGACACACACCGTGCTTGATCAGAAAAGTCCTACTCCACGCTCTTCCACTCCGTCTGCGTCTTCAGGTACTCCGTATCCTCTTATGCATTTTGTAAATTATGACTTATTTTCTGATAAACACCGCAAGTATCTTGCAACTATCACTATTGGGAATCCTCCAAAATCATTTAAGGAGGCGGTTAAGCATGAAGGGTGGCGTAAGGCCATGGATGAAGAAGTTCGGGCTCTAGAAGATCAGGGTACATGGGTATTGCAGCCACTCCCTTTTGGGAAAAAGGCATTGGGGAGTAAGTGGGTATATACCGAGAAATATGATGAACATGGAACCTTGCAACGGTTGAAAGCCCGGTTAGTGGCTTTCGGGTATCATCAGGAAGAAGGAATTGATTATACTGAGACATTTGCTCCTGTGGAAAAGATGGTTACTGTACGCACTTTCCTCAGTGTCGCTGCAGTGAAACGATGGGATATTCATCAGATGGATGTGCAAAATGCTTTTCTGCATGGCGATCTGCAGGAGGAAATTTACTTGAAAATTCCTCCCGGTTTTGAGAAGAAGGGCTCGAACTTGGTTTGTAAGATGCGCAAATCACTATATGGTTTGAAACAGGCACCAAGATGTTGGTTTGCAAAGCTCGCTTCTGCATTGAAAGATTATGGATTTCGTCAGTCGTACTCAGATTATTCGTTATTTACCTTGCATCGAGATGGTATTCAGTTGAACGTGCTTGTGTATGTCGATGATATGATCATTTCCGGGAACGATAAGGTTGCAATGACTATTTTTAAAGAATATTTGGGGAAGTGCTTTAAGATGAAGGATTTGGGGGTTCTAAAATATTTTCTCGGGATAGAGGTAGCCCGGAACAAAGATGGGATTTTCTTGAATCAACGGAAATACGCCCTTGACATTATTCATGAAGCAGGTTTACTTGGGAGCAAACCTGCCGATTTTCCTATTGAGCAGAACCACAAGTTAGCTCTTGCCACCGGTGAATTGTTGAGTGATCCTGGACCCTATCGGCGGTTGATTGGGAGGCTTATTTACCTTGGGGTGACCCGGCCCGACTTGGCTTACTCACTCCATGTCCTGTCTCAGTTCATGCATGCTCCTCGAGTTGCTCATTGGGAAGCCGCACTACGTCTTGTTCGTTATTTGAAGAAACATCCTGGTCAGGGTATCTTGTTGTGTTCTGATAGTTCCCTCATTCTAGAGGGTTGGTGTGATTCTGATTGGGCGAGTTGCCCGCTTACTCGGCGTTCTTTGAGTGGGTGGTTTGTGTTCCTTGGCCTTTCCCCCATATCCTGGAAGTCCAAGAAACAAACCATTGTTTCTCGTTCCTCAGCTGAAGCTGAATATCGGTCTATGGCCTCTCTTACATGCGAGTTAAAATGGTTGAAGCAACTGTTGGACGACCTAGGGGTGCGGCATCCCCCAGTTATACGGCTCTTTTGTGATAGTCAATCGGCACTATATATTTCCCAGAATCCGGTGTTTCATGAACGCATGAAGCACATTGAAGTAGACTGTCACTTAGTGCGTGATGCTATTACGGATGGGTTGATTCTTCCTTCCTATGTGCCCACAAAGCATCAGTTGGCGGACATTTTTTACGAAGGCATTGGGACGACAACAATTTGAGTTTCTCTTGTGCAAGCTGGGCGTTCGTGATCTCCACGCTCCACCTTGAGAGGGGGTATTGCGACGATGACATGTTATATTATGGTGTATTTGTATTATATTAGTAAGGATAGTTTGGTAATTATGGATAGGAGTGGAAAACCTAGATTATACTATAAATATTGTGCTATTGTTTTGAATAATGAGATGAGAAAGATTTTCCCTCAACTTCTTTTCAATATTGATCGGAATTGATGAGCCCAGTTGCAATGTCAATTATACTTGGAAGGGAAATATTGTATGTTGTTTTAGCTAGAAGGAATACTGTAGATGTTGCAGAAACAACAAACAATATTATATGAAGATGGGGGACGGCATGGGCCACACGCATTAATTATTATTTAGCCCCCTGACAAATTAGGCCGCGGACGGCCAAACAGACGCAGACATACCGATTGACTATTTCGCCACCGATGGCCAAACAGATGCATTTGAGATTGACTCAAGTATCTATCTTCTTCTTGAAATGAATATGACGTGAAGTCGTGAAGTATGCCGGGGCCGGGCCACCATCTTCGAGAAATCCAATTAAATTAAAAGTCGGAGTAATGATACGAGCATAATAATCGTAATACAATGACCGACACTATTAAATACGTTGTCTTATCTTAGGAGTCATCGTTTTATGATGTACTTTAATCAAGATCAAATGGTAAGACATTTGATTTTGTCATATGTTATGCCAAAACGTTTGTACTCGTATTATTACTCAAAAAAATGAGGAAATGATATGTTCACCCTCAAATTGAATTTCATGTATCATTTTTAACTTTTTTCACCATTGATCTAAATTTAGGATCCATCGATAAATATAGGTCTTACTATGATCAATGGTGAAAAACATAAGGTGCTAAAATACAGATAAGAGACTTGCACTTGAAGAAAGATAAAACATATGCAATCTAATAGTAAATATGGCGAAATTGACAAATCACAGAAACAAAGAGAATACCGTGATTTAACGTGGTTTCCGGCGTTGTGCCGATTTTTCCACGGACAGAAAAGGAGATATTTTATTATGCACAAAGTTACAATGATTTTCACACACACTTCATTGATTACAACATTGATATTTATATACACAATTCCCTAAACCCTAGCCGCCAAAGATCTTTGTCGGAACTGTCATAAATACCCCAGATGTGGACCCCACCTCTAGCTGTTATCCCCCAGACGAAACTCAGCTCACAAATGACTTTCCCAGACTTGCAACCAACTGCTGAAATGTAGAACTCAGTTGTACTCATCAAAACTCAGCAGACAAAACTGAAAGCTGACTTCAAAAGAAACTCAGTTTGCACCTCACCAAAACTGACTTTCACAGAACTGGATACATTTGCTAAGCTGACCATTATTCTCAGCTAACTTTCTCAGATTAGTTCCACCAGTTTATAACTCAGTTTAAAGTTCAAGTCACTTAACTGACAAATCTCCACCTTGACTTGAACTCTCATTCACAGTCAACCAGATTGCATAACCAGATGTATTTGTACCAGATGCATTCGTCAATGCCAGGATGTACTTGTACCAGAATTCTCCACAGAATCCACTCAGCTGATCTGACCTCAACAGAGTTTCCAGATCCCAGTTTATAAGCTTTGAATATTCAGCAAGTCCAGACACAACTGAAACATGCTATGTTGAACTGGTTTAGTGAACATATCATCAGTATTTTCCTTGGTGCCGATCTTCTTCACTACAACTCTCTTCTCATTTCTCAGAAAATGATACCTCGCATCAATATGCTTGGTTCTCTCATGGTGAACCAGATCCTTAGCTAGACAAATTACACTCAAACTGTCACAATAAATTTCAGCTTGATCCTGATGTATCCCCTAATCACTGACTAGACCCTTCAACCAGATTTCTTCCTTGGCTGCTTCGGTAAGAGCCATATAATCTGCCTCAGTAGTTGATAATGCTATTGTTGCTTGCAAAGTTGATTTCCAGCAGACAACTGAATCCCCAATGTGAAAACATAACCAGTCATAGATTTTCTACTGTTCACATCACCTGTATAATCAGCATCACAGTATCTTGTGCCCAAACTCTGAGTATAACCTCCATAAATGAGAAAAACATCAGTTGTACCTCTAAGGTACCTGAATATTCTTTTCCCAGCTTTCCAGTGTTCCTTTCCAGGTTGAGCCATAAACCTGCTGACAACACTGACTGTATGAGCCAAATCAGGCCTAGTGCACAACATGACATACATCAGACTGCCAACTGCACTAGCATAGGGAACTTTTGACATATATTCCTTCTCCTCATCTAACTGTAAAGGATAAACTGACAAATGAACATTTGATGCTAAGGGAGTATCTATTGGCTTTGCAGCTGACATACCAAAGTTGGCCAAAATCTTCGACATATAGCCCCGCTGAGATAAAAACAGTTTCTTCTGACTCCTATCTCTCTAGATCTCCATCCTCAAGATTTTCTTGGCTGCACCCAAATCTTTCATTTCAAGTTCAGAACTAAGAAGGTGTTGGACATATTTTAAGTTTTAATGATGAGTGTCAGACTAGCTGTTATAGAGCAAAGGAAAAAAGATGTTTAGATCAAATGTATAGGTTTATTAGAGTTTGATCTTTGTATAGGTTTGATCAAACAATCATTGTAATTAGGTCAGCTGACTGTATCAGCAGACCTGTCTAGGTCAGTAAGGTAACTAGGTTAGTAGACTAGTTAGGAACCTGCTGAAGACTGAAGGCTGAGAGTTCAAACTTAGTTATTGAAGGCTAAGGGATCAAACTTAATATTTAAATTCAAGGATATGTAATCAGAATTTAGGGAAGTCTGTGATGACCTAAACTGATTACATGTACCTTGTGTGAAAGATATAAGTTCCATATGTTAAGTGATGATTGAAACTTAGTTATGTTCAAAACGGTGTACTCTAACTTCATAATAAAAAGTTATATGAAAATAGGATTATATTTTTAGTTATTTCTCATGTACCTTGTTTTCAGATTCATTTTATAACTTTTCCAATGATTAATGATTATTTTTCTTCAACTTGGAATTTGAGTGTTTGTCAACAATGCTGTTCTCAGAAACCTTTCACAAGTTACTGCAAATTCAATTAGTAATTACTTAACATAGACCCAGATGTATAAGTATAATACATCTATGAAGGAGGAAACTTAATTCTACCAATAACCCAGAAAAAGAAAACTCAATTGGAAAAAGAAAAACAAAACAATGAAAAGAAAATTGCAACTCTCTCGTGAAATAAGAATTGATGAGCCACCAGCAACACGGCTGATATTGATCGGAATTGATGAACCCACTTGAAATGTCAATTATACTTGGAAGGGAAATATAGTATGTTGCTTTAGCTAGAAGGAATACGGTAGATGTTGCAGAACAACAAACACTATTATATGAAGATGGGCGAAGGGCATGGGCCACACCTTGACAAATTAGGTGAAATTTTAAAATACAACCGTTGTAGGAAGATTTTACCAAGTGGCATACATTACAACCACTCATTTCTAACCTCTCACACACGATAAAAGTGTATTATGTGAAAGAGAGTAAAAATGAGAGGCTCTAATGTATGCCACTTGGTATAACCTTACTACAACCGTTGCACCATAAAATCTCTCGACAAATTAGACCGCGGACGGCCAAACAGATGCAGACATGTTTAATTATTGACTATTTCGCCGCCGACGGCAAAACAGACACATTTGAGATTGACTCGAGTATCTGTCTTCTCCTTGAAATGAATATGACGACGCGGAACAAGGGAAGTTATTGGGTACATTCGTCCTATGCTGAGTGTATTCATGTGGTAAAATATAGACCATTTATTTATAAACTGAATTCAAACCGTGTGATTCAAATTTATTTATATATCAAATCGGTGTAGATATGTGACACTCTAAAATCTTTTAGCTGTGATGTACTTTAATAAAGATCAAATGGAAAGATGTTTGATTGTGTTACTCGTTATGTCACCACTCGTATCTTTACTCAAAAAAAAGAAAGAAAAAAAAAAAGCGGGGATAAGATATGTTCACTTTCAAATTGCACTTCATGTATCACTTTTAATATTTTTCACCATTGATCTAAGTTTAGGATCCATTGGGCCAAAAAAAAGGTTTAGGATCCATCGATAAATATAGGTCCCATTATAATCAATGTTGCAAAATGTAAGGAGTGATATATGGAGTGCAATTTAAGAGTAGATATATGATGTGGAATATCTACGATAAACAGATAAAACGCGAGTTAATCTATGTTTGATAGTGAAAATTTTATGGAGTAATATATGGAGTGCAATTTGAGAGTGAATATGTGATGTAGAAGATCTATAATAAACAGATAAAGCACGAGTTAATTTATTTTCGAAGATAATTTCATTCTCAAAGGAAAAAGAAGATTCAAGATTACACGTAATACTTAGCTTAACCGAGTTATTTATATCATTCCAACCCTCCTATAGAACAATTATATACGAGCAGTCCCTGGGTCCACGGAATAGCAAAAATAGAACTTCCTCCCTTATCTTACGAATAAGTATCCCATGCTCTTCACCATGCTGGCCAACTCCATACAACACATCAATTTCCTTCACTTTGCGCAAACCAAGAGTACAATCCCATCCTAAAGGTGCTCATCCCTCTACATAGATGCACAAGAATTGTTGTACTTGCCCTAGGGAACTAAACATGCAATTGAACCTAGTGCATGTCCTTCAACAACCGCGTCGAAGCAATCATCAAGAAGTTGAATCAATTCAAGTGGACAATTGTTGGAAATAAAATTTATGTTTTGATCATGTTTCATCACTTGTTTAATTATTTTCTTTTAAGTCCCATTGATGAAGTGCCATAACTAGCTGTTATAGTGCAAAGCAAAAAAATATCTAGAATTAAATGTATAGGATTTAATAGAGTCTAATATTTGTATAGGTAAATCAGACAAGCAATGTAATAGAATAGGCTTAAAACTGAGAAACTGACTTTAGGAAACATGTTGAGTTTACAAATGAAAAGTATTCAAGAGAAGAAACTGACCTTAGAGAAGGAACTGAGTTCACATATAGAAACTGAAGAAGGTAAGTTCACTGAGGGACACAAACTCAGTTGACTTATCTAGAAGTTGAATGATGAGGGGACAAACTCAGTTAAGAATGCTGAGGGGCACAGACTCAGTTATTGAAGATAAGAAGAAGTGAGGGTTCAAACTCAGCTTATGAAGCCTAAAAGCAGAGACTGTAAAGTTGGAATTCAAGTAGGTCTGTGATGACCTGAACTGACTTTATAGATCTTGTATGAAGACCTAAGATACATAAGGACAATGATATCTTGGATGATATAAGTTTCTATGGTGTACTCTGATCAAGTTAATAAAGATCAGATGAATAAGAAGTACTAAAATTTAATGTTGCTAAATCTGATTGTTGCTAAAATTTAACAAGATGATGTTGTTCTCAAAGCAAGAAGGAAGTGGAATTTCATTGCTAAAAAGACTAATGAAATTAAGGTTCCTTCGGATTCTGATACTTCAGCGAGTAATTTTATAGACAAAAGGAGAACTCTTGAATCAAAGTATCTTCAACCTCCTAGTTTTACTGAACCAGTTTTTAAAAAGTTATGTATTGGTGAACTAAAATCTTCATCTAAATTTTGCAGGGTGAAAGGAGCCAACCCTATGTGGCTTCTACATGAACAATGAGGATTAGTGCATGGAATTGTCAATGTGTGGGGAGCTTTTTGACGTTATCCTAGCTTGAGGAGGTATATAGAATCCACTGCCAAGTATTATCTTTTTAAGTGAAATTAAAAAGAAAGAAAGTAGTTTGGCAAGTATTAGCAAAAAGCAAAAGTTTGATCATGTAAGCACTGTTAATTCACCTGGTATGATAGGTTGGCTTGCTCTTTTGTGGAAAGAAAATGCCAATACTATATGTTGTCTCATCCAGCAAGTCTGCATCAAAGATGACTTCACTGGTCAGTATTTGTAGTTTGTTGGGGTTTTCATGAGCTTCTCACATTCTCACAGACTGGAGCAGTGGTCCTATCTGCAAAACGTAATGGATTTTTGAGGTATTAATTTCATTTTGGATGGTGATTTTAACGACATCCTTAACCATAAAGAAAAACAAAAAGGTGCGTCCAGGCTTGACAATTGTTTTTCTACTTTCAACAGTTTGTTGCAGATAATGATTTCTCTTATCCAAGCTTTGTTGGTCATTTTTGGACTTGGAGAGGATCTTTTAGGCTATTGGCCTCAAAATCTTGGGCCACTGATTATGATAAGGCTTGTGCATACTATTTGGACATGGAGACTTCTGATCACTACATGTTATTACTTGACTCATCTCCTATCTTTTTGAGAGGGAAGGAAAAGTTTTACTTTGACAACATGTGGATTTCTAACCTGTCCGTTTTAAGCTGTGACTGATGGGTAGTCGAAGAATATTCTAGGCAAATATCAGTATTAGGTTTGATGAAAATCAAGGAGGTTAGAATGAGACCAAATAATTGGAAGAAAGTTGATTCTCCCAAGTTTGCTTTGAGAAATAAAGGTATTAAAGATCAAATCCAACAAGCTTTTGAAGGAATGGATGCTTATTATCTGATTATATAAGTCTTCTAAAAAGTATCGGAAAAAAATGCTAATTTGGATGAACAGAGGTTCTGAAGTCGAAATTCTCGCTTAAAATGGTTCAAGGAGAGGGATAAAAATATTCACTTCTTTCACTCTTATGTGCAAGGCATGAAAAGAAAAAAACTTTATCACCAATACTATGGATCAAAGCTCTAGAGGCCGGTGCGTCTCTTCAAATGAAATTATTGTTAGTTTCAAAGTTCTTACATGAACTTATTCAAAGTCTCTGGTAACAAAATTTCCTCTCTTAATGATTTTAGTGATATACAACCTTTGAATGAGCATTTGTTGAAAGAAGTCTCAAAAGCCTAAATCAGGCAAGCTATTTTTCAAAAGAAATCAAATTCAGCCCCAAGTCCAGATGTTATGTCCTCAACAATTTTTTTTAGAAATTGCTATCACATTATTTAAAAGGGCGTTGTCAATGCTTTCAGAGATTTCATAAATTCTGGAAGCTCCTTAAAAATATAATCATTCCTGTATTGCCTTGAAAAAATGTGTTATATATTTTGTATTAATGACAATCAAAGCACTATTTCTTTGGGCAAACAAGTTTTGGATATTTACAATATTGCTCATTATTCTATATGATTAACACGAGGAAATGTAAGAAATCTTGTATGGTCTCTATAGCTTTTGACATATTTGAATGGTATTTCTTAATTTTTATCAAGGAAAATTTGAGTTTCTCACTTAAATGGATTGGCCTGATTTTGAAATGAATTTCATTTGTATCCTACTCTTTCATCACTGATAGTGATAAAATTGGTTTTGTTAAGCCTTCAAGAGGTGTCAGGCATAGAGATGCTTTATTTATCAATTGCCAAAGGTTTCTGATTTAGATGGAAACATCCCAGGTATTAAAATCTCTCCTTTGAGCTCAGCTATTAATCATATTTTCTTTATAGATGATCCTCTCTCATTTCGACAAATGCTCCTAAAGAGTCTGCAGTTTGTATATTGGAAACTCTTTCTAACTATGAATCTATCTCTAGACATGCTATTAACATCTCTAAGTTGGCATTCCTCTCTAGGAAAAATGTCGTTATTACAGAAAAAGAGTTTATTATGTTGTTATTCAAAAAATGTAGGAATAAGGTTGGAAACCGGAAAACAAATTTCTCAATTAGGGTGGAAAAGTTGTTATGCTTTTCTTTGTTCTTACTATCTAGCCTAACTTCGTTATGTCCTGCCAAAGTTGTTTGTATGTTGTCATTTGATAGAAACATAAATACTTTTGATTATGTAGTTTATAGTGATAATATAAATGTGATAGTTATATACTAATTACAATTTGTATAAGGATCAAGATATATTTTTACGATTTTTTTTTGAATATTTAAGAAGGTTTCTTATTTATGGAAGTGATGGGCGGAGACCAACATATATTGTTGATTAAGAACTTATTTACAAAGATAAAGTGGGGTGTTGATATAGAAGATCTATAATAAACGAACAAAAGTGATAAAGCAAGAGCTAATCCAAGCTCAGAAGTGTTTTCATTCTCAAAAGAGGAAAATAGTGATTACAAGATTACATAATATGACCTAGCAACTAAGAGACTCAACTATTTATAGGCTAATAAGCCCATTTAGGTAACCTAAGCCCAAATAACTAACCACTTAATATAACATAAATGAAAATACTATTAATTAATTTAGATGTGCTAAATCATCTTCATCCCTCAATTCGGAAAGTTCGTCCACGAGCGAACTCGTAGGAACCACATCAAGACCTCACGAGCTTACCCATCAGTGGATCAAGTCCTGTCACCATTTTGTGAAACAATTTCAAAGTAACTTGACGCGAGCATGACGCAGTTGCAACAATCCTTAGGTGAATCATGATGCATTTTGCTTCAGTATCAGTCCAACCGACCCATGGAATAACTCGTCCACGAGTTAAATTACAATTGAATACACACAGAGAACTTTCTCCCGGATGAAAAGGAAACATCACACCCTTAGTGCGCGCCATGAATGAAAATTGCATAAACAAGAGTTGGAAAGTTACACCATTTGCAGATGTCCGGTCAGGAGAAAAGAAACCAAAACCGAATTCAGCACCGAAATTTCTGGTACAAATTTGAAGACTCGTTTCACTCATATAAACATTGACAACACAAGTCCTTGCACTCGAAGCCAATCCAATATTCAGTCCAAACAAACAATGACTCACAGAATTCCTAGTTCTCGCAAGGTAGGTGATTCCACCCGGATCGAATGATAGAAATGCATGGACCATGAACCAGCTGCGGCGCCGCAATTACCGAAGACCAAATGTCGGCCTTAAGATAACAAATGTTGTGTCTATCCTTAGGGCCAACATAGTAAAATTCTAGTTCTTCAAATAGTGTTGATCCAGAACCACTAATCAAACCATAAGTACATTCATCAACCTTTGCTGCAACCTTGTATACTAGGCCACCGATCCGTTTTGTCACTCCCTTGGAAACTTCACAGAATTCTCTAAGTGGTCTGTTGGAGTTAACAACCACTATACAACAACCTGTCATCATGGAGGTCAGAACTACAAGGTATCTCCCTTCATTTTGAGATCCAAGGGTATAGGGAGTCTACTGCTAGAGAACTACAAAACAAAATAGGAGGACAAGAGCTAAACCATGACTCCAAAAATGACTTTGCTAGTTCTCTGTGTGAAATAAGCTTCAATTCTGTTTCAGAAATGGGAATCACAATAACTAACATGTATCCTTTATTTGATACACCTCCCGGGTCAAAATTCAGGATTTGATTCTCACCATTCATGCCTTCAAACCATAATGAAGACTTTCAAAGGACCTTTCAAGATTCTCTCAGCATGTGTTGCTGAATCTGACCATGTCAGCCATGTTAGGGCGTTTGAGAACATATAGGCTAACAAGATTGGGTCTATTGAGTCTATGAAAGTCTAACAGGGCATCTTGGTCTTGTAGTGAGAGTAGCTTTCTTGAAACACTACTTGGTACAATACGTGGTGTTCCAACATTAGGTGCATTAACCATGTTGGTTTCATCTACAGCATACCCAAATGCGGGTTCAGTTTCATTAACATGAGCAACAATTTTTCCTTGGATTGGAATTCTAGCATGGGCGTTGCCGAATTATCATACTTCTCAGAATGTTGATCATCAGGGAAGTTGCTCATGCCTTCAGTGCCCGGTGTGCAGTTGGAAACTTGAGATGGGAATTTTGTCGAATAGTTGGAGGGTATATCATTGACCACTTCTGATGCACAAGAAATCCCTAAGTCATCTGTGCGTTAATGTCTGATGCCATCAGATTCAGTTGTGCTATTATGTTTGTAACTGTTTGATTCAGTGGGAACTTTTATCAAACACTTGGTAGGTTCCACTTCATTCATTTCTATTGATTGCTCATCAACTGTGCTTTTACCGGTAGTATCCTCTTCATCACAAATTTTAGTACTTTTCTTCTCACACTGTTTGTTGCAGAGATAGTTTGCCGAACAAGTAACGGGCATGAATCTTTTAAGCAATAATCGTTTCATAGTTGGCCATGACAAATTCTTACCCTCTGAAAATCTATCGTTCTGCAACATCTTCCACCAGTAATATGCAGCTCCCTTCATTTTATACCAAACGATTTTGCACTTCAAGTGTTCCGGTGGACGTATTTCTTCGAAAAAATATTCTATCGCATCTATCCAACTCAATAGATCTTCTATGTGCCATCAAAAACAGGGAGGTTTTTCTTGAATTTGACTATTAATCCACCATATCTATGATAAAACCCATGAAATGGGTCTTCCATCTTATTGTAGCCGTGGAACCTGTTGTCAAATTCAGTAAAGCTGGAAGTAAAACCAATCAGCTGCACTTGTTGTTGTTCACCAAATTTGTGATTCCGGTAGTGAAACCCATCGCTGACGTTAACCGCAGTTACACGAGGAACAACTCGCCGAACTTGGTTGCAGTCTCGCAAAGGGTGCTGTCTTAGCCCGTCACAACTCGATCAGTTTCTGTCTCCAAAGAAACAGTCTTTTAATTAAGCCGTGATGGAGTATCCCATGCCCTGTTTGGTTTCGGGTTGGATTGATGTTTGAATGGATTCAAGAAATATAAAGTAAAATAAAATACACTGAAATAATAATAATAAAGTTGACATGTTGTATAAAGCACTCGCTTCCTTTTTTTTTTTTTTTTTTTTTTTTTTGAACATAAAAGTACTCGCTTTCTAATGGGCCTATTTGTTTTTCGTTCTTTTTTTTTCGCGGTTATATGTGACTTTTGGATAATTATTATGGTTGCACATATTATAACCAAGTATAAGTTGCATAATGATCGAAATTGTGTTTTAATATTTATAATTATGATTATATAAAAAAATTAATAACGGATAGGGGGAAACACCGAAGGTATGAAACATTTTTTTGAGAGAAGACACCCCGTTGCACTTTTATTATGAGTATAGATATAGATATAGATAGATAAACCGTTAGTACAGCAGTGCAGTAATAGTATATCAATTATCATTCCATGTGATTATATTTGCTGCAAAATACAGAAGTGTAGTGTTTTCATTCAAAAGATTGTATTGTTCTTTCTTGAATACGACCCCCACCATGGAATGAACCTGCAAAGATGTAACATAATTACTTCACGAAGAAAACCCAAAAACCAATTCCAACAGCACCTCACGATATATGGACACGAAACAATGTACAGGCCATCAGATAAGAAAAGGAGCAGATTTGCAACCCAGCACCAACAAACAGACGTCACAGACTAAAGATTTTGCTGTTAAAAAAAAAAATCAAAAACGAAGCATGAAATGGAATCGAGATGTACTTGCACAAAATATTAAGGCCAAAGTTTAGTTTTCATTACCTTCCATGATCCGCAACAATCACTTGAAGCTCCTCATTGCCAAATTCTTTTTGTGCTTCCTCTATTTCAACAACTGAAGTAGCAGCTTTGGGTGATGCATAAACTTCAATTCTCTTCAAGGTAAGTATTTCTCCAAAACAGGGTGGTATAGTATTCAGGTCCCTGCATCTATTCACGATAATTACCTCCAGACTAGGAAAAGGCTCGTCATACGCAATCCATTCAGCCAAATGTAAATCCTGTAGTTTTAAAAACTTAAGCTTTGGGAATTCTGTATTTTCCATGTCCCACTTAAGCCCAACAAAGGCAAAAGCTAGTACCTTCAGAACCTCAAGACAAGGTATTTTACTAATCACTGCTAAATATCTCCAGTCTAAATGGCAGCATGATAACGATAGTTTCTTAAGAGCTGAAAGAAAGTTAAACGAACGTAAACATGCCTCCCCCACAGAGTAAACTTTTAGTGACTCGAGTTTACTAAGAGAGTCCAGATTTGGAAAATGAACACTCTGTTTATCAACATTTTTGTTGTCAAAGCTCAGTTTTCGAAGAGAAGGTGACCTTTGTAAAAAGTCTTTTAAATGCTCTGTTGAGAAGATTTTTAGGCATGAAAAGCTTTCCAAGTTAACCATTTTGGGGCATGCTTCATGCTTTTTCACACCCGAATCATTTAGGTAGCACCAACCGACATCCACATGCCTAAGCCGTGTCATTTTCCAAATAGTTCCGGGCAACTCTAACTGAAATCTTCCATTAAGAATTAGAATTTCCAGATTCCAAAGATTAGATATAGAAGATGGAACTATAAAAGACTCCGGACTTCTAACTAGAAATGAGGTCGCTATAAATCTCAGATGAACAAGTGAAGCTATCTCTTTAATAGAACATGTATCCCATTGTAGCCCTTCCAAATCTATCACTCGAACAAGTTTCAAGTTGCTAACATAATGATAGTCACTACAAAAAGTTTTACGACTATCAAGTAGAGAGTGGATATTTGGACATGTTTTTGTAGCATCACTGAGATATTTCCCTTTCATATCGATGCAAACACGATATGGATTACGTATAGTGGAACTTGAGGAAAAAGAAGCCTCATATCCGCCCATTAATTGGAAAAAGTTCTCATCTTGAGCTTTTTTTTGACAGAATTCATGCACTACATCATGAATCCGACAACTTTTGATCCCACCGTAGGAACTTCTCACATCAACAATCACGAGGCTTCTGTCAACTAGATCACTTAAGTACTCTTTTGCCACATTTTCTAACTTTTCCCTATTGGAATTCTGCACAAATCCTTCAGACATCCACAACAACATCAACTTACTCACACGAATTAATGTATCTTCTGATAATGCTCCAAAATAGAGAAAGCATGGCTTTAGATGCTCAGGTAAATGCTGGTAACTTAATTCTAGCACGGCCTTACAACCTTCTGTAGAAGCATAGGAACCTATTGTTTCAGAAATGTGATTCCACCAACTTAAGTTTCTTTCGGTTCTAGCAAGAAGACCTGCAATTAAAACAATTGTCAAGGGAAGGCCTTCGCAGTTCTTTGCAATCATCTTCCCAACCTCTAAGAAATATGATGGGCATCCTTCTGCACGGAATACCTTCTTTCGCAACAACTCCCAACTTTCATCATCAGTCAGAAAACGTAGATCATGAAAGATACAATCTTTTTTTGCACTTATAGCAACATTACGAATACGCGTCGTGAAAAGAACTCTACTTCCATTTTGGTCATTCGGAAGTGATCTTTCAACTTCATCCCAGGCCTTAACGTCCCAAATATCGTCCATTATAATAAGGTACCTTTTGCCTTTAAGACACTTACGGAGCATTTCAAATTACATCTTCTTCCGCCATATCATACATTTTATCATCCTTCCCCTTGATATCACCTAGAATATCGAGCAATAACCTTCTAGCACTGTGAACTTGGGAAACAATACAATAAGCAAACATGTGAAAATGATTCCTGACCGTGGGGGCATTGTAAACCTTGTTAGCCATGGTAGTCTTACCTAGTCCCGGCATACCAACAATAGAAACAATTTTAAGAGACATAGATCCTCTTATAAGATTATCAACTATCTTTTCTACCTCCTCCTCCAAACCCACCATCACATCACTGAAACTCGAAGCCCAAAGATCTTCAGGGACTTTATTTAGAGCAACTGCTGAACAATGGAGGACTCCACCATCATACGTCTTTCTATCTTCAATCTTCATAAGCTTGCTCTTAACAACCTTAATTTCATCTAGGACCTGCATAAGATGTGCCATATTAAACCATAATGGATGGCCAATTACCGAACACAAATTGATGGCATATTCTGTTTGGTATGCCAAATCGATAACTTTTAACCAGGTGTCCTTTAGTTCTTTATGCTCTTTTTGCTGTTCAAAAAGATCATTTAGATAAGGCCTCAAGGACATTAGTTCCTCCTCGATTTTGATAATTAGATGCTTTGCAAAAGAGATAAAATTTGTATTTCTTTTTAGTTTCTCCTTCAAGAACCCAAGGTTTTGTATGAGGAAGTCAAAAAATCCTAGACCATTAGTCTTTGGGTACGAAATTGAATCCTGAATTTGGCCATAAACACATCGAATCCTGCTTTGTAGTAGCTCAACCTTCCTCAAAAAGTCACTTAAACATGCGTTTGCTTTGGAGAAATTCCCTTTATCTTTCATGTCATCAACGGAGAGAACGAGATACAAATCCTTTATGATAAGAACCTCAATTTCGGTAGTTATCATCATCAATTCTTCATCTTCTGCATGTTGATCAGGTGGATTGGCTAGAAATGCTATAATAAACATTAGAGATTCTTGAAGAATTTGAAAATCGTCTTTCAAAATATCCACTAGATTCTCAAGGAGAAGGTCAAGGAAAAATTGAATAATCTGTCCCAAAAGAAGAGAGTCTAATTGCATCAACCTCATTTCCTTTAAGAATCTAATGTAAAAGGCCTTAAAAACAGGGTCACAAGGTTTGATCTTCTGCAACACATTAAACAGCAAAAAATTCAGTTGTGTTGCCATTTCCTCATCTACCTCTCTCACCCAATACAGAAATACTAGGCTTGCTGAACAGTGAGCAAAAGCATGGACAACAAACTTGAACACTCGCATTTCCTTGAAATCCCTCCATTGCACAGGAGTGAGATTAAAGAGATTATGCAACAATGTTACCTTCTTCTCGAGGGTTCCGATTTGAATGTTGAGCAAAAGAATTTCATCATCAGTTTTGAACTTGTATAGATTCTTCATATTCTCGAGAATAGCATCCAGAAAATCCAGAGTCATTTCGTTCTCAAAATAACTGCATCTCAATGAATATTGTAACAGAACTTCACACGATTCTTCAAATTTTTGCTTACAGTACTGTATTCTCTCTTGCAAATCTAGAATCCAGTTTTCGATAACATGTTTTGTGTTTGACAAAGGGGAAAGAACTATGAGTTTATATATCGATATTCCCCATATATCTTCACGAATATGGTTAACATGTATTAAAATATGCCTGATTACTGCATCAGTATCCTCCAACGTGGAAAGAGACCAGAAGAACATTCTCAAGAATCTTATCTCTAATTTACAAGAATGGATCTTTTCTACCATATGATCAGCCCATTGGGATTGTACTGAAATCAAAAGGAGCTCTTCAAGAGAAGAGAGCTCTGCAAGACCATACTCAAACACTTCCAAACCTTCCAAAATCATTTCCTCTCCTTTACTGTTGAACAGCTAACAAACAGCAAGTGATTGCTTGATGAGAATACGCACAATCTTTCTTTTTCCTATGGGATAAGCTACTATATTATACCTATCGACTTCTAAGTACATTTGTGGCTGCATAAAGCATTTAGATTTTCAATGAGTTGACCTACTGACTTGTAAATACATTTGTGGGCTGCATAAAGCATTTAGATTTTCAAAGAGTTGACATTATTGATTGGGAGAAAGGGTCAAGAAGACGTTATGGACCCAATTTGATATTTAAAAACTCCAAATATGCATTTCATTGAATTAAAGCTCCCCAGAAACACAAATTGTTCCCACCAAGTTTCGATCTCATTTCGATTTCATGACCTCTGGCTATGATAATATGTTGAACTACTATCATTTCCAAAAGCTTAAGTTGTTAGGGAGTTTGATAATTAACATTTTATACTCTCCCGACACTCACAATTTTTAACACAACAATGACTGAAAATAAACAGTTTGGAGTAAATAAAAAAGAAAATACCTTCAATTTAATATGAATTCTTGTGAATGACAGTTAGCTCTGGCAAAACTTGAAAGCGTTAATATCTCGTAGCAGCATCAATGGATACTTAATTCGCTTGGTTGGGAGACTTGAAGGGACGACAATGCAGCTGCTGAATAATACTGTACTATTCTTTTTCTATTTGTTACCAATACAATGCGCATATAATGCGACACTTTTCCTTTACGGAACAAACATTTGTTTTTGGCGCCGGCATCACGAATTTACTATTCACACTTTTGTATTATCATTATTTTTCATTTCTTTGACCACTACCCCTAAATTGTTTTTCGGTACTGCGGTACGCGCGACAATGCCACTGACGTTGTGTTTCACTTACAACTTCGGTGGGTTTGACGTTTTACACGAATAATACATTCATAACTGTAATAACTGTAATATCAATATGAATGACGTTCTTTATTGAAAACAACGTCGATCAGATAATGACGCCAGATCGAAACAAACGTCAGTGATACAGACATTGTGTTGCACAAAAGTATAAAAATATTATGGTGGTGCCAAAAATAATTTAAGAATGTCAATTGAAACAAAATCGTGATATCAATAGAAGCCGTCTTTTTTTATTGTGACAACAAAAACATATTGACTTTTAGTAAGGGAAACAAACTCTCTCTTCATCCCAGAATACAAGGCACTACATCTATTTTTGTTTGTCTCAGAATATAAGTTATTCTACCTTATCAATGAAATATTTATTACTTTTTTTTTCTATCTTACCTTTAATCTGTTAACAATTCAACTACTTTTAAATACCTTATAATCATTTCATTAATAGCAATCAAAGGATAATTTAATTATTTCCTTAAAATTTATGTTATTCAACAAGTTTCTTAATCTGCATGAAAATACCCAAAAAAGCTTATATTTTGGAACAGAATGAGTTGCATACTTGTTTTATTTTCTTACACAAAAGACAAAGAGAGCATTTATATTACATCAGACTGATTCCACTTATGGTACTGAATCCCATTCCTTCGAAAAAATCGATTTTTGGCCGAAAAACAATTTTCAAAATGTCAAATTTCAATGTGAAATAATGCAGTGTATGGTAATTCAGTATGGTGCTTATAAATGTTACCTAAATCAAATTTTAGAGGGATTTGGCTACATAGTCTCTTTCCAACAACTATTTTTTTTTAAGGGTAACAATTTATTAGCTATTTAGCCTTTGACCAATTTCCAACTTAAAAAAAATCTGAACAATGTAATAAAATTGGAAACTTTCTAAAATGCCCTTGTTTCTTTCAGCCCCAATCCCCTCCTCTTTCACACACATTCAAAAATTGAATGTTCGATTCTTTCTCTTATCCTTCAACCCCCCTCTTCTCTTTTCTGCACACACTTTGAAACTTTTTTTGTCCAATTATTCATCTTCTCCTTCAAAGTTCACCCTCCTCGTTTTTCTACACACACACATTAAAACTTGTTCTATCCAATTCTTCATCTTCTCCTTCAAAGTCCCCCCTCCCCGCCCCCTCCTCGTTTTTCTGCACACATTGAAACTTGTTATATCCAATTCTTTCTCTTCCCCTTCAAAGTCCCCCTCCCTTCCCCCGTTTTTCAACACACAAACATTCAAACTTATGTCGAATTATTCATCTTTTCCTTCAAATTTGTTATGTGAATTTTTTTGTTTTTCACTGGTGACAAGTTCGAATTCGTGTATTTTCCCTAGTAACAATTTCTAAGGGAATGGGGAATAAGGGAATGGGTTGGAGATGGAAAGGCCGATAATGGAATGAGGAATGAGTTTTTCTTGTGATGTAAATGGCGGGGTTTATTCGCTGTGATTTCTATTCTTAGTTGCTACTACCTGGTTCGGGTGTGATTTCATGATACATGGGATGGGTATGGGTGATTTGGCTTTTAGGGTTAGGGGTATTGATTTGGAAATTGGGGAAATTAAATCAAGGGTAATTTGGGTATAAAGAGTATATTGTAGGAGAAATGTTAAATGTACCAAAAATCGTGTACAAATCTTTTTGTAAACAAATATTGTGGTCAAATGGTCTTAATAACCCAGCGCCCTCAAATTTTATCTTCTACCAATCAATTTACCACGACCCACGGTCCTACACAACTATATTCACTCCGCAACTCGGTTCATCTTTTTCTATATTCAACAAAGGGCAAACTACATAACGATATACATAACGATATGAACAATTGAAAATCACCCTACAACATGACTTTTAGACAAAACAAAAATTAAAATTGAACTCAACGATTACGAATTCGATAGTAAGAGTAACCCTAGTGGGAGTTATGTGGTCAATTTCTTTATGCGAAATGTCTGAATGGATAATGTCAATTTCATTTTACAAAATAACAGTATTATTGTAGAGTGGTTTTTTGGGATATTGTTTATCCCATTGTCTACTTTGAGAGAGCGAAGCAGAGTATGTAACATCCCGATTTTCAAGACTTTGATAGGCTAATATTTTATAAATGATTCTTGGTGACCCGCTTAAAATTTTAAAATATAGTACTCTTGACCCATAATTATACATATATATATTTTATAGGGGAATGAGAGAAGAATGAAAAATATTTCATCAATTGAGTAGATATACGATCTTTTTGAAACTTTTACATAAATGACAAAACTATTTATTCATTTATTTCGAAATTATTTGTGTAAATTCATCGCCGAAATTCATTGTCAAATTCACTAATTTTCAAAATTCATTGTCGAAATTCACCGATTTTCGGATTCATCGTCGAAATTAATTTGATTTCGGGATTCATTGAGGAGATTCACTCGATTTTCTGGATTCGATGTTTGTCATTCTCGCTTATAAAATTATGCATTTGTCCTTCTCCCTATAAAAAATATGTAGTTGTCTGTTACTTAAAAATATTCCGATTGTTATCATTATCCCTAATTTCTCATATTTTATATAATACATTAGAAACTTGTAATACGATGTGTCGTTATCGATCCCTGACCCGTGTCATGCAATTCCTGCAGCCACCCCTGGAATCGGTACTTGTATTATCCGAGACGTATATACAAGCTCAGTTTTAACATAGTATGTTATGTAAGAGTCCTAAGCGTGATATGTAAAATAAAATATTTTTACTACGGGCCTTGTGTGACTAAAAATTTACCTTATTTAATTATCAAAAGTAGGATAATAATAATTATAAGTTATAGTAATAACATTTATGGTGAAATTTATTTGAGGGAACATGAGTTGACGGTTACTATGTTGATAATTAAAACAATATTTAATATGAAAAATTAGGGATAATGATAACGATCTCAAATATTTTTAAGAATACGACAAATTTACATATTTTTTATAGGAGAAGAACAACCGCATAATTTTTATAATGAAATGACAAATAATGAATCCCAAAATCGATGAATCTCCCCTAGTGAATCCCGAAATCAATGAATTTCGACAGTGAAATCCTAAAATCGATGAATTTAATAATGAATTTTGAAAATTAGTGAATTTACGACGATGAATTTTAAGAATGAATTTAAACAAGAAATTTCGAACACAAGTGAATTTCGACAATGAATAAATAGTTTTGTCTTTACACAAAAGTTTCAAAAGATCGTCCCTTCTACTCAATTGATGAAAATATTTCTGTCATTCTCCCTCATTCCCCCATTTAATATACTACTACTATTTATTCTAGGAGTTACAAATAATAATTAGATGACTCTTAATTGTTCTCACCCCTTGAACTACTTGAATAATTTCTATTTAAGGAGGGGCATTTGGGGTATGGGGACGAGTCCACTATAAAATAAAATAAAAGACTTTGTTAGCTAAAAATGAGTTTATGGAAATGGAGTTGCATGTAGTCAACTATTTATAAATTGGGTCGGTCAAATAGGACCTTGAGGGAAATTGTTGACAAGCAATGCTAGAGGCGCCGGTGCCGGATTTTCCCTTTTCGATTTCTTTTATGTTTCTCGTTTTCTTCTTTCCTAGTCTTGTAGTTTCATTGCCTTTACTCCCTTCCCATCTTTTTGGGTAAGCAGATCTGCTCTTGCATGCTTCTATTTGATCGGAATTTTGGTCGTCGGAGATGGATGCCGCCGTTTCCTTTCCGGCAAGAACCTTTTCTCCTTTTCTAGGCTGCTCGGTTGGATTGCTCCACTTCTGGTGATGGTGGCGGTGTGCCTGAGGATGAAGCTTCCGGCAGATTGTGGTGGAGAAGAAGGGCTTCGGATGGGTGGTGTGTTTTCTTCGTTCGATGGGACGTCAAGGCGATGTTGTCGGCTATGGTTGTTTTTGGCTGGGCTGGACTAATTTTGGGGTGCTGGAGCCATTTCCGCCGATCGATTGTTTCCGGCCGTGTCTTGCTGCTGTGGTTTGAAGCTTTTGGTTCTGTTTATAGTTTTTGATTATGGTTTTGTTTGTGTCGTCTTTCTGGATCTAGTCGGTGATAGTCGGTTTCTACGGATTTTTAGTTTTGTTAGCTTTGTTTAAGTATGTTAACAACAAGTTTGACTATCGTAGTATCTTACCAAATCAGTCCTCTGTGATGGCGCTGAATTTGAGTCGGCATGGATTCTCCTATGTCTTTTTTATCTTTCGCATATGGTGGTGGTCCAACTTTTAAATTTGTGATGATCCTAGTTATTTAAATTATTTCCTAAGTTAGTCCGGTTGTAATTTGTTTGTTTGTTAAATTAAATCTTTCGTTTCGGGTAAAAAAAAAAAAGAAAAAAAAAAAAGAAATGTGTGGGGGCATGAAGTTATTTTTGTGAGGCCGAAGGAGTTTTATACAACATGTTCTCACGACGTGTGTTGCGCGCAACTAGTTACCTACACTACACTGTGAGTTCAATTTTTTTTCTATAATAGCCAAAGTGTGTTTTTATCAAAGTATTTTAATTGAATATATTATTGATATAGCTATATAATTATTATCTTGTTAAAAATGTTGTTTTTTTCTCTCGTTTTATCGATAATAACTTGATGAAACAAACATTGTACAAATGACATTGCATGTCCTATCTTAGTGGCATGGTACCGTACTAACTGCTACGCGCGGTATGGTATATCAATCTTGCATGGCTAGTTCCCACTTCGGCGGCATGGCTAGTTACCACTTCAGCGGTATGGTTCTCGTTCTCGTTCTCATACTCACTTGATGGGCCCGCTGAGGATTTCACAATCGGGTTAGGCTGTGCATTATCGGGTCTGTGGATCATGTTGTATGTCCCAGACAAGTGGACCCTCCGGAAGCCCCAGGAGATTGGGTGTCTGAAGGATAGACTTCACTATAAAAATTGCTAGTTGTGGATATAAGGTGGTGAAATGAGAGTAATAAGATAGAGACAATCGATCACCAGATCGATATCGAAGCTCTGCAAGGGAACTTGATGAATTGACGGATCTCGCTTGAACATGCTAGACTTGAACTTGACGTATAATTTTAAACAAGTATTTTATTGCTTAAATAATGAAACAAGTTTTTGAGAATATATATATATATATATATATATATATATATATATATATATATATATATATATATATATTATTACAACAATTTTTTTAAATATATAACACTCTCACACACTACTCATACCAAATGCGTTTTAAATTGACTTAATATTCTTGTCTCGTCTTTTGTTTCTATTTTATAAATTAACCCAGGTGATTGCTCGAGGAAGATGAACGGCGAATGAGTTTAGACATTGGCCAAGATTCTAGATTGTGTTGCGTATATTATGTTAGTGACAACTGTAATATTTCATTTGTTGTAATTTTATAATTGAAATACTTAGTGAATATTTGTAAACTTAATTATAGATTTATTGGATTATTTTGGAAATTATAGTCTAGTTATTGAAGTCGTGGCGAGAGCTTCGCAATCTCTCCTAGAATGACCCCAATGGACCTGGGGTTCGGGAGTAGGGTATTACAGAGTATATTCTCAATAGCCAAACCCATTTTTTTAAGCAAAAAAAAGCCAAACGCTGAAAACTTTTCCTACTTTCCATTTCATTTCTTCTGCTGAATTCCATCTTCTCAAAATACTGAATTGAAAGCAAAGATAAGGAAAGATTAACCTCACCCTTTCCCATATAGTCTTCATGCCACCGGCCGCCGGATTTGTAACGCCCCCACACCCCGGGTCTAGCAGCGCTAAATGAGTCATAAATGGTCCGGTCAACTGCTTAGACCGCCGTCCTCGCTTGGTCTAAAAGGGCTAACATGAGTTGACAAGACCTTTATGTTTCACACTTATATGGGGGTGAGCAGGACTTTACTTTACTGATGTGGGACTTTACATTCTCCTCCGTTATAAGGGACTGACGTCCTCGCCAGGACGGCGAAGACTTGTCCCAGTGGATTTGTCTCAGTTCGTCCCTATCATAGGATTCTAGAGGTGACCCTCACCGCCTCTCACGGTGTGGCACTTAGTTCCTTATGATAGTCGGCTCAAATACTATTCTCAGAACGCCTCAGGACCCGGCCTGGCAAAGACTAAATGAGTCATAAATGGTCCGGTCAACTGCTTAGACGGCCGTCCTTGCTTGGTTTAAAAAGGCTAACTCGAGTTGACAAGACCTTGTCTCACACTTATATGAGGGTGAGCAGGACTTTACTTTACCAATGTGGGACCTTACAGGATTCTTCGCCGGAAGTGGCGTAGCAGTTGGAAGGCATGGCCAAGTTGAAGTTGTTGAAGAAGAAAGAGAAGAACTTGAAAAGCAGAAGTAGATGGAGCGAATACAACAAGCCTCCAAGTGCGGATACAACTTTTTCTAGGAGCATTAAATTTGGATTTTGAGAAAAAATGTTTGAGAGGTTTTAATTTTCTTTGTCTGTGTGTTTTTATTTTGGAGGGAAGATGATATGTGCATGGATTTTCCGGCGCCAAAAGTGGTGGCTGTGATGAACTGGGTGGTGAGGGATGAGGAAAGACAGTTACACATTACAACATCTTGTCAACACATTTTTCAAATAAATTTCTCCACATTTTTCACCCAATCTTGATGTGCCATGTGACAATTTATTGTCTGAGTCCATTGAATTATTGAGCAAACCATTACGGTTGCTCTAAGAAATATGAAATAAAAAAGATCAATTATCTTATGTTGGCGGATTTCATCGCCGTCAATCACGAAGAATTTTTTTTCGAAAAATCACATGCCAAAAATGCCAATGTTTTAGCAGATTACTTTGGAATAACATTCTACTATCACATTGATTCTACTGATGTACCACGCTTACATCAAGCACATTCGATGATTCAAAAGTCGATTTATGGCCGAAAAATCTACTTTCAAAATGCCGATTTCAGTGTGAAATAATGTAGTGTATAGTAAATTGAATGTGGTGAAGAGAAAGGTTACCGAAATCAAATTTTATCTTCTACCAATCATTTTACCATGACCCGTAATTCATCTTCCTCTGTATTCAAAAACAAACTAAATAACGATGTGAACAATTGAAAATCACTTGGTACAACAGTTATGCAATAACTTTTCTCGTTTAAAGGTGCTTAAACGTTCTGCAACGTTCTTTTAAACGGCATAATGATCCCAAAGATTGAAGGGAGTTAGTGATGGGTCATAAACCACTTTCGCCACACTTTAAAAAATGGAGGAAAAAAAATGGAGGAAAAGAAAACCGACTCCACCACTACGGCATTAGATGCCACTCTTAATAAAATATCATTGAGATCATCCAGTTAAGCTACATATCACTACAACTTCAAGTCTTGAATCCATGTATTTTGTGTTTGTGGGTTCTGTTGATACAATCTTGTTACTTGCACACCACATGTTAGCATTTATGTTTAATTATAATGCTAAAAGTATTAATGGTTGGCAATATGAATCATACATCTAAGCACCTTTGTCATCAAGAACCATTGGCCGATATAAGAACAAATATGATCTATTACTCTCTTTCTATTGAAATAATATGTTTTTCACCACTAATAATATTGTATAATAAATTGATTATGTTGTATAACCAATAGAATCAATAATATAAATATACATTATGTCCATCTAGGGATATACACGGATACGGATTAGTGATCCCAGCATTGAAGGGAGTTAGTGATGGGTCATAAACCACTTTCGCCACCACCTTTAAAAAATGGAGGAAAAAAAAGGGAGGAAAAGAAAACCGACTCCACCACTACGGCATTAGATGCCACTCTTAATAAAATATCATTGAGATCATCCAGTTAAGCTACATATCACTACAACTTCAAGTCTTGAATCCATGTATTTTGTGTTTGTGGGTTATGTTGATACACTCTTGTTACTCGCACACCACATGTTAACATTTATGTTTAATTATAATGCTAAAAGTATTAATGGTTGGCAATATGAATCATACATCTAAGCACTTTTGTCATCAAGAACCATTGGCCAATATAAGAACTAATATGATCTATTACTCTCTTTCAATTGAAATAATATGTTTTTCACCACTAATAATATTGTATAATAAATTGATTATGTTGTATATCCAATAGAATCAATAATATAAATATACATTAGTGATCCCAGCATTGAAGGGAGTTAGTGATGGGTTATAAACCACTTTCAGTTTTCACCTTCAAAAAAAAGGGAGGAAAAAAAAAGGGAGGAAAAGAAAACCGACTCCACCACTACGGCATTAGATGCCACTCTTAATAAGATATCATTGAGATCATCCAGTTAAGCTACATATCACTACAACTTCAAGTCTTGAATCCATGTATTTTGTGTTTGTGGGTTCTGTTGATACACTCTTGTTACTCGCACACCACATGTTAACATTTATGTTTAATTATAATGCTAAAAGTATTAATGGTTGGCAATTTGAATCATTCATCTAAGCACTTTTGTCATCAAGAACCATTGGCCAATACAAGAACTAATATGATCTATTACTCTCTTTCTATTGAAATAATATGTTTTTCACCACTAATAATATTGTATAATAAATTGATTATGTTGTATATCCAATAGAATCAATAATATAAATATACATTATGTCCATCTAGGGATATACACGGATACGGATTATCCGAAAATCGAAGCGAACCGATGTCGTTTAGTTCAATTCGATTCGGTTAATAATACTTTCGGTTCAGTTAGTATTATAAGGAAACCGAAATTTTTGATTCAGTTACAGATAACTTTATAAATTATTCGTAACCGAACCGAAAACTGAATTTAATAAAAAACCGAACGGTTAACCGAAATTGAATAGAAATTGTAACCCAAATGTCTATAATTAACTTGTATTCCTAGTTTTTTATAACCAAAATATTATAAGCGTTTATGAAAAATTACATAAAACCGAACTATTGTCCGAATAATTTTTTAACTGAATTCAAAATTCGAATAAAAACCAAATCGTTTATAACCGAATAGAATTGTTATTTTTATTTCAATATTCGGTTAACCGAACCGAATCAAACTGTATATTTCGGCTCAATTCGGTTGCCTAAAACAAATGATTTGATTTCGATTTCAAATTTCATTTAACCGACAATTTCGATTCGGTTTCGATTAAACATTAACCGTACTGAACCGAACCGAATCGTATACGCACCTATGTCCATCCGTGTATTGACCAGTTTTGCTCGTATTATTATTCACCTACAAACTCAAGATGAAAAGTCAAAATGTCTTCCAATATCTTCCTTTTTCTACATGAACACTCTTTCTATAAAAGTCAAAACGTGTTATCATTTCATCCTTTTTCAACATAAACACTCTATCGTTAATTTATAGTATATATGTGATAATGGGACAATGTCTTCTTAGAACCTGAGGAATTATTCAACATATTTATATTTATTTAGTCAAGAACGAAAATAAACAGATAAACAAAGAAATGTATGCAGTCATTAATGGCGTAATAAACTCATAATAGACTATTCCACCGGAAATTACTTAAATAGCAAGCCCAGGAACATTTTCCGTCAACGGTTTTGCAATTTTCTTTTTCCCATTCCTCTAATTTTCCAAGCCAATGGCAGCAAAAGAAAATGGTCAAGTAACCAGATCGAAACCATCGGACATGAAGGAGGTGGTGCAACAGGTGTTTGAACGCTTTGATGCGAACAAGGACGGCCAGATCTCGTCGGAAGAGCTGGCTAACGTCATGATCTCCATTGGATCAAAGGCCACTGAAGAGGAAATTTCAAGTATGATGAACGAATTAGACACAGACAAGGACGGGTACATTAATCTTCAAGAGTTTGCCTCTTTCTGCAATGGCGGCGGCGACGCCTTCTACGGCGGCGATGGTGGTGGTGGTGGTGGTGTCAAAGAGATTCACGAAGCGTTTGAGTTTTACGATCAGGACCACGACGGATTCATTTCAGCGAGTGAATTGCATCAGATCTTGACTCGTTTAGGTGAACGATGCTCGATTCATGATTGTGTTAATATGATCAAGTCCGTTGATTCTGATGGAGATGGTAAAGTAAACTTCGAAGAATTTACAAACATGATGTATCCTAGCACCAAGAAGGATTCCTGATTATTATTATTATTTATTATTATTAAGATTTATGTGAGGTGTTCGTACTCGGATACATACCTTACTGGATTATCACTAGGGTCTAACCTGGCTTCCGGTAGAGAGTTCAGGGTTCGATTCTTGCTTGGAGCGTGTGTGGTGTTATTCTTTCACTTACGGAAAAAAAAATAAAAAAAAATGTGAGGCCTTCGGGATTTGATTAAGGGGCATTTATTTATGTTAGAATATAAGGATTGCTGTGTTAATAGTCCATAGTTGTGTCCTATATTTGGTATTATCCTTTAAAATAGACATTTGGAAGTATGTTGTTAAGTTGTTAGCTTTGCTTGTTAGGTTGTGGTGTATTAATGCATACATTATGGACTCTTGTACCCAAGAAGATTAATATTATCAAAATCTCTTTCCTCTCTGAGTAGTATGGCAGACGCCTCAGCTGCCGGAAATCCAGCTTCAAGTAGCTCCGCTCCACCCCTCGTTCAATCTTCTTTAGTTGTACTTGGCCATTCTATCAATATTGGGTCCATCTTCATGCAATTGCCTCACACTATCAAAATTTTGATTTCCTGTGACCCGAGAACCGATTTCGAAGAACAATGACAATATATAAAAGAGAAGACAAAGACTATTACCGGACCGATCCAAACGATCGACGTTTTATCTTTGGTTGCTTCTTTGAGCTCGAAAGCCGTCAAGGCGACCGACTTTTAACGGTTATCCACATGAACGACCACCGGAATTCATGCAGGACTAAGTAAGTTCGACCGCTAAAGATTATGTGTTTCTTTCTACCATTTGAAATGATGCTTAGTCCACTTGGCTTCCACATAAAGCTATATGAATCAATTTACATTTACTACTTGGCGGTATAGGCGCCTCATCTGCTAACATCTTGATCAATCTCGAGTATGATCATTTAAAGCATCATTTGTTACATCTTTGAAGTTCAAACATTCAAACTTTTTATGTCTAAGCCCTCTCCATCCATGGTATAAGATAAACCAGTCACTCGAGCAACAATTAGTGCCACAACAAGCATATTCACTTGTGAATTCATCTCGGTTTCTATTTCTGTTCAGTGACAAAGATCTACAAAGCTTCAATACCCGTTTTTTTCGCAAACAAAGCAGAGTATTAAAGCATTGATATATATATATATATATATATAAACCAATTCCATTGTAAAAATCCAGAGTATTAACAAATTAATTCTTATAACAAATTATAAATTACAACCGAATTAGATCGCACAAATAAGAAACTGCCGAAGCAAATATTTAAGTCACAATATGACTTGCATGCTATGTTTATTTAATGGAAAATGATATGTGCATTTCTGGCATTTGTGTAGTCATAAGCCAATCTTACTTTTTTTCGTTGATTAAAGTGATTAATTATTTGTTGTGATAGGTCCTAGTAAAATATGTGGTGTTGATTGTGTTGTGTAAGATGTTGTGGTAGAAGGTGTAGTGAATGTATCATTACTCTTATTTAATAGATAGTAATATAGATAAGGAAAATGATAATGTCACAGTAAAAATGTACAACCTTATCCACCGAGTGTTTAATTTGTGGCCAAGATTTTATATATATATTTTTTTTGGTTAATTCAGAGTGTGTGGACGTAAAAGCTGTCGGGATGAAATCGAGGGATGGGTCGGTGCCCCATCACCTTCCTAAAAATAACCAACACAGATTATATTATCATATTTTACGATCAGGATTGCTTCTATGTCCGCGATGGTGGTGGTGGCGTCAGAGAGATACACGAAGCGTTTGAGTTTTACGATCAGGACCACGACAAATTCATTTCAGCGAGTGAATTGCATCAGATCTTGACTCGTTTAGGTGAACGATGCTCGATTCATGATTGTGTTAATATGATCAAGTCCGTTGATTCTGATGGAGATGGTAAAGTAAACTTTGAAGAATTTACCAACACGATGTGTCCTAGCACCAAGAAGGATTCCTGACTTCTTTTTATTATCTTTTTTTTAATTAAGATTTTTTTTTGTTTTTATTTTTTATTTTTACAAGAAACTAAAGAGCTTCAATTGAAAAGGAAAACACCAGTCAAAGATTACAGCAGATTATGGATTATCCCTAGCAATATCCTCCTCATGTTTCACATCAATGATCCATGAGGAAAACTCCGATCCGAAAGCCGGAGTACCGAGTAACTTAGCAAAAGAAGCAACACGATGACTAATAATATTTACCTTTCTGCTAATATGCATAAATCTACAACTAACAAAACCAGACATCAGACTTTGGATGTCATTGATAATTGTCAGCACTTCAGGAGAAGGGACTTGAGTTTGCAAAATCATTTGAACCAAGACTAGAGAATCAGTTTTATAGGTTAAATAGCTCCATTTCCTTCGCTTTGCCTCTAGCAAGGCCCATCGAACCACCTCAGCTTCAGCTTCGAGCGCTGACCCAACAAGAGGAAAGATCTGCCCCAAATTTCTAACAGATTATAGTTCTTATCAAAAATAGCCACTCCTTCATCCATGGGTTTATTAAGAGCTGACCAAGCTGCATCAGTCTGTAGTATGAAGCCCAGCTGGTCATCAAATGGAGCAAAATTATCAGCAGCAGCATTCACATTCCTGTCCTGGGCATAATAAGAAGAATCATCAGAAGATAACTGATTAGCAGAAGAGTACTCAATGTATTCCTTAACAGCTATAGCAGAAATTGAAGTTGGATCAACCAAATTTTTATTAAAAACCCATTCATTTCGAGATTTCCAAACATTCCAGAAAATATAGATAGTTTGTTCAACTGAGACTTTTAAAGAAGATAAATCATGCCTATTAGTAATAGTATTCCACTGTATCTGAGATAAAAGAGTTTGAAAAAAATTCGGGCCGAGCAACAGAGGACAAAAGCCAAACATCCCTTGCTCTCTCGCAGCTTTACTAAGATGTGCTCCATCGATTCTCGCCATGGCCATAGAAATTGCAATTTGAGGGGATATTTAAGGTCCTTAGCCTCTTAGATAGGTTACCATTGCAGGGGAGAACATTAGACAAGCATTTCCAAAAGAAATGTTTCATCTTGTTTAATATTCAAGGTCCAGAGAAACTTCCAAAATTTACCAGGATCTGCTAAAGAAGTTGATGGAGAGTTAGCATCAGATCCAGAAAGCAGATTGATATTTAACTTCTTGAAAAAAAAATCATAAGCAGATTTTAGGGTGAAAATGCCTTTAGAAGAAGGAGACCACAGAGGCACAAACAAAATATAATTAGCATCCACCGGCCAAAACAACCAGACATCATGCTGATTGCAAACACTCAGAGGCACAAACAAAATATAATTAGCATCCACCGGCCAAAACACTTCCCTAACTTTATTCTCATTCCAATTTCCATTCAAAATAAGGTCTTTAACCTTGAAAAGCCTAGGAGAGGTAATGGGAGGAGTTAAAGGTCCAAATTGGGGTTGTTTGGCATCTAGTTATCATCCCATAATCTAAGAGATTCTCCATTGCCGATGCTCCAAAGAATCCCTTCCTTGAAGAGAGTATCTATCAGGCGCGTGCTCTTCCAAAAGTAAGAGCTATTTGAAGAAGAACCAACTTCAAGAAGAGATGAATTTGGGAAGTATTTTGCTTTGAGAACTTGTGAGACCAAAAGGTTAGGATTCTTCAAAATTCTCCAGGCTTGTCTAGCAAGATAGGCCATGTTAAGAGCCTCAAGATCCCTAAAACCAAGTCCCTCCATCCCCTTGACTAAGCACAGCTTTTTCCATCTAACCCAATGGATATAAGACTTTCCAGTAGCCTCATTCCCCCACCAGAACTTTGCCATCAGATGGAGAGATTAGAGCATAATCCCTTGGGAAATTTCAGAACAGACATGGGGTAAGACACTAACATTGTTATGATAGATTTGAGCAACACTTCCTTTCCCCCCTAACTTAGGAGATTATTCTTCCAGGAACTAATTCTATAAGAGACTTTCTGTTTAAGATATGCAAAAGCATCCATTTTTGACCTGCCAACAAGGATAGGAAGACCAAGGTATTTCTTTGTGAGGGCGCAAGATTGATTCAGAGGAAGGAGTCGAGAATGGCAGATTTAACATGATCATCATCATTTTTGCTGGAAAAAACCCCAGATTTGTGAAGATTAATCATTTGACCAGAGCAAACTTGATAGGTATTCAAGATACTCTCCAGGTTGGCTGCCTGAGCAGGATCAGCTTTGCACATAACTAGACTGTCGTCAGCAAAGAAGAGATGGGATATAGAAGGACCGGTTCTTGCAAGTTTAATCCCCTGAATAAGGCCACTATGCTCAGCATCGTTTAACAGGAGGCTAAGGCCTTCAGCACATAACAAAAAGATATAAGGAGATAAGGGATCGCCCTGTCTTATCCCTTTAGTAGGTTTGACAAAGCCAGTTCTAGTGCCATTAATGATGAAAGAAAAAGAAGCAGATGATAAGCACTCCAAAATTCTATCAATCCAGGCACAACAGAAACCCAACTTTTCCATGACGAATCTAACAAAATTCCACTCTACCCTATCAAAGGCTTTAGCCATATCAATCTTAAGAGCCATATAGTTGTCCCTTTTTGTTTTCTTATGTGTCATCATATTAATTATTTCATGGGCAAGAATGAAATTGTCTGTGATATATCTACCAGAGATAAAAGCCGATTGATTTAGACTAATGCAATTAAGAAAAACTTTTTTGAGTCTGCTAGCCAAAACTTTAGATATAATTATGTATGAGACATTACAAAGACTGATTGGCCTGAAATGAGAAGCTTCAAAGGAGTGGGGATGCTTGGGAATGAGGGCAATGCATGCCTGGTTAAGCTCCCTCAACATTTTGCCAGAATAAAAGAAGCTACTAATCATCTTAAAGAGATCATCCTTAATCAAAAAGTAAAACCTTTTATAGAAAAGTGGAGTCATACCGTCTGGCCCCGGAGCAGAATGTGTTTTCATGCCAAAGATCGCTTTTATCTCTTTTTCTGTAATAGGCTTCATCAGCTGTTGATTCATGATGTGGGTGACTTTTCTTGAAAATGTTCCAAAATGCATGCCAAGGTCAGGAGTGGAACCTGAGGAGGAGAACAGGGCAGAATAAAAGTTAACAAATTCATCAGACATTTCCTCCAAAGAGTTACACCAGACATCAGAATTTTCTTTTTTCAAGGAAGCGATATAATTTTTCTGCCTTCTACCAGTGATTGTGGCATGAAAATATTTGTTGTTCTTATCCCCTCCCCTTAGCCAATTAGCCCTAGCTTTTTGTGACCAAAACAGCTCCTCTTTAGGATAAGCCTCCTTAAGTTCATTTTCAATAGCAGTATTGTTACACAAGCTGAAGTTAGAGTTAATGTTGTTGTCAAGTTGCCTTTTAAGGTCTTTAATTTTAGTCTCAGCATTGAAATTCCGGCAACCTTTCCATTTGAGAATTTGAACTCTAACAGCCTTAATTTTCTTCATGAACTTAAACATGTTGGAGCCATGGAAATTCAAAGACCACCCCTCCTGAGACAGCCCCAGCAAAACCCTCTAAGTCAATCCATCTCTGGTCAAAAACAAAGTTTTTCTGCCTTGTAGGCTTAAGGGGGATAGTATCACCCAGAATAATGCAATGATCAGACGCAAGAGAAAAAAAGTGCTTACACAGAAATCTAGGATATAAGGCTCTCCAAGAGGAGGAGCACAAAAATCTGTCTAACCTTTCAAGGGTGGTTACTTGTCCCTCCCTAGTTCTCATCCAAGTCCAAAATTGACCTTGGTATCCCAGGTCCCATAGAGAATTTTCGGAGACAAAATCTTTGAAGTCTCTAATTGAGTTTTCAGATCTTTGAGAACCACCAAGCTTCTCATTGACACTAAGCAAATCGTTGAAATCCCCTGCCAAAACAAAAGGAGAATCCTAAAGAAGTATCCTGCTAGAAAGGAAGGCCCAACAGTCTCTTCTCCCAGTGGGATTAGGGTTAGCATAAACACCCACAAACCAACAATAAGAGTTTACAGCAGGATCGTAAAACTTTAATTCAATAGTATAATAAGTAGTAACAAGGCTGGAAATAGAAAGACCTTTTTGCCATAGTAGTGCTAGCCCTCATGACAGCCCAATGGGGTCTACCACACAAAAATCATGGAACATTAACCTTCTGCAAACTTTCCTGACGAAGTCAACTTTGTTTTTTTGTTTCCATCAAAAAGACTATCTCTGGGAATGGAGTCTACAATTCTCCTCTATTTGGGAAACTGTCAAGGGTCCCCCCAAACCTTGACAAATCCACACTTAACTCTCATTGTAATGGTGGGATCCATTTAGGGCTGGCTGCCTCCACCCCAACTTTAATGCATTGCTTCTTGTAATCTGATTCCATAGAAACACCTGGACTAAAAAACAGCTCAAAAAAGAAAGCTTCCTTTTCGCTAAAAGTTCCTAGCAGCCTCATCATTGTCTATAGGATTCTGATATTCATGGGAGGATTTACAGGGGCCTCAACTGATAATATATGATCCTGAAGAGAGGCGTCTTGAAGCTAATCAATCGCCCTGTTATCATTTCCAGGACTTACTATTTCAACAGTTTCCTCAATTTGTGTGTTATAGTTTGCATCATTTTCTCCCTGATCACTGTTGTCTACCACCTCTTGAGTAACATTCTGCTCTGTTAACTGAGTTTCAGACTCCATATATAGGCATCTCAACTTCTGCAATTCTGGGAATGCTAGTATTGTTTTGGCCCCCTTGTTCATTGGTCCATCCTAGACTTAGGGGTGAATTTTGAGCAGGTGCTGGATCAGTTAGGCAACCAAGTGAAAGACTCCACCCCAGATTGCTTCTTTGGAAGAGTTTTAATAAGAATTCCGGAATTGAAAGCTCACAACTGGTGTCCGGATGCTGCATGCCGCTAGAAGCTTGTCCATGGAGAAAGGTGGAGCATTGCACCAAATTTGTTTCATCTTGCAGAACAGGGCGGGGCCTTTCAGGGGGGAATTCATACTTACAGCACTACCTCTTTGGTTCCTGTCTTTTGCAGTTGATGCTTTCAGCCAAAGCCCAAATTGGTCCTCCTTATCAACTCCATTTCGAAGGTCTAGGCTTTTGTATGGAAAGACTTGGATGCATGTTGATAAGTCCACCATATGTGGTTATTCTTAGATCGTTTTGGCCTGTTTTAATGCCTATTTTGTGATATTCATATGATAAATTGCTTTTTTAGACTAGATTACTGCTGTGGCTTTGATATTTTGCAGATATGATGAATCCGAGCATAAAAGGCAATGAAAATGAGCTAAAAAAGAGTCAAAATCGTGACGGCATGAGGAATCACACCCTGGTGTGAAAGAATGGAACAGGGTGTGAAAAAATACAGAAACTATTCAGAATTTCTACAGGCCAACAAAGTTGTTGCTAGTCAGGCTGCAATGTTTATGAAACTGCAAAATTATGCACGACAACATGATGGTACGTATCCTATCTATAATGCACAGGTACTATTTCTTAAAAAAAAAATTTCTTTTACCTTGTTTGTTCTACTTAAATAGCTAATGTAGAAGAGTAAACTTGTTTGTTTCAGACCCATGAGAGAGACAATTAATGTCAGAAATGAAGTTTTGCATAAACTTCACATGTTTTGTATTATGATACATATTATCTTCTAGCCAAAAAAACTGGGCCTTGGACTGCAAACAGGAAACCCTGTTGATGGGATTGCATTTATCAAGTGAGTTTAAACCAAATTTCTTGTTGTGACAACAAACTGATAATCGATATTTTCAAGGTCAATTCTATTGCTGATCACATTCACATTTTGACAGATAGAGCTTGCGGAGACATTCAATGGTAGGCTATAATGTGTAAAATTAAATAACAAGACATGATTGAGAATGCTATTTTCCAATTTACAAGAAGTAATACTGAGTTTATGAATGAAATGAAAGCTGCAGTTTATCTTCATCTTTGTTTTGTTTCTTTTCACTCGGATTCTTCTGCTTGCTTTTCTTTATGGTTTCAAGTCTAAGATGCAGTACCGAGTGGCTGCTGGATTGTGAGATACATATCAGAGATCGAGAGAAACACCTTGTATTTTCTTCTTTTCTTTAAAAAAACAAAGATACGTAAAAGTTGGTTTTTTAATGCAGAAATTGAAAGGTTAAAGTATTCTCCGGGAGGCAGTGCAAGCAAACGGTTGAATAATAATGTGAGTAATATGGATCCATGCAATCTTGAAACTCGCTTCTATGTTTCGTCTGATTCCAATGAACAAGATTGACGATGTTACATTGTAAGCTATAACCGTTTTTCACCTTCTTTTTATATTTTTTCAGTAGATTTCCCATTTTTCGTTTTCTCTTTTGCAGAGAATGACTATGAACCTGTTGTTTTTGGGTAATGCAGTTTTTGAGACGCAATCTGTTTTGCTTAGTTGGTTGCGTTGGTTAACTGATATGGAAGATGTTGGAAGCTTGTCGAAGATCGGAATCAATGGAGTGTCGACCCATTGAATTTTTTGGTTTTGGTCTTTATTTTGGAAGGTTTAAGATTCGCAATTGTTTGCTAAGCCTTTTGTATATATACTTTTGTACAACTTTGTGACTTATTTCATTTCGAAAATAACTTACGGCATTCTCTTTGTAAGTGCATACGACAATTTTTTTTACAAGGATATGACGCATTAAAATCTTATCTTACTTTGTAATAAAATGCTTCATTCGATTTATAAAAAAAAAATAATAAGAAAAGGATTGAAAATGTGTTGGTAGTTAAATTAGTTAGTTGAGATGTAAGAGAAAAGTAATTTTAAAGAATTATAAAGGGAGTATTATTGGAGTTGATTATTTTATAGGATGTTAGAGTGACTTAATGATGGATTTATCCTCTCTAAAAGCTAATATAGAGAATGAACTCCACCTTTAGCGCATGATGGCTCCCCAACCCAACACCCTATCCCTAAATAAAACTAAGGCCACCTTTTAAATATGATGAAGCTACTAACAATGAACAAGATGAAAGAATTTATCTATCTCTTTTTACCCAATAAATTAATTTCACACATCAATATCATTTCATTTATATAATAATGCGTTATGTATCGAGTAATGAATCAGGTAATGATGATATACATCATTGAAAAAAAAATTATATATACTATTTTTTCCATAAAAAAAAAAAATCTGTCCAAATATTTATTTTTTTATTTTGAACACTTTTTGTGTACGGATATGACATCTTTTTATTTTTTTTACCGTTGTGTGACGTATTCAAATATCACTTTGTAAGCATAAAATATTTTTAAAGGGATGTATAGAGGTTGCTTATTTGAGTGAATTATTTTTTAGGTGTTGAAAAAATGTAACTGAAACGGAAAACGATGTGTTTGGAGGGTGTAATTGGGTGTAACCATTGGGGTAACTCTTAAAAAAGTAAATCTGAAACGAAAAATAAGATAAATGAAGAGTGTTATAGGGTAAACCATTGTGGTTACCTAAAGCATTAAATCTTATGCGCGTGTGCTCCATGCTTACTTTTACATTATTATTATTATTATTATTATTATTATTATTATTATTATTATTTCGTTCCATCCTCTAAAAATAAAATAAAAAATGAAGAGCCGTGGCATAGTGGTCAAGACATAGGTTCAATTGTGCGCAGACCTGAGTTCGAATCTTCTTAGCTGGATTAATTCTGGAAATTTTTAAATTCATCAAAAGCTCCCACCGCCGCGCTTCCCTCCGGGACGCGTCCCCGGGCTTCCTAACATCCAAATGGTGAAGACTCGCCCAAGCTACCAAATGAGGAGCGGATTTACTCCTTCAAGCATCCGCACCCAAACGACGGTCGTTGATGCCGACCCCAATGAGACGCACATTCCGGTGATTCGATGAAGTGAAAGCGTAAGGGCACCGAGGTTACGCAAAAATTTCCTGATTGGGGATGATTGGTACCAAGGAGAGGATGAATCGGAGGAAGACTTGGTTGAATTCGAAAGCTATTTCCGTCACTACTCGGTCACTCATGCGGACACCCCACTCCCAACCAAAAGCGTGTTGATGTGCTGTTGAGAAGTTGAAGCAATCATGGGCGACCATGGCGTCGCTCTATTAATCAAAGTCTTTGGGAAAACGGGTAAATTTTCGCACCTTATATGCCCGGTTATCTCGATATGTGGTGTCTAGGAAGACAAATGGAACTTACGGATCTCGGAAGAGGATTACTACTTGGTTCGTTTTGTTCCAAGGAAGATTATACCCGTGTTTTGAGCAATGGGCCGTGGTTGATTCAAAACCACTACATAATCTGTGTCCAAATGGCGACCCTCGTTTCACCCTTCCAAGGAAGTGATCCACACAACCATTGTTTGGGTCCGGTTCCTGGAGTTCCGCCAGAGTACTTTGATGATGAAATTTTGATGGACACAGGAAATTGTATTGGGAAGGCCTACGAGTTGATGATACCTCCATTGTTGCTACCGGAAGAAATATGCAAGAGTGTGTGTGGAAATTGACCTTAAGAAACCCCTGGCAACATCAGTGATGTTAAACAACTTAAACTACAACTTAATGATGGCCAAAATAGTAACGACCAACCTTAACCGGCAGAGTACCGGGTCGGAAGCACTATAGAGGTGAGCAAGGTCGTATCCCACGAGGAATCAATCGAATACCAAAGTCGTCTTCGTACTTAGTTTAGGTCAATCAAAGGTTGTTCGTGTTGTGATTATACTACTACGATAATTAAACTAAAGATATGAAATATAAAGAGAGACATAGCCAAACCATGATCCAATTGATTACTTTCGCCCCTCTAATCGATTATTTGGGAATGGAAACTACCAACCAACCATCCTAATGCTTATATCGACTCGTTCATAGGTGCAAACTCCTAAGATAGTACTAGACGCCATGCAACAACCTAGTACCCTTCGCCCGGTTCAACAGTCCGCTTTTAAGGATTTAATCGGCGAACAAGATAAACGCTCTAGAGCCGCTCAATTTACACCGACAAACCTCGTTACCCAATCGATCTAAACAACTCAGTCAATTGTAAATAACGATCTTAAAACCTCTTTTCCCACACCCCTTCGCAACATACATTTATAAAAGTGGTGTGTTTGTTCATGAACTAGGTGTACAAGCTAATTCAAGCATTGATAACAAGTTTTAAGACATGAATTAAATCAATATAACAACAATTAAACACTACCCATTCCCAATTTCATCAATTGTAGGGTGATTTCTTCAATTTTCACATAATTTGGCTATGAAAAGTTTAGCTACTCATAATAATGAAAGGAACAAGAATCAAAGAGGAAATCAAAGCCATAAAACAAGAAAAGAGATGATTTAGTTACCAAAATGCAGAGAGAAGTTGGAATTACATCAATCTTCATCCACACCCATTGTCACTTGGGGAAGAAGAAGACTCCAAAATGCCAAAATCCAACAAAGAGAGCTAGAATCTAAGTTAAATTCGAGTTTAATCTAAGAGAGATAGTGAAAGATGAGCTAATCTAAGGGAGAAAAGTGATGAAAATTGACCTAAGAGAGTCTAAGTGAGTCAGGTATGATGAGTTCCTCTTGAAAAATGGGGTGAAAAATCTGTTTAAAAACGCCTAAAAATGTGCAGATAAAGCAGTTTTGGCGTGCACCAAAGTCCTCGGCGCGCGCCAAAACTGTTCTATGATTCTGGGAAGTTTCTGTTCTACTTCGGCGCGCGCCAAAAATTCCTGGACTGATACACCTTCAGTAATCTGTCAATATCTTTGCGTGTAGAGCTCCGATTTGAGTGATTCAAAGTGCGTTGGAAAGCTCATTAAATTGTCTACAACTTTCATGAAGACTGCAAGTCCATAAAATGCTTGTATATGGAATCAAATGGCTGATGAAGTGCACATATGGTGAAAGCAACAACTATTTTTGATCAATTTCCATTCCCGGGCTTCGGTTTCGTCTTTAAACCTCGTGCCTTAACTTCCGGGCTCATAACTCACCTAGATCCTGCATCACAACATTCAAACACATACCGAGCATAACTCCGCAAGATAACTAGGGCTCGAAAAAGGTCAAAACACCGTAAAATGGTGAGTTTTTCCATCTATGTGACGGTTTACCTCAAAGTGAGTGCTCAATGCGATTTTGCCCTATAAACGGTCTAAAACTACCCAAAATAAGGCGAAAGTGTCATAAATGGGGCTTAAAACATGCACCAAAGCATAGTAAAGTTGACTCTCATCAACCACCCCCCACTTAGCGTTTGCTCGCCCTCGAGCAAAATAAGCGTTTTAAAAGAATCCAAAGGGTCAACGTTACATGCGTAGGTCAAGCCAATCACATATCAAAGATAACCGACAAGTAAATGAGTAAATGAATGCAACTTAACCATACCTTATCAAGCAAATGGGATGTGTGTGTGTGTGTGTGAATAGCTTCTCCTACATTTACCACGGTATACCGGTTTGGATTATGGATGCTAGGTTAAAACGACTACACCATAGGCTCATACTTCATAAGCATCTCCACTAATCGGGGCCAACCGAGGCTAAGTAAGGTCAAGTAGGACTTGCACGGTTGTAACGTTAGGCTAGGGACGGGGCTGACCGAAGGGAATTTCTGGAGAATAAATAACAAAGAGATAAACACGAGCAAGCTTAATCTTGGGGTGTACCAATACAAAACGTAGCTAGCTCTCCCCTTCTCTAGCTCAAAATAAAGCTCGAAACATGATCCAAGAAATAGAATGCCATATCGCAATATGTCTCAAGTGTAACGAGGCAAAAGCATACAAGAATCATGTTTCTATATTAAGGATTCATCCCAAACACCAACATCATATAACAAATCACAACATGAATCCCAAAATACTTGGCTTTCTTTGAATCAACCTTTATTACACTTTTATTGACTTTTATTGCAAGCTTTCTTTGATTGATTTCTTTTTTCTTTTCCTTTTTCTTTTTCTTTTTTTTTTTGACTTTTCTCTTATTTTTTTTTCTTTTTTTTTTTAAGACAAGAAGCTTTTTGAATTTAGAAAGTTGCACTATACAATTTAAATAGGTTTGAGTCAAAGGCCATCACATACATACAATATAAAAATGAGCTCATACCCTCCAAATCGTGAAATAGCTCGTAAAAACCAACTCCTCTATACATACGTACTCCTCCACCACCCCACACTTGCTTTAGCAAGTGTGCTCGAAATGAAAAGATTAAGCTTGACTCGTAGGGTGTCCAAGGGAACGTAGACCACAAATAAGGCTCAAGGGTCGGGTAATTACGGGCTAAATAACGAAGGCTAAGTGTCGGATGGGGGTCTAACCATCCTATCAAGGCTTAGGGGGGTTACTGTGGAATATGTCACGGGATGGCTATTTGGCTCTGGTCGGGTCAAAGAAACGCCATAACTGTCATCCCAAACTCTACCAAGGTCGGCCTTTCTATTTCGTCTCGAAGTTAATGATATGAGTTATAGGTAGCCGAATTGTGCCTAAGTCTACCATAATCGGTCACTAGTTACCATGGCTCATGAAATCAAGGCTATACGTGCGCGAAAAATCCCATTTTCAAGATAAGGTAGTAAGCCAAGTAACATGCATTCAAACATTCACTACACCGTTTATCCTATCAATATGAAGGCTCAACATACGAATGCAACATCAAAACTTTGGAAAATTTTAAAAAAAAATGCTCAAATTTTGCTACATAAGTGACCAAACACTAAGCATACAACACAATGGCCAGAAAAACAATGAAGCACGTATCAAAGCTAAGCCTACCACCCCCCACTTTAAATGCAACACTGTCCTCAGTGTGTGAATGAAAAAAGGAAAGAAGGCTTAGCTTAACCCGCAGAAAAGGCACGAAAGAATGCATGTGACATAGCCACGAAAGTTCCACCGAATACCTGAAGCCATGAGACAAAAACACCAAGAAAACGCATGCATGGGGAATACCACCGTGCCAAAAGCAAGCAACAAATATCGAGATATAATAAAAGCGCGCAAAGTCACACACACGATCATATGAAACCAAAAAAAGGAACCGACTCGGGGCGCATGCGATGCAAAAACAATCAAACAAGTAAAACAACATCCATGCAAAAGACACGAGCCAACAACGGATCGAAGAAGAACCACTCAAAAACAAGTACCCATACCCCAAAGTATCACCTGACCACTCCTGGGACCAAAAACTAAAGCAAAAGCAGAGAAACGGTGGGTTGCCTCCCAGCGCGCTTTTGTTTCACGTCATTGGCTTGACGGAATGACTTATACGGTGTCAACTTTAGAGTTATACCGTTGACACGAAGGTGGAATTGGTGGATAGAAAGAAGTTTGATGGAGTTATACGATTTGATTGTCAAGTTTAGAGTCCTTGACGAGACTTGATTCCCCAAATTTTACATTAGGATTCTTTCTTCCCCCTCAAACATCAAACTCACTCTTCTCATTCTTTGGCCACTCTTGAGTGCTTTGACTCACTTGAAAGACCTCTATCTTATCAATCCCCTCATTCTTACCCCACTCATCACAAGGATGGCCTACATGCTCATAAACCTTGATGGTGGCGCTCTCATTGTGAACTCTCAAAGTGATCTCCCTGGTTCGCATATCTAGCAAGGCTCCCCCTGTAACTAAAAATGGTCTACCAAGCAAAATAGGCATCCTAGAGTTGTTTTCCATGTCTAAGATGACAAAATCAGCCGGGAAAACAAATTTATCAACTTGGACTAGCACATTCTCAACGATGCCTCTAGGGTACCTAATGGACCTATCCGCCATAGAAAGAACCATTCTAGTTGTTCTAATACCATCAAGACCAAGTTCTTTATAAGTAGCGTACGACATAAGATTCACACTAGCTCCTAAATCACATAGGGCCTTGAGGCTCATTAGAGCTACCTATCATGCATGGGATTGAAAAACTCCCGGGTCACTAAGTTTAGGCGGAACTTTCTCTTGACAAATCCTGAACACTCTTCATTACAATAAACAACACTTGGCATTTTAGGCTTTTTCGATAAAACATCTTTAAGAAATTTAGCATACAAAGGCATGTTCATTAAAGCATCAACTAATGGAATGTTTATCGTCACTTTACGCAAGATGTCAAGAAAACGATTTTGCTTTTTACTTACAACACTCGCCTTCTTATCATGAGATGGGGGAAAGGAAGGAAATCAAATCAAAATGAATGCTAGATTGAGATATACCTAAGTTTTCTTTGCCTCGAAGTGTTGTTCACATGCTTACCCAAGAGATTTCCTTCAAGTTTCATGTCTTGCTCAATTTGCTTCATCAAAACCAACACTTCTTTTGTCTTCTACCAACCCTACAAATCTAATCGCCTCACGACTTTCTGTAACCACATCATCATCCTCACCATCATACACCTTTGCAAAGATAGAATTTACCTCATTCGAGTTTGTCTCGGTATTGCTTGGTAGGCCTTGGACCGGTGCGGTATTCAAGTAATCGGTCAAGTGCCTCATTTGGTTTTCAAGACTTTTCAATGAATCTCCCATGTTTACCAAACGAGTATCTCAGAATGGTCTTGTATTGCTCCACATTCTTCACAAAAGCATCAATAATCATTGCTATGCTTTCTATCGTCGCTTCCCATTGGGGATTCCTCTCTTGATGTTGTGGTTGATGAGACAATCCCGGGGGTGCACAAGGAACTTGTGGAAATGGTTGATGATCTTGATTCAAATGGTGAGAAAAACCTTGTTGTTGTAGCCTTTGACCCATTTCAAGATCCATGATTGCCTTCTCCATAGATTCCATCTGTGCCATCATCAATTTTTTGTTGATCAATTTCTATGGTCTCAACTACCTTCTTTTGAGTCTTGCCTTTGTCCCATTGCCTATTGTTAGTAGTGATCCTCTCAATAGTGGCATACACATCCGGGGCCGTCAAGCTCAATAGTGATCCTTCACTTGCCAAGTCCAAGACATTTCTTGCATCATCCCTCAATCCGTAATAAAAGATTAGCATTTGTGACCATATCTCATACCCATGATGTGGACATTTTTTTAGCAAAGCCTTCATTCGGTCCCATGCTTCACAAAGTCGTTCACCCGGCTGTTGGGAAAAGTTTGAGATCTCAACCCGGATCTCCATTGTTTTATGGAGTGGAAAATAGTACGATAAGAAAGCCGAAGTCAAGTCTTCCCACGTATGCAATGAATCATGAGCTTGAGAGTCTAACCAATCAACAGCACTATCTCTCAATGCGAAAGGGAATATTCTCAATCGGATTGCATCATCACTTGGCCCACTCATCTTCATTGTCCCGCAAACATTTGTGAACCACATCAAAAACTGATATGGATCCTCTGTCTCAGTTCCATAGAAGAGTGCATGCTCTTTTATCAAAATCCACACATGTGGTTTGATCTCAAAGTCACTTGCATCAATAAGAGGTAAGCGAATGGCATTATGTATAAATCTTTCACGTGGCATGAAATAATCTTTAAGTAATCGGCCTTGGCCTTGAATTGGATCTTGTTGAATTGGGACTTGTGATACTTGGGAGATTGGCATGGGGTTAATGTTGTTGAATTGGTTGAAAATTGGTTGAGGTACTTGAGCTTGGAACATGGGTTGCTCATTAGTAAATTCCATGACGAGTTTAGATCATAAACTACACAAACTCAAACAACAAGAAAACAATAAAATAAAAACAACCTAAGCCTAAGTCTTCCAATGACTTAAGAGATATCGATTAACTCCCCGGAAACGGCGCCAGAAAACTTGATGGCCAAAATAGTAACGACCAACCTTAACCGGCAGAGTACCGGGTCGGAAGCACTATAGAGGTGAGCAAGGTCGTATCCCACGAGGAATCAATCGAATACCAAAGTCGTCTTCGTACTTAGTTTAGGTCAATCAAAGGTTGTTCGTGTTGTGATTATACTACTACGATAATTAAACTAAAGATATGAAATATAAAGAGAGACATAGCCAAACCATGATCCAATTGATTACTTTCGCCTCTAAATCGATTATTTGGGAATGGAAACTACCAACCAACCATCCTAATGCTTATATCGACTCGCTCATGGTGCAAACTCCTAAGATAGTACTAGACGCCATGCAACAACCTAGTACCCTTCGCCCCGGTTCAACAAATCCGCTTTAAGGATTTAATCGGCCGAACAAGATAAACGCTCAGAGCGCTCAATTTACACCGACAAACCTCGTTACCCAATCGATCTAAACAACTCAGTCAATTGTAGATAACGATCTGAAAACCTCTTTTCCCACACCCCTTCGCAACATACATTTATAAAAGTGGTGTGTTTGTTCATGAACTAGGTGTACAAGCTAATTCAAGCATTGATAACAAGTTTTAAGACATGAATTAAATCAATATAACAACAATTAAACACTACCCATTCCCAATTTCATCAATTAGAGGGTGATTTCTTCAATTTTCACATAATTTGGCTATGAAAAGTTTAGCTACTCATAATAATGAAAGGAACAAGAATCAAAGAGGAAATCAAAGCCATAAAACAAGAAAAGAGATGATTTTCGTTACCAAAATGCAGAGAAGTTGGAATTACATCAATCTTCATCCACACCCATTGTCACTTGGGGAAGAAGAAGACTCCAAAATGCCAAAATCCAACAAAGAGAGCTAGAATCTAAGTTAAATTCGAGTTTAATCTAAGAGAGATAGTGAAAGATGAGCTAATCTAAGGGAGAAAAGTGATGAAAATCGACCTAAGAGAGTCTAAGTGAGTCTAGGTATGAGTTCCTCTCAAAAATGGGCGTGAAAAATCTGTTTAAAAACGCCGAAAAATGTGCAGATAAAGCAGTTTTGGCGTGCACCAAAGTCCTCGGCGCGCGCCAAAACTGTTCTATGATTCTGGGAAGTCTCTGTTCTACTTTGGCGCGCGCCAAAGTCTTCAGCGCGCGCCAAAAATTCCTGGACTGATACACCTTCAGTAATCTGTCAATATCTTTGCGTGTAGAGCTCCGATTTGAGTGATTCAAAGTGCGTTGGAAAGCTCATTAAATTGTCTACAACTTTCATGAAGACTGAAAGTCCATAAAATGCTTGTATATGGAATCAAATGGCTGATGAAGTGCACATATGGTGAAAGCAAGAACTATTTTTGATCAATTTCCATTCCCGGGCTTCGGTTTCGTCTTTATAAACCTCGTGCCTTAACTTCCGGGCTCATAACTCACCTAGATCCTGCATCACAACATTCAAACACATACCGAGCATAACTCCGCAAGATAACTAGGGCTCGAAAAAGGTCAAAACACCGTAAAATGGTGAGTTTTTCCATCTATGTGACGGTTTACCTCAAAGTGAGTGCTCAATGCGATTTTGCCCTATAAACGGTCTAAAACTACCCAAAATAAGCCGAAAGTGTCATAAATGGGGCTTAAAACATGCACCAAAGCATAGTAAAGTTGACTCTCATCACTTAACATGATGGAAACTAATGTAGATCATACTGCCCCTAGGCAGCTCATTGGCTCCTCCCTTAATCCATTACAATGAAAGTCATTTCATGGAATTGTAGGGAGCCGTTCCTCCGATTTTTTCGGCATCTTAAGGACATGGTTAGTGAATATCAGCCCGATATTCTTTTCTTAATGGAGACACGAGTTTCAAGTGTGAAGGCAAACCGCATCTTACGGCGATTTCACTTCACCGAATTAGTAGTAGGCGTGGGCGTGTGGATTTAGCGGAGGGTTGTGGTGCTTCTGGAATGGTTCTGTTGTTACCTTACGTATGCTTTGTGCTACCAGACAATGTATTACGATGGCAGCTATCATTGATGGGCAGATTCGGTGGGTGTTAACTCTTATTTATGCATCCCGACCCTTGATTCGTGATGAGCCGTGGGACTTTCTTTCTCAAGCTAGCGATTTTTGTTCAAACTCCTGGTGCCTTATTGGGGACTTAAATCAAGTTATTCATGCGGATGACAATCGTGGAGGCGATCTGATTTAGGTGCGGTCGGCGGAAAAATGCAAGATCGTGTTGACACTTGTGCTCTCAATGAGATTCCTTTTCAAGGCCCGAGATTTACTTGGTCGAGTTCGATTCATAATTCCCACGCCATTGAACGGAGGTTAGACCAAGCTTTCTGCAATGAACATGCTCTTTCCTGCTTCTATTGTTTTACATTTGCCACGGGTTCACTCGGATCATCATCCAATTATGTTATTAAGTGATGGACAAGAGCAACAGGTTCGTAGAAGTGATTTTTTCCGCTTTCAGGCTTGCTGGTTGGAACATACGGGGTTTAGCGATTTTATGAAAAATAACTGGAAAGTAATTGATAATGACATGGTACGGGCTGTTGAAAATTTTAAAGAAAAAGCGAAGTAGTGGAATACATATGTCTTTGGCAATATCTTTTACCGTAAGAAAAAAATGCAAGACTCGACTCGCAGGCATTCAACAATCCCTCGCCATTGCCCCCTCCTCTTATCTCACGGATTTGGAGGCAGTTCTAACGAAGGAGTATGACGAGATACTTAAGCAGGAAGAGATATATTGGTTTCAGAAGTCAAAATTGAATTGGATCATGGATGGTGAGCGTAACACGCATTTCTTCCACCTATCTGCGGTTCGCAGGCAGGCCCGAAATAAAATTAATTATCTCCAGGATGCAAATGGAAGGTGGGTGGCAGACCAAGATGAACTTCGCCAGATTGTTAGACAATTTTATGTTGACCTCTATACAGAAGAGTCGGTCCTACCGATCCCGCCGCGTATTCAACTTCCCTCGTTCTCTCATGCGGATCGAAGAATCCTTAATCGCCCCGTGTCTGAGCCTGAGATTCGAGCAGCTGTGTTCCAAATGGGAGCCTATAAAGCTCCAGGGCCGGATGGATTACCACCGCTGTTCTACCAGAAAAATTGGGAAATCGTGGGTGACTCAGTTGTGCTTTTTGTCACGCAGGCCTTCCATGATAGATGCTTCCCGACATCGATGAATCGAGTTCTAGTTTCTTTAATACCTAAGGTCTCGCCACCAGAATCGATTAATCAGATGAGGCCCATTGCACTTGCGAATGTGTTGGTTAAAATTATCACTAAAGTCATTGCAGACCGCCTAAAGATTCTCATTGGCAACCTCATCCCTAGCAGTCAAAGTGCCTTTATTCCGGGAAGACAAACCGCGGATAATGTAATTGTGGCACAAGAAGCAATACACACCATGAATAAAAAGAAAGGGAGGAAAGGCTTTATGATGGTAAAGATTGACCTGGAGAAAGCATATAATCGGGTGAACTGGAATTTTTTACGCCATATATTGATTTGGACAGGCTTCTCAGTGAATTTAACAGAGCTTATTATGTTTTGCTTGTCTTCAATTTCCTTATCTGTTCTTTGGAATGGGTCGGAGCTTGAGGAATTTAAGCCAACACGGGGGCTGCGGCAGGGAGACCCCCTAGCACCATATCTCTTTGTGCTGGTCATGCAGGTTTTGAGCACCCTTATTGATGCCACTGTGAGGGAGGGCACGTGGAAGCCCTTCCGTATTTCGAGGGCAGGGCCGGTGGTGTCTCATCTTTTTTTCGCCGATGATCTGTTGCTTTTCGCGGAAGCCTCAGTTAGTCAAGCAGAAATTATGGAAAAAGTGCTAACCACGTTCTGTAATATTTCAGGCCAAAAAGTAAGTGTGCAGAAGTCTAAATTTTATGTGTCCCCAAATATGGACAATACGGTTGTCAGTGTTATTGCTAGCCGGTTGGGGATGTCGCGTACGTTTGATTTTGGAAAATATTTGGGCATTCCGCTCTGTGGAAAGAAAAAGAAGTCTAGCTATGGATTCCTAGTAGACAAAGTAAGAGCAAAACTTCAACTATGGAAGGCAAAGGTGCTGTCTAGAGCCGGACGTAATATTCTTCTACAATCAGCTCTAGTAACAACTACATATTATTTTATGCAAACAACCCGCATACCAAGCTCTGTGTTGGATGAGGTGGAAAAAATTGCCCGCTCCTTTCTTTGGGCTGGAGACGAAGATAAGAGAAGCATGCATTATGTGGCATGGAATGATGTTTGCTTACCGAAGTGTATGGGAGGCCTAGGGGTGAGAAGATTGCGTAACATGAACATTGCCCTCCTTGCAAAAGTTGCTTGGCACATCCTAGTGGAGAAGGACATCTTATGGGTTAAGGTGCTTAAAGCCAAATATGGGAACCCACTTGACAGGCCCAAGCCGAATTGTTCCTTTCTTTGGCGCAGTATATGTATGGCGGCGAGTCGCCACGGGATGTTCTTCATGTAAATGCGGACGGGGTGTGAAATGGCTTGCGACGCGGCGTCCGGAAAATTTGATGTGGCCAGTGCTTACCATGCACAACTTATGATGAATTGCTCGAAGGATGAAGAACGAAGGTGGAAAAATATATGGTCCATTAAAGGGCCACAGAGAGGCAACATGTTGTTGTGGCTTATTCGCCGGAAAGCATTGCCCACTTTAGCGATGCTTGAACACCGACACGTTACTGATGACAATACCGCATGATTTGTCGGGATCATGAGAAAACCCCGCTTCATACATTTTGAGACCGTGGATGGATTCGCGACAATTGGAAGAAGGCATTGGCATCGCGCTATCAACGACAGTTTTTTGGTAGCCTAGACGCTCGTGATTGGATAGATGATTGTCTTATACATGATAGCTCCGGTCGAAACGACATTACAAGCTGGAGGTATTTATTTCGAGAGGTTATTATGGGAGCTTGGTATTGGCGGAACCAAGCAGTTCACCACACAGGTACTCAGTGCCCTCCGACGATGGTTTTCCTATCCCAGGCTGTTAACAAGGCAAGAGAGTTGAAAATCGCTTGGCACACCGAGTAGTAGGTAGTTCATGAATGTTTTTTATTTTAAAGCGTGTAAAAGAGATGTTTTTTCCTTTTGGGATGCATTGTACATAAGTTTTTCACAATTTTAATGAAAGATCCGGTTTACACCAAATAAAAAATAAAAACCTCTAGTAGAAAAGAACAATATTTGTTTTCGTTGAAGTTTTTTTTATCACTTTATCAATCATTTTTTAAAACTCTTTCACCAATTATTTTTTCAACTATAAATAAAAAATATTAAATTATCTTTCACCATTTCATTTTATCTACTTTATTAAATTTTTTTACCATTATTTTATTCATTATACTACTTTATTTTAATTTCTCTCACCAATCATTTCTTTATCTATTTAAATTATTTTTTAAAAAAACATTTTAACTTTCTAATTATTACTTCAATAATTTTTATTATATTTTATTATCCACTAACATATAAAAACCTCTAAAATAAACTCCAACCCAAAAAAAACAATTGTTGGAAAATATCTTTAAATTTGTTTTTTCGTTTGTCAAACAAGTTAACAGACATACGTGTTGATTAATCGAATGCCAAAATTCAAATAGCTAGGACCCATTTAAACGCAAACCACGCGAGGAGATTATAGTATCACATTACTGAGATTTAACACATTCTATTAGGGCCTACATACAAATTGAAAAATATCGGACTAAGTGATTGAACTAGATAAAAATTGGCAAACCATAGTTTTACAATTATTTTTCTTACTGAAAAAACCGAACAGTACGTACAATCGGTTTGGTTTCCTGTTTTAATGTACAAACCGACATTTAACCGAACTGAATCTTATATTTAATAAAATAATATATATATATATATATATATATATATATATATATATATATATATATATATATATATATATATATATATATATATATATATATATATATAATATTTAATTCTCTTATATTCCCATATAAAACACCCCAATTCACAACCTAATTTTTTTAATTTCCTGCTGCACAAGTATTTCAATTAAAATGAAAGATATAAACAATCTTCCTCTGTAAAATGTGTTATGTTTTCTTGGTTGATTTATGTTTTTAAAAAACCTTTTGGTTAGTTAAATGCAATATGTTAAGAAGTCCGATGATGGCATAGACTGTTTGATCATTTTCAGAACAAACAAGGGAAAAAAATATTTAGATGAAAACATTGTTTAAAACCCTAAACCGGATCAAACTGGGGTAGACTGCTGGTCAGTTACAGTGATTTCAATCCAATTTGGTTTTGAAAATATTAAAACCATTGAAACAGTTCGGTTTGAAAATTTGTGAAAAACTAATCGGACTGGATTGCATACATCCCTACATTCTATCTTTATATAAAAAAAGAACAATGGCAAGAAATGCGATCTTTTAAAAGTTAATTATATGATTTATAATCGACTTATTATAATGATCGACAATTTGAATTTCTTTTTCTTCTTCTTCTTTTTTTTTTTTTTTTTTTTTTTTTTTTTTTTGGGAAATGGACAGACTTGAAAAGTTCAAATATTTGTATTATCACTATAATATGGTGGACCTTGCGTGGGGGGAGTTGTTGAAATGCCATTATTTTCTAGGGAGATTTTTTAATCTACCACTCTCCTTTTAACATACCACTCACTATATATATAATATGTTTAATTGATATAATATTACTTTTATACCCTTTAGCTATAAATTAATAGTGGGCTCAATTCTTTCCATAACTCGATTCGATCTTCTCAACTCGACCCAATGTTAATTTAAACTCGGTTCGACCCAATCAATTTCTTCAATTAAAACCTGAAAATCCCTAATAATTTGACCCCAAAATCCCTAAATCACCAAATTGATGAAGAACTCGACGGCTCCCTATCTGAATTTCAATCTGCAACTCTCCATCCTCCCCTATCTGAATTTCAATCTGCAACTCTTCCTCTATTTTCTATTTTCTATTTTCATTCAAATAGACTCACCATTAAGAAGAATTGGGTCGCGATGGCGAAGTCACCCTATCTCTCTCTGGACTCGACATCCCCGGCGCCAGACGCCGGTTCATCGTCGCCTGGAAAGAAGATCAAGAAGACACATGAGAGCATCAACAATAGACTGGCTTTGGTGATGAAGAGTGGAAAGTACACTCTCGAAAGGGAAGTTGATATTGATCTCGAACAATTGCCCACCTTTGAGGAAATTCGAAATTGAGTACTATGCCATGCTTGCTAAGGTTGGAGTGCACCATTACAATGGAAACAACATTGATTTTGGAACTGCGTGTGGTAAGTACTATCGAGTGTCCTGCCTTAGCATCATTGATCCAGGTGATTCGGATATCATCAAGTCCTTACCTGGAGATCAGTGAGCTTTGTGATGTTTAGAATATTTTGAGTCAAGGGCTTGATGAACATCATTATGAAGTTAATTTGTCTCATTTTCATTAATGAACTTAAATGTCCTCCATTTCATAGCTTTTTGATACTTAATTATCGGTTTTGTGTATTTTCTGGTGAAGCTTTGAGTTTAAGTTTGCAAAAGTTATGGATGCTTGTCGGGCCTGTTTCTCTCCGAGTGGAATGTTGAATTTTGTATTGGACCTTATTTCTTTTGTGCTCAATAACTGATGATGTCTCTGTTGTGTGTTGTTATAATGTCTATTTTGGTGTTTAATTTAGTTGAAGATTTTAATGGGTTGCTGATATTTTGTGGATTAATTCAGTTTCAAGTGATTAGCTCTTTTGCATAAGTCAACCTGAGAAGTTTTTGCTCAGTAAATCAATATCAAAGAAGAAGCTAAGGACAAGAATAGATGTTGAGGATGTTAGAAGAGAAGTAGAGATAATGAAGCATTTGCCTGAACATCCAAATATCGTGACCTTGAAAGCTACTTATGAGGATGATAAGGCCATGAACCTAGTTATGGAATTGTGTGAAGGGGTGAATTGTTTGATCGAATTGTTGCTGGGGGACACTTACTACAGAGAGAGGCGTGGTGGAGTTTTTCGAACAATTGTTGAAGTTATCAGAATCACAACAAGGAAGGCAACAAGGGCAAGGAGGGAGGATCTCAGAAAGGGAGGAGGAGAGAAAGGGCACTCCAAGATATCAAAGAGTAACCGCTCGTCTGAGGCGTGGTGTGGTAGTGGTGGTACCCGCAGGTCATCCTTTCGTGACAGTGGCGTCAGATGATCAAAATCTTGAAATGCTCTGTTTCGAAATCAATGCGAATAACAACCAGAAATTCTCTCTAGCTGGTAAGTCAAATGTGGTGTCCCAGTTGGAGAGGGACGCGAAAGAGTTGGCTTTCGGTGCTCCCGCTGAAGAAGTTGATGAGGTTTTCCAGAGCCAAGAGGGTGATTTCTTCTTTAAGGGGCCGATTCAAAGGAGGCAACGTGAAGGCCGTGCCGACGAGTAAAAAGCTTGGTCTGCATGATCACTAAAAGGGATGTCTGTCTGGGTTTTGTAAGTAGTAATAATAATAATATGTATATTATGTGTTTGAAGAAATGCGGTGCTGAGCAGACTGCCTTGTAATGGACGTGATGTTGTACTGTAATCTCTTATAAGCTAAATAAAACGACTATGTGACCTTTTGGAATGTCTTTTATGAAACAAGAAGAACACATGATTTAATGTGATTTCCGGTATTATGTCGATTACTCCACGGACAGAAAAAAAAGATATTTTATTATGCACTGAAATCCAGACGGATTACACACTTTACAATGACCAATACAATTGGTATTTATAGACACAGATCCCTAAACCTTACCGTCAAGAATCTTTTTCGGATTTTCATAAATGCCCCGGATGTTGGATCACTCAATGATCTCACTAAGTTTGATCATTGTCTAGATGTAGAACTCACGGTGCATCCGCACCCTCGATGAGACCCTCAAGACTTTTAATTCTTGATGATATGGCACAATTTTAAATAATTTTATTGTTAAAAAGGACAAATTGAAATTTTTTATTGGATAAAAATGACAAATATTTTTCCACTATATATTTTAATTTCTCTCGTACTTAATTATAAATAAAAATGATTATGTCTTTTGATTTAAACGTCAAAAGATCGTAATTGTTTCGTCATATTTTTTCTAAATTTTTTTCGTTCTCCTTATTCATGGTAGTCAGTGAAACATGTAAACCATGTCAAACAGTCAGTTAGGGGTCATAATAGTCAGTGGAACAAGTTATCCATGTCAAACAGTCAGTTAGGGGTCATAATAGTCAGTGGAACATGTTATCCATGTTAAACAGTCCATGAGGGGTCATGGTAGTGAGTGAAACATGTAAACCGTGTCAAACAGTCAGTTAGGGATCATAATAGGCAGTGAAACATGTAATCCATGTCAAACAGTCAGTGAGGGGTCATGGTAGCCAGTGGAACATGTAAACTAGGTCAAACAGTCAGTTAAGGGTCATAATAGTCAGTGGAACATGTTATCCATGTCAAACAGTCCGTGAGCGAACCTCGATCCAAAATCTTATTATGTGTAATCAACCTTAATCGCAGTAATCGCCTTGAGCGAACCTCGATCTATCGTGACATTAAGTGTAATCAACCTTGATCACAGTAATCGCTTTGATCGAACCTCGATCCAACATCTTATTATGTGTAATCAACCCTAATCACAGTAATCGCCTTGAGCGAACCTCGATCTATCGTGACATTAAGTGTAATCAACCTTGATCACAGTAATCGCCTTGATCGAACCTCGATCTAACCTTGATCACAGTAATCGCCATGATCGAACCTCGATCTAACATCTTATTATGTGTAATCAACCCTAATCACGATGTCGCCTTGAGCAAACCTCGATCTATCGTGACATTAAGTGTAATCAACCTTGATCACAAGAATCGCCTTGATCGAACATCGATCTAACATCTTATTATGTGTAATCAACCTTGACCACGATGTCGCGCTTGAGCGAACCTCGATCTATCGTGACATTAAGTGTAATCAACCTTGATCACAAGAATCGCCTTGATCGAACATCGATCCAACATCTTATTATGTGTAATCAACCCTAATCACGATGTCGCCTTGAGCGAACCTCGATCTATCGTGACATTAAGTGTAATCAACCTTGATCACATTAATCGCCTTGATCGAACATCGATCCAACATCTTATTATGTGTAATCAACCCTAATCACAGTAATCGCCTTGAGCGAACCTCGATCTATCGTGACATTAAGTGTAATTAACCTTGATCACAGTAATCACCTTGAGCGAACATCGATCTAACATCTTATTATGTGTAATCAACCTTGATCACAGTAATCGCCTTGATCGAACCTCGATCCAACATCTTATTATGTGTAATCAACCCTAATCACAGTAATCGCCTTGAGCGAACCTCGATCTATCGTGACATTAAGTGTAATCAACCTTGATCACAGTAATCGCCTTGATCGAACCTCGATCTAACATCTTATTATGTGTAATCAACCCTGATCACAGTAATCGCCTTGAGCGAACCTCGATCTATCGTGACATTAAGTGTAATCAACCTTGATCACAGTAATCGCCTTGATCGAACCTCGATCTAACATCTTATTATGTGTAATCAACCTTGACCACAATAATCGCCTTGAGCGAACCTCGATCTATCGTGACATTAAGTGTAATCAACTTTGATCACAGTAACCGCCTTGATCGAACATCGATCTAACATCTTATTATGTGTAATCAACCTTCATCACAATAATCGCCTTGACCGAACCTCGATCTAACATCTTATTATAATAGGACGTTAGATCGAGGTTCGATCAAGGCGATTACTGTGATCCGAGTTGATCCCACTTAATAAGACGATAGATCGAGGTTCGATCGAGGCGATTATTGTGATCCGAGTTGATCAATCATAATAAGATGATAGAACGAGGTTCGATCAAGGCTATTGATGGGATCCTGATTGATCAATCATAATAGGACGTTAGATCGAGGTTCGATCAAGGCGATTACTGTGATCCGAGTTTGATCAATCATAGTAAGATTTTTAATTATTTTTTCAATAATATACCGTACACTACATTTGGAACCCTATATTCATTTATTTATCCAATCCCAAATCTCTCCAACCCTTTTTAAATAAAATCTCCCCAACCCTAATTGCTCGAGACATTCATCAGGCCGCCTCTTTCCTCTTCTCTTCCAAATCGTCTATTCTCTCCGTCTCCGCCTCTTTCCTCTTCTCTTCCAAATCGTCTCTTCTCTCCGTCTCCGTCTCCGTCTCCATCTCCGTCTCTTCTCCGTATGAGGTATTTTCTCTCCGTCGTACGTGTCCTAATTACTTCTCCGTCTGAGGTATTTTATTGCTTTCAAATTGGTCCAGTGATATAATAGGTGGGTGTGTTTTTCTTCGACTGATACATTACTTTTAACCGTATGGGTCTTGCTAGTGGGGTTTAGTTTTTGTTTGGTAGGGTTCCTGATAAAAGATCTGTGTGCTTTTTACTTCTAATTTTGAAGGTGCCTTGCTGCTTTTAACAAGAGTTATATATGTTGCCTTCAGGAAAAAATATGGTGAATATGAATTGAACAAAAAGGTGCAAATTAAAGAGAAGGTGCAGGTGTAATTAAATGCATAAGAAATTAAAGCGAGCTTTGAAATCTCTTTTATCTTTAATTTAACTATTTAAATCATTTGATGTGGCAAGACATTGGTAATTTGGTATGCCCTTAACCACATATATTGTTCTGATGTTTATGTTTTGACGTTTTATGTTCTGATGTTTAAGTTTTGTTATTTTGATTTTGGCTTGGCTTTTTGAGAAAACTCGCGATTGAAATGGATGAGGAAGAAGAAAATGAAAGGCAAAGGCCCGCACAATATAGGGTTTACTATGATTCCTGTGGAAATGAAGTCGACTCTTCGGACTCCGAAGGTGTAATCATTTGCTAACAAAAATGTGTAATGTAAAATACTGGGATGTGTAATTCTTGTTTAAGTTTGTTTAAGTTTTTTTTCTCAGTACCGTATTTTCGTTTTCTAATTAAATAATGTTGATGATATGTTGTTTGAAGTTGTTGTTGTTATTATTATTATTATTATTATTGTTGTTGTTATTAATAGCTAACATTCCAACGATTATCACCTGCGTATTTGTTTCCAACTTTTTTCTTACTAAACTCATATCACCCTGTATTCGCTTTTGAATTAATTTGCTTTCTAACAAAAGCGGTCATATACATGCAATTCCGATATACCAGGTGCAATAGTTTAATCATTAGTGCAATAGTTTTAAAGTAGTTATATAAACAATTGATTAATGCTAGATTATTAAAAAAGAATAATAAATGAAATGAATGTAATATAGGTAATATTTATACTATAGAGAAATGTTCCCACACTCTCTTGTGCAATCAATTTTGGCCTGTCAAAAGGAATATCGATGATATAACCACAGTATGCTACAAATCTTATCTTTCATAATTCATATCACCTGATGATATTATGAATCATCAACATAGGTGTAAAAGACCAACACTTCAAAACCGTATTATAAAATTGCAGATAAAACGATAAATAAACCGGAAAAGTTTTGTAGATAGAAAAGATTTCATCATAAATTTAATATCTTGAACAACATTCAAAGAAGAAGACGCCAAGAGTTGCGTGATACAAAATGACCTGAACTGCAAAAGAGGTTTCTAAAACGAAACACAAATATTTCAAAACAAACAAAACAGGATCATGCAAAACCCTACACTTTGATGGAAAACTTCCTCAAGGGAAAGTACATCTCTTTTTTCTTCTGCCTTTCGGTCTTCAAAGAGGCCTACAAAGATAAGTCAAAATCCAAACGCAAGTCCAGGGGCAAATATTTCTTGTTCTTATAGACCTCCCTAAGAGCAGACTTTTGCTTCTGGGAAATGACAGTCAATACCTGGGCAATGGATAGCCTGACTACCTTGCTGCATTCACAAAACACATAAATATTAAGCTATATGGCTGTATGAGACGCCAAAACCCGAACTAAATATCAAATTAGAAAGCAAATTCAACAGTAGCAAACATTCAACACAAGGACTCGTTACAATGCAGAAACAATTGAACCATTATATATAGCTTAATAGCAATGAAAAGACATGCCGGTGATGTAAAATCAAAATAAGCCAGATGCAGCAGATTCATAACTTCCATAACTTATTTCTATGCTATATACAAAGCAATGCTGCAAGGATGTTGCATGTAAAAACACAACACTCGATCTAATAATTACTTACCTCATCAAAAGTTTTTGCGTTCCACCAATCCTTGTAAAATTCTTGTAAGCTATGATCGATCCTCTTGAAATCAAAGAATCTAAGCGAACATACTTTCTAGGCTTCTTCTTCTTTCTACGCTCCCGTGGCTGCTCCTCCGGAGCTACTATGTGTTCATGAGGCTCGTTACACGTCTCTCCGGGCTGCTCCTCTGGACCTAATATGTGTTCAGGAGACCCGTTACTTGTCTCTCCGGGCTGCTCCTCTTTCTCTTCCATTCTCGGCTACCTTCGCCAATAACTGCATAAAAAATAAAAAAAATAAATAACCGACTTAAAAAAAACAGTAGATTTTGTGCAATAAAGTCTTGGTCTTTCCCATTAACTCCAAAGAAAAGAATGAGAAAAGCCGGGTCGAATTGAAGGAAATTCTGCTCTCATTGTACAGAGTTAAATTTAAGAGAGTCGGGTCTTTCCCATCTCTGTTGTGGTTTATTATCAATATGTTAGTTGCAGGCTCCTTTACTGTAGTTTATTTCTTTCTTTCTATGTTTACAAAGGACAAAAAAACATAAAATTACAAGAACAACACCACAGTTTATTACACTATTGAAGATCAATCGAGAAGCATGGACCAAAAATATCTAGGCGATTACAATTTACAACAAACAAAAAGCCAAGCCAAAATCAAAATAACAAAACTTAAACATCAGAACATAAACATCAAAACAATATATGTGGTTAAGGGCATACCAAATTACCAATGTCTTGCCACATCAAATGATTTAAAGAGTTAAATTAAAGATAAAGAGATTTCAAAGCTCGCTTGACATTCAATCAATTTAAAGAGTTAAATTTAAGGGAGCTTTGAGAAAAGCAGGGTCTTGAGGACCTCAATCAAGCTCTCATTGTACAGGAGCGCAAAACAGGAGTGTGAAGTCGAAATCAAAATCGAAATTGAAAATGGATAAACCACCTGTGAGAAATCGAAATCGAAAATTGATGAAGAACCCAGGCGGGAGTCTTGATTTTGCTACAGCCCCGTTGCAAAATGGATTCGAGCAAAATACAGATGAAGAACACTCCAGATGATTCTACATTTAGATGATTTTGCTACAGACCCATGATTCTACTCCACAAAATGAAGAACAGTCAACACTCACTGTACAAGCAGAAACTTTTCACGGTTGAAGTAGACAGATAGGTTTTTGTTTCTTATTTGGAAATGACAAAGGGGGTTGGGAATGACATGCAATTTGGGAAAATTGTGGACGTGGAAAACGGATGAAGATGAAGAACAGTCGGGTGAGAAGAACACAGGTGAAGAACACACGCATATGATTTGGGATTTTAGGGATTTTGTGGTCTGAAATTGGGAAAGTAATAAGGGTAAAAGTGTCTAGTCCTATACATTATTGTTAATAATTAAAAAATAATATTAAAATTTGGTTTAATTTTTATCAAGTGGTATATCCACAATTTGGTTTCCAAAGTAGTGGCAAAGTGGCAAAAATCCCACCTTGCGTGTGGTACATTTAACCATCTTGTTATTTTAAGGGTTAACAATCCCATTTCAATTGGTAATTGGTATTTGTCTATTTAGTCTTTGTTTTTTTTTTTCTCTTTTTTTTTTTTTCCGGGGAACGAAAGCTTTTATTAAACGCCGGACTAACGTCGGTAAAGTACAAGAACAAAGCCGGACACAGCCGGCAAAAGCCGGAGAATAACTGGACAAAGCAAACTAAAGACACAAACAGAAACAATACAACAAGGTCGAATAATAAATCGGGTCGAGGGTGCTGAATCGAAGGGAAAAATAAAAAAATAAAAAAATAAAAAAAATAAAAAAAAGACAAGAGGTGCAGACAACCATCATGCATTGGTGGACACAAAGCAATCCAAAAAAAGGTTTATGGACTCCACTAAAATGAAAAAACAATAAATGTATTATATATTATAAAAATTTTGAAAATTAAAGTTACTTTAAAACTAGTATTTGCACTCAATGTTTATGAGAGATTTTATGGTGTAATGATCGCGTGTAAGTCACTAACGTCGATATTACTAGCAAGAGTATTAGGTCAATCGCAGTATAGCAAGGGCGAATCAATGTCGATCCCACAGAGACAATACAACTCAAGTATAAACAATTCTAATCTAATCAAGAAGACACATATATGGTCTTTGACCAACGATAAACATAAAAGAAACGTGGTATTCCTTTCCCTCTTCCCACCTATCTACTAACTTGGTTTAGTTTATCCTAACGTTTACTTCCCCACATAATTTCCTTAAATTGATTGAGCTTTTAATTCAGTTTTAAGCTACGGGTACAATTCCTAACCCTATCTACTCCGACCATGGTAGTAGATAATCTATATGCCAGCTACCCTCCTTAATTGGTCCGTATTAGCCCATACGCATAAAGAACTAGAATTTTCAGTATTGAGCGCTAACTCATACCGCTAACCCGCCCAGGCAGCAATCAACACTGATTAGCACGTTCCTAGGGTCCATCGGACTATGTCCAAACTAACACTTCACTATCAGTACTTCATGTTAATTTACGAATCACGAATACTAGATTGGCCAGACCTATTACTCGTTTTAATTATTTCTGTCGATCAACATAGGTGACACCGAACCTCCAGATTAGGTTTTCTAAATTTTGCCTCGGTAAACGGGTATAGACTGCCGGTTTACTGGGAGCGGCTTTTCCTATTTCTGGATCTACATTGCTCAATTCAAATTAATTCAAGTCAATTATAGGGTTGTTAAACATGCAGATTAACTAAATCACGTAAATACAAGCAGATCTATCTTATTAAAGACGTAAAAGAACGTTCAAAGCTTCATACCTTCAACAATGGAGATCTAGCTTGATCCACTCAAGCTAGAGATGGCGGAGAAGGGAAGGAAACTAGAAAATAAACTCCAAAAGCTTAAAAGAACTTCATTGTATCAAGATTGTATAATGAAAATAATAATAAATTGTAATACTATTGAGACCTATGTAATAATCAGTTTATGCGGCTTTATATAGATACATTGGCCGACTTATGACTCACAGAAACCCTAACCGACCTAGTAGACGCGGCAGATTCAATTTCGTGTTCCCCAAGACCCTCGGTAAACCGGGCCTAACTTTCTTCTTTTCTTTCAGCAAATTTCTTCTTGGACTCACTTTACTTGGCCCAATACTTCTTTCTCTGGTCCTGATCCGTCCTTTAATGCTTCAGATTCGATACATCCTGAAAATACATAAAACAAGGCAAAACAGTACCAACTCTTCTGGAAAATCACACATGCAGAATTATGAACTTAGGGTCATGCACATAGCACTCAATACATATTCCATACGATAACGAGCCTATCTACCCTCTCTTGAGCATAATTCGGGGTAAATAAAGGTATAATTAATGGTACTATTTCACACGTTATCAACTACCCCCACTTAGCTTTTGATCATCCCGAGCAAAATGGCGAAAAGAAAACGACATCCTGATTAGTATACAAGTTAATTAAAAACAACAACGCCTCACAAAGTCAAGATAATGATCATGTCACTCATATCCATCAGTGACGCATTAAACAATATTCATGTCAAGAACCAATGTATGTGTGCAATAACTCCACAACCACTTCGTAATGCAGACAATCTCACATTACGTCAACTCGTAGTCGAACTAACCAGTCACGAACATGCTTTTATTAGATCAAATTACCTGGGCAAGGCGGATCGAGAACCGAGTATTATTCTCAGCTCGCGTTTATCGGTCTATGCAAAGGTCGTGCGTCTTAGGCTCCATCGACTTAGTCGTGCAATTCACTTCTCTTTCTTGGCGGGTGGACGCTCAAAAATTTATCTATCCTCACGGTCTCACTCTTGATAAACTACCTAATCCAAAATTCCTTTGCCCTTATAATCGTTGGTGGAACATGATTCGGGATAAAGCCAGGGTCAACTCTAGTCAAAGCAATGCGCTATCTACTACTGATGACGGTCAAATTATACCCATAAAAGTCATCAACGTAGACCTTAAATCGGGACTAATAATATATATTTTATATTAAATCACATGTTTATATGGATTATTTAATGTTATGTGATTTTTATTATATAATTTGGTATTTATCCATTTATAAGATATAATTTGGTGTTTATCTGTTTTTATTATATAAATCGGTATTTATCCGTTTTTATTATATTTATCCGTTTTATTTAAATATATTTTTATTTTGGGATAAATATCTATTTTGCAGATTTGGATAATTATGGAGGATAAATACAAATGGAAGAATTAAATCTCAAGATAAATCAAAGGAAAATCAAGATAAATATCGGATTAGCACGAAAAGATCGGATAAGCATGGAAAACCACTCAAAGATGGCGCCAATGGAGGATACATTCTAGGGGGCGCATTTTATCTTTTAATTGGAGATCGGCCGAGAGTTATCTCTTATTTGTTTTGACATTTTAAAGTATATCTCTTAATTAGCTTAAACCCCTATAAATAAAGACATGTATTACACGCCATACACACCACACTCGACCATATACACTTTTCAGTTTATAATAAAATTCTCAGTTTTTCTTAGAGCAGTTTTTATGCAAGATCTGCAATAATGTAAGTGAAGAGAGTTTGAGAATGTGATAAACACAAGAGTAAACTTCAACTTATTTATTCATGTTGAAAGAATGAGTATAAATAGATACAAGAGAGGATCCTTACAAGAGAGGATCCTAGCTAGTAAAGTAAAAGTAACTAGAGCCGGCTACAATAAATGCTAGAGTCGGCTATGTCTATGCTATTACATAATAGGACAAAGGATAGTTACTTTATGACTATTAGGACATATTAATTGTTTATTCAATGCAATTAATATGTCCTTGATAAAAAGTAACACGTTACATTGTAACATGTTATGAGTGTAATAATAATGTAATATTAACCATAGTATTTCCACACCCCCCCTCAAACTGGGTTGTATATGTTTATACAGCCAAGTTTGCTACTCAGTCTGCTGAACATAAGTGGTGGTATGGCCTTGGTGAGAATATCAGCATTCTGATCTGCTGAGGGAACATACTAGAGTTGAATAATCTTGGCATCAATCTTCTCCTTTAGGAAGTGTCTGTCAATGTCCACATGTTTGGTTTTATCATGATGGACTGGATCCTCTGCCATGCATAAGGCTGAATTATTGTCACAGCAGAGTGTGATAGGTTGCTGAAGAGGTTGCTGAAGTTCAGTGAGTACCCTTTTAGCCACAGAGCTTCACAAATGCCAAGTACAAGTGCCCTGAATTCGACTTTCAAGACTTTGCTTGACACACGACGAGGGTCTGTTTCTTGCTTCTCCAAGTAACTAGGTTTCCCATACATATGAGCAATAGCCTGTGGTAGATCTTCTCATCAATGTGACATCCATTGATCGGCATCGGTGTAGACCTTGATTGATCTATCGGAGACTTGGTGAAATGTAAGCCCTGGCCAGGAGTGGACTTGAGTACCTCAAGATCCTGCTCACAAGATCCCAATGTTGCTCGGAGGGCAATGCATGAATCAAGCTAACTGTGATCGACGCCATATGCAATATCGGGTCTTGTATGGGACGATAAATGAGTTTCCTACAAGTCTTTGATATTGATCCTTTCGACAACAATGTCACCATGCAAAGCATGGTATTACTTGGGGTCTACTCGGGATACAGAGTTTGCATCCCAAAGATGCCGATTTCTTCAAAGAGTCCAAAGACATACTTCCTCTCTGTGAAACAGATATACCCTGGTCATTTCTAGCTATTTCCATACCAAGAAAGTACTTGAGGTAGCCCAAATCTTTAACTTGAAATACTTTTGCCGGCGAGGTCTTCAAGTGTTGGATCTCAAGCAGGTCATCACCATGAGGATGATATCATCCACATAGACAATAAGAATGGACCTTTTACGGTTTGTTGTTTTGATAAACATTGTGTGATCTGAGTTGCATTGATGGTATCCAGCAGCTTTAACCACAGTGGTGAGTTTGCCAAACCAGGCTCTGGGGGACTGCTTTAGGCCATATAGAGATTTCCTCAATTTGCAAACTTTCCCTTGAGTGTGAGTGTTGGAAAAACCAGGAGGCACATTCATATAGACTTCCTCAGTAAGGTCACCATTTAGGAAAGCATTCTTGATATCCAATTGGTGTAGAGGCCGACCAAGTTGGACAACAATTGAGATCAAGACCACGACAGGTGTTTAGTTTTGCCACAGTGCAAAGGTTTCCTTGTAGTCAAGGCCATATGTTTGAGTGAATCCCTTTGCAAACTGGGCCTAGCTTTGTATTTGTCAATAGTACCATCAGCATTGTACTTGATAGTGAACAGCCATTTGCAGCTGACTGTCTTCTTTCCATGTGGGAGAGTGGTGAGGTCCCAAGTATGGTTGTCAAGGAGAGCAGTCATTTCAGTTTTGACAGCTGCCTTCCACTTATCATGTTGGAGAGCTTCCTGTATATTCTTAGGAATAGAGTGAGAATCCAAGTCCTGTGTAAACATGGCAAAACCAGGGGATAATGATCATAGGATAGATAATTATGAATAGAGTGATCCAGTGTGCAAGATCTCTTTTCCCTTCCTGATAGCAATAGGTCTGTCATCAACGTCTGCAGTCGCTGAGAGTCGATTAAGTCTTGAGGTTCGATCTGTTGTGACTCAATGGGTTCTTTGAGTGTCGATGAGTCTCTAGTTCAAAGAGGCTCGGGTCGATGAGACTCTGGTTCGAGGAGGTTCTTTGAGGATCGATGTAGGATCTTTGAGAGTCGCATTAAGTCTTGAGGTTCAAGAGTTTGCTGAGGGAAATGATTTAGGTCAAGTTCAATCAGGTTTCCATCGATGATCGCCTCGATGGACTTGTTTGTAGTAGGAGTCCTTTCAAAGAATTTCACATCCATAGAATTGTAAAATCTCTTTTCAGAAGGAGAGTAACACTTGTAACCTTTCCTGTCCTTTGCATATCCTAGGAAAATGCACTTGTGAGCTTTGGGATCAAGTTTGCTTCTGTGTTGGGCATGGATATAAACAAATACAGTACAACCAAAGATTTTTAGTGGTAATTGGGAAATAAGATGAGGCGGGAGTGTGTGTGTCGGGAGGGTTTGGATAGGAGTTTTGAAGCCTAACACTCTGCTGGGAAGTCTGTTGATTAAGTATGTGGCAGTTAATATAGCTTCACCCCACATATACTTTGGGACATGGGTAGTGAACATGATTGATCGAGCCATCTCCAGTAGGTGCCTGTTCTTTCTCTCAAAGAACCCCATTTTGTTGAGGTGTTTCCACACAATCTACGATATGGACAATCCTTTATTCATCAAGAAATTACCGAGGTTAGACTCATAGTATTCAAGAGCATTATCAGTCTTTAAGATCTTGATCTTAGTGTCAAATTGAGTAGAGATCATGTTGTAGAATTCCTGAAAAACTGGTCCAACTTCAGATTTATCCTTCATTAAAAACAGCCATGTGTTCCTGGTATGATCATCAATGAAAGTGACAAACCACCTTTTTCCTGTTATACTTTTTACCCTTGAAGGTCCCCATACATCACTATGAATTAAAGTGAAAGGTGTGGAAGGCAAATAAGGTAGTTTGGCATACAGATTTGGTAAGTTTGGCAAATTGACAAATATCACATTGAAGATCATTCACATTACATCCTTTAAATAATTCAGGAATTACAGACTTCAAATAACCAAAACTTGGATGTCCTAGTCTATAATGCCATAACATGATATTATCTAAGGTTTGATTGCAGTCTTGAGGCGATTCGATCTTGATCTTACGTCTTGGCGGTAGGTCGACCACATACAATCCTAAGCAGGGTTTAGCCCTCCCAATCACTTCCTGTGAAGAAGGGTCCTGGAAAGTGCACTGATTCTTATTCAAAACAACAGTCAATTTAAATCTTTTGCAAGTCTCTTGTGAGATATGAGATTGCGATCTAATTTTGGAACAAATAGGACATCCTTTAGACATATCTTGTTAGTGAGTTTAACATTTCCAAAACCTTTTGCGAGAGATAGATCCATCAAATAGCCTTAACATTGTGAATTTGTTGACATGGCACAAGGTGAGTTATGAGGTTTTTATTACCAGTCATATGGGAGGAGGCCCCAGAATCAACAATCCATGTTTCATTATTAATAGAAGAGTAGAATTTACCTGCACTAGCCTGAGTAGCCGTGTCAGTAGAGGTACTACCTTCTTTTTGTTGAGTGAGGAAAGCTTTGAATGCAACAAGAACTGAGCATTCAACTTGTTGTCATTCTCCTCTTCATGGACATGCCTCGCTTACGACTTTCCTGGTAGGTTTGAGGGATTTAGGCATGCCATGTAGCTTCCAAAGAAGTGTCCTTGGTGTGATTTGTGCGTTTGCGGTGCTCACGAACAACTTTCCATTCTATCGGTGAAACTTCCCGACGATCCTCAAGTAACCTCAAGAGCTTCCCGATGGTCGTGAGGTAGCACTCTCGGTAGGGTCGTCGGCCAGGGGAGTTCAAAGAAAGATCACTTTCCTCCTGCTTTCCTCATGTTTGACTTCAAAGAAACATGGATTTGAGATTGGGAGAGGTTTTGTTGCAAGGATTCTTCCCCTAACATCATCAAGAGTAGGATTCATCCAATAAGAAACTTGAATACTCTCTTTTCTCAATAATGTCCTTATAAAGGCGGCATCCTTGACATCATTCCAGGGTGAGTTTCCAACATGTCTAGGTGTTGCCATGCCCTGAGACAGTTGGTTGAAGTATTGAGTTCTGAGACATATCTCATTGTCTGCAATTTTGAATCTGAGCTTCAAGTTCATACACTTCGATGTATTGTCTTTCTTGGAGTAAAGATCTCTGGCATTATCCTGCATCTCCTTTGCGATATCATACATCATAAAGTTCTCACTAATCTCTTTTGTCATTGATCTTGTGAGAATGGTCATGACTTGATTATTAGTAGTATCCCATGCTTCAAAACCAGGTCATCTTCAAGGGGCGGAGTTTAGAGCGGACAGTATCCCATCTTACCTTGTCCAGAGATGTACATTTTCATAGACCTTGACCATAGCAAGTAGTTGTTGCCATCAAGTCTATGATTTGTGTAAGATGAAGAGTCGGTGGACCCAGGTCTGGCACGAGGTAGGGACTCAACGAGAGGGTGAGGAAGCTTGAGATAATGAAGACATTCTTGATTCAAAGAGTACTTGAGAATTTGCAAATGGATTCGAGATTTTAAGGCTCTGATACCATGAAGAGAGTTTGAGAATGTGATAAACACAAGAGTAAACTTCAACTTATTTATTCATGTTGAAAGAATGAGTATAAATAGATACAAGAGAGGATCCTTACAAGAGAGGATCCTAGCTAGTAAAGTAAAAGTAACTAGAGCCGGCTACAATAAATGCTAGAGTCGGCTATGTCTATGCTATTACATAATAGGACAAAGGATAGTTACTTTATGACTATTAGGACATATTAATTGTTTATTCAATGCAATTAATATGTCCCTTGATAAAAAGTAACACGTTACATTGTAACATGTTATGAGTGTAATAATAATGTAATATTAACCATAGTATTTCCACAGTAAGTTCTTGTATTTATTTGTTCTTAGTTCTTTGTAATTAAGTCCCCAATTATTGTTTATCATTTGAGGTTGTTCGTTCTTCACCGAACGATGTAGATCTAAGGATACGATATGAGGCAGTGGGGATTCCTTGTCTATAAGGATCCACACGCTCAGATCTGTTATCCGGTGCCCTATAGATGACTTTGGTATGATCGACAACCGTGTTTTTAGTAGATCTATATAATTGATTTATGAATCTCTATTTTATCCGTTACGTATGTAAAACGCTAAGATTTAGGTTTTAGCGCGCGTCAATCTAGCCACGTCTTTATGGTGAGATTGTCCACCTAGAATTTCTTATCTTAGTAGGTATGGCTACGACTCGTTGCTCGTCTGCTTTTAATTAGCGTATGATTAGGAAATACCAATATAGACTCTAGGTCGGCTCATGAATTGATCTTCCGGGACTTTCAAATGAGATCTAGATCTGCTCACGTATTTGGGAATTGTCGACACCTAGTTATACGTAAATCGTAGATTAACATGAGACCGTCCAAGTGATTGTTAATGGGACGTAGACCCGATCGATCGCTTAGGAAGTGCGCTGAACAAAGGAATGTTGCCTAGGTGAGGAATACGGTTAATATCGGCATCCCTAGCTTTGTAAGCGTGCGAGTCATATGAGATGGAGGCCGAAAAAGCGAAAGTCACGTGATGTAGCATAGTGATCTGGATGGCCTACCCGGAGCTAGATCTAGTCTAGGGGATGACTCCCGTAGCCAATATAAAAGAAATACGAATCGGATTAATAGTTGTCGAGTCTAGCTTAATTATATAGAATCTCTAGATCCAAACGATAACATGATAATTGGGGAGGTTAATTACGTTGTTTATGTGTTGTGTCGAGTCGTGTCCTTTACTTTTCTTGTCTTTTGTTGGTCGTAGACCGCCTTTGTGTCCTTGATATGAATGATTAATTGTTTATATATAAATGATCCACGCTTTGGTTCCTGTGGGATCGACCTTGATTCGCTATAGCTATACTACGATGGACCTAGTCCTCTTGCTAGTATTGGTTTTGGTGGTCAAGTATTTTAATTTCACTTGATCTAAGTCATCAAGTTTTTGGCGCCGTTGCCGGGGAACCAACGGTCAATTTTATATATAAATAATTTTTTTTTATTCATGTTAAGTTTTCTGTTTTAGAGTCTTTTTTTTCGTTTTTGAGTCCCTCTGGTTATCTGCTCTGTGCAAAAGACTTCGCGTGTCAGTTTATCTCCGTATGTTTAATCCGTAGGTCTGATAAAGCGACATGGGAAACCATGTTAAAGTCGATCTACGGTCTTTTGTTCTTCCATTTACGAAACCAGGAAACAATAATGCGAGTCGATAATTTTTCGGTATACCGAGAAAATAACCCAAAGAACATGTGGATTTACTACTCTACGATGGGAAAAGTTATGGAGGCATTACTCTAAGCACCAAGATGGCTCCGAGAAAATAAATATTAAAAGGTTCGAATTATTCATGGTACAATGTTGAAGGCAAGGTACTACCTTTTTTTTGCTTATGTTTTACTATCTTTTGGTTTTTTGAACATAAGTTAGTCTTTACATGAACCTGAATGAGAATCTTAGCCCGGAGTTGGTTTGTAAGATTAATTTTATTAGTGTGGAAGGTTCTGCCCCAAATCTGTCTCATCTAGAGGGTGTAGAGAAACATGTAGTAGTTGAAGGAAGCAGTGAATAAAGAGTTCCTCGTAGTTCTGTCAAAATCTCATTGTTCTATGCATGAGATTGCTTCTACTGGCCATGGGAGCAACAATTTGTGTAGTTTTTAAGAATTCTCAATCTAAAGAAGACGTTGAGTTTTGAGAGAGCATAATGAAACAGCATTATAGAGGATGTGATTAAAATGGGTCCCTAGGACTAAACCTTCTTAGAATTCACTAATTCCTAAAACGTGAGCAGAGGTAAGAGCTTTGTATAAATGGTATGGATAAATATCGTTTCCTAGGTCTCACAACCGAGGGAAGGGTATTAATCCGCAGAAGTGACGAGCTCACCTCTTATAGTGCTCAAGGGGTCAACATCTAGCGATCCAAGAAGGATAACTGACAAGGATAATTTTTGGAAAGTCGAGCTGAGGACTTTAAACTCAGAACTACTTCTTTAAAACCCTTAGAATTTCTCTTTAGGATTTTAGGTTTTGTTTACTTTGAGTCCAATAAGAGTAACGTGACATATGTTGAGGTTTTTTATTTTGCCGTGTTCCGATGGCCATTAGGCTAAGGATGTGCAAAACTTTTTTACTCAATATAGGCCACGTGAAGTAGAGTTCCGTAGGAGAGTCGAGAAATTGCTAAAGAAAAGGAAATTTAGCAATCAACCTTAAGATGAAAGCATTAAGAGAGCTTGAGAATTACTGAAAATGTAACAGAGAATGATTGGTGCGAACAAGAACAAGTGTTGGTCAATTCCCAAAACTTTTTAGAATGGCGATCTGAGTGAAAATCCAAAGTTGTGTGCAATTCGTTCTGCAACTACCCTTATCCTTTCCTTTGTACCTTTTTCACCATTCAACCTTTCTATTCTCTCTCCAATCTGCCCCACAGTTCACATTTCTAACCATTCTTTCATCCCCTCTCTTTCTTTCCATCTATTTCACTCTCCCACCATCTTTATGTATATCTTTTTCTAAACCCATCATACTCTAAACCTCCATTTTGTTTACAAAATACCTTTGTGCTGCGGAATTTGAAATATTGCTAAGTTTTAATGATTATCTTTTATCATGATCCTAGCTGGGGTACGTGTAGCTCTGGCCCTAGCTAGATTTTAAAAGTTTTTGGTTTGATCAGAATACAACTTATCTTTCTACCGGAAGTTTTACATTTCACACTTTTACGCCTATTCCGGTCAAGATGATGAGTTATGTTCTAAAATATCACACCGATCCGGCCTTGTTGATGACGGTTATGACTTTTACGTGATACATTGGGTTATTAGTAATTTCAAGGAGAAGCTACATCTCCCTAAGTTGTTGATATCCAATCTAAACGTGAAGCGTCTGCACCGAGTTTCTGATCCTATCTTATACCAATTGGTCACATCCGATCTGTTATACCTGACCAAGTTTCTCTTTTATGCTGGATTAAATATCTTATCAATCCAGTAAACCTCGTGTTCTCCCATGGGGTAATGCTTTTTTATCTTTGTCTTCTCCACCCGGTTTTAAGCATATTTAAGCGGTGGAGATTATAGATGAAGATTACCATCTTTAGTTGCTTGTTTATCTTTCTTTCTATTTAGTATTTTTCTTTTTGCGTCTGAACGAGTAGTTTTAACTCTTTGGTTTTACTTGTCATTGGTTGTATGAACTAAAGTGGCTTAAATTGTTTTTGGATATTTTATATCTAATTACTGCCACATTATTTTATAACTCCCATTGACATGTTATTAACGATCTCGTGGAGTTTCTGTTTGGTTTACTTAAACAGGTTTTCACTTGCTTCTCCACGACGTGCTCCGATGATCTGCATCTACTTGAGAGCCATTTCCAGAGCTAAGTCTTTTTCTTAAATTCTCATTTTTATTTGTCATTGGGGACAATGACATGTTTAAGTGGGGGGTAGGAGACTTAGCTATGATATGTTATAATTGAAAATTGAACGAAACGGTGAAAAATTGAAAAAAAAATTTGAATAAATGCCATATTATTTATCTCGTACCCTTAGAATTGTGAGTTCCTAGCTAAGAATTGATAGGGAAGGAACCAAGTTGCATGAGTACGTGATCATTTTATACTTATGTGAATGTAAATTTAAGGATATTCATACCGATTGTTGCAAGTAGTTATTTATTATTCGATTACTCAATCTTTGAATCGAGTTTTACCGCGCAAATTATAATAACTGAAGAATTATGTGTACATTGCGTAGATGATTGGTTATGCAGACCTAGTGTTGAAATTTATCTGCTGATGTATTCCTATCTTCTGGCCATCAACGCGGAGTAATAAGCTTGAGAATTATCTGTGTTTTGACAATAAGTTAAACACTGGGCCTTGTAGTAAAATTACCAAATAAGCCCCGCCTTGTGGTAATATTCAATGCTTCCACTAATCCGTGAGAGAGGGATTCTTGCAATGCATACTTTACTTTTAAAGCAAGTTTCTTTCTTGAGAAGTGGTAAAGTTTGAAATGATGAAAATGAGAAAAAATTCAAATTTTTAAGAGGCTTGAGTATTTTTCTCGGTCTCCAAGTCCAAAAACCTTATGGATAACGCTCTTGCTTATTGCACCATGTCTTTACCCATTGCGAGGCTTAAGAAGTGGGAATGCTGATGTTGGTAGGTTGAGACTACGAAGTTATCATAAACTTTAATCTTGCCACAAATAGATAAAATCTAAATGCACATGCACACATCACTTCGATTCATAGAGAGTAGTGAATAATGGGTACCTTATGAGCATAAGTGGTATGAGTTGACTCGAATTTCTTGTGTAAGTATGATTTGACCACGGAAAATGTGTCTTGGGGAATCACTTATTGATGCTTTGTTCGGGACGAGCAAAGTTTAAGTGGGGGGTAGTTGATGACGGTCAAATTATACCCGTAAAAGTCATCAACGTAGACCTTAAATCGGGACTAATAATATATATTTTATATTAAATCACATGTTTATATGGATTAATTAATGTTATGTGATTTTTATTATATAATTTGGTATTTATCCATTTATAAGATATAATTTGGTGTTTATCCGTTTTTATTATATAAATCGGTATTTATCCGTTTTTATTATATTTATCCGTTTTATTTAAATATGATTTATTTTGGGATAAATATTTATTTTGCAGATTTGGATAATTATGGAGGATAAATACAAATGGAAGAATTAAATCTCAAGATAAATCAAAGGAAAATCAAGATAAATATCGGATTAGCATGAAAAGATCGGATAAGCATGGCAAACCACTCAAAGATGGCGCCAATGGAGGATACATTCTAGGGGGCACATTTTATCTTTTAATTGGAGATCGGCCGAGAGTTATCTCTTATTTGTTTTGACATTTTAAAGTATATCTCTTAATTAGCTTAAACCCCTATAAATAAAGGCATGTATTACACGCCATACACACCACACTCGACCATATACACTTTTCAGTTTATAATAAAATTCTCAGTTTTTCTTAGAGCAGTTTTTATGTAAGATCTGCAATAATGTAAGTTCTTGTATTTATTTGTTCTTAGTTCTTTGTAATTAAGTCCCCAATTATTGTTTATCGTTTGAGGTTGTCCGTTCTTCACCGAACGATGTAGATATAAGGATACGATATGAGGCAGTGGGGATTCCTTGTCTATAAGGATCCACACGCTCAGATCTGTTATCCGGTGCCCTATAGATGACTTTGGTATGATCGACAACCGTGTTTTTAGTAGATCTATATAATTGCTTTATGAATCTCTATTTTATCCGTTACGTATGTAGAAACGCTAAGATTTAGGTTTTCGCGTCAATCTAGCCACGCGTCTTTATGGTGAGATTGTCCACCTAAATTTCTTATCTTAGTAGGTATGGCTACGGCTACGTTGCTCGTCTGTTTTAATTAGCGTATGATTAGGAAATACCAATATAGGACTCCTAGGTCGGCTCATGAATTGATCTTCCGGGACTTTCAAATGAGATCTAGATGCATTACGTATTTGGGAATTGTCGACACCTAGTTATACGTAAATCGTAGATTAACATGAGACCGTCCAAGTGATTGTTAATGGGATAGAGACTGATGCGATCGCTTAGGAAGTACGCCTGAACAAAGGAATGTTGCCTAGGTGAGGAATACGGTTAATATCGGCATCCCTAGCTTTGTAAGCGTGCGAGTCATATGAGATGGAGGCCGAAAAAGCGAAGTCACGTGATGTAGCATAGTGATCTGGATGGCCTACCCGAAGCTAGATCTAGTCTAGGGGATGACTCCCGTAGCCAATATAAAAGAAATACGAATCGGATTAATTGTTGTCGAGTCTAGCTTAATTATATAGAATCTCTAGATCCAAACGATAACATGATAATTGGGGAGGTTAATTACGTTGTTTATGTGTTGTGTCGAGTCGTGTCCTTTACTTTTCTTGTCTTTTGTTGGTCGTAGACCGCCTTTGTGTCCTTGATATGAATGATTAATTGTTTATATATAAATGATCCACAATTTGGTTCCTCAGGATCGACCTTGATTCGCTATAGCTATACTACGATGGACCTAGTCCTCTTGCTAGTATTGGTTTTGGTGGTCAAGTATTTTAATTTCACTTGATCTAAGTCATCAACTACACACCAAGGAAAGTGAGTTATACGTGCTTAAAATGGTGGTTCATAACAGAACATGCGCTTAATACGCCACTACTTCAAAAGTGGCACAACTGTACTTGTACATAGTGGAACAAAAGTGAAATTAATTAACTCCAAAAGATCAAAAATGTCATTTTTTTTCAAAACTCTGTCGAAACGAATCAAAGTCTAGGTAGTGAAAAATGCGTCAAAGAGAATCAAGATAGTCACTCAATTAACGGAATATAATGCTAAGAAGCTAAGTGACGTCCCTTAACCCCCACTTAATCGAAACATTGTCCCCAATGTGTAAGATCAAAAAGTTATGCAAATGAACTTTGCTTCGTTAAGGGTGGATCCAAGGAATGACTGGATCGTCAAAACTGCAATGGGCTTCTGGAAGAAGGCCTTGAATAATCTGCGCTAAGTATCTCGAACAATCCAAGAAGAATGGGGTGACAACAAACCGTATAATAATATGGTGGCAGTAAAAGAGAAATGAAATAACTCCAAACAAATTAAGTCGACAAAATCATTATATTATTATCATAAAATGCCATACTGATTAGATAGGGAAAATAAAATAAAAAGAAATGGAAAATAACAACAAATAAAAAGGAAGATAACTAGTCCTCGTCAGAATAATCCTCGTAGTATGCGTTGATCCTCTCGATTGTAAAATCAACCTTCACTCCCCGGACCATAGCAAATGTAGCTCCCGGGTTATGTGCCAGATACGCATAAAATTCATTCACCACCGTAACATTGAACCAGCCCGGTGCTTCTGCCATATCCAAAATATCTTGTGCTTGCATAGCTCCTGGCAGAATTGAGCCACAATCTTCCAAATCCACGCCGCGCTCACGACCAACAGGCCGGCCGTTCTAGTGTCCTCTGAACGACTCGTATATCTCTAGTGAATCAAATTGCTCAACCCTGTTGATAAAGGGGTTAGCATCTCCAAATAAAGTCTGTAGACTGCTTGGACGACGTGCGGTTCTGCTACGTTTGGGGACCATCCTGATGATAAAGACTTGTTATGACACGGAAACAAAAAAAGTACCCTCGGTAAATCGGCAGGTATGCCCGGTTTACCGCAGCTGATTTTTCCGGGTTTGTTCTGGGACTGTGCTATGTTAAGGGTGAATTTACGTGTTTTATAACGCTATATTTTATAATGTTTTCCACCACATTCGTATGAATTGCATGGAAATCACGTGTTTAAATGGAATTATTGAGCAAATGACATTTTTAATGAGTTAATCGCAAAGTTGGTGAATTTATATGTTTCAATTATGATTTTATGTCTATTGGAATTATGTTACGCTTTGCGGTGTTTTTGATGTCATGTAGGTACGATTATGTGGCTCAATTGATGATCAAATGTTGATGAATTTCGAGCTAATTCAAGTTAAAAGAGATAAAGATGAGAAAATCACATTACGAATAAATTGAATCAAGTCCTGAATATTGGACGAAGGCCCATGGCGCATTTAGCGTCTCGAAAATATGAATCAAGCGCCCGTGAGGATATTTTACATTCGTGAAGTTTGGACGCAGGTGGGCCGCGACCAGGCGGGCGTCTCGATCATGACTCGGCCCGATTCGAAGTTTGTCTCAAAATATGAACGAGCGTCCCATAAAGACCAGGCGGGCGCCCAAATGACCGACTTGGGCAAAACCGACTTAAAACCCTAGCTGTAGCGGTTGCGCCCCAACCCTAATTTTTCCTGTTTTCTATAAATAGTCTGATTGTAAAACCTAGCCGACACAGAGAGATACATTCATACAGTCGAATTTCATCTAAAAGAAAACAGCAGCAGGTTGTTCTTTCTTCTCGGTTTTTATGCAATCAAAACATCTTGTTGTTTTCGAGATTAATATGAGTAGCTAAACTCTTGGGTTGGACGAACGGGTGAAGCAATTCAAGAGGTGTTTGGTTTTCTTATTTTCTGCGTTTTGCAATCAATAAAAGGTCAGATTTTTATTGCGTTTATTTTGTGCTTGATATCGATAGATAAAGCCTGTGATTTTCGTTTGACGATAGTTGAATGGACTCTAGATCACCGCAATAGTATTCAGTTTAATCAATTGTCTAAAAACGAGAGTTATCAAATTGTTAACCTAGATAATAGATTCGAAAGAATTTATGCCTATCGTGCTTGAAGAATCAATCTTTGATAAAAGTTGATAAACAAATTATCTAAGAAATTAGTAATTTGCATTGGATATAGGTTAATCTTGGCCTTTAGTTGATTTGCATGCGTAGGAAATTAGAAGCCTTTATTGCTTTCTTGAATTGTGAATCCTTGTTCGTCTGCCTTTCTCCCCATTATTTGGTAAACCTTAAATTATTAATTCGTGACACGTTTAGCTTAAACTTAAAAACACATTCAACCTCACGTTCTCGTGGGATCGACCGAATAATCGCTTTACTACAAGCTTTGCACTTGGAGCGACTAACCGGATTTTTATTACTTGTCTCTTTGTTGCGTTTACAAAAATCCACCACAAGTTTTTGGCGCCGTTGCCGGGAAACTGGCACGGTTTTATGTGTTTTTAGCATAAGCTTAGATCATTCGTCCACCGAATCGAACGAGCGTCCATCCACTCTGGACGTCCGTCCAGTTCTTCGACTAACCGGACGAGCGTTTGGACTTGTAGACGCCCGTTTAGCTCAATTTCTAGGCAGACGCCCGTCCAGGACCTTGGACGCCCGTCTGCTTTTCCGACTCCTTTCTTCTTTTCTCTCCTTAGTTTTAGTTCGTCGTATGCAAACACGAAGTAAACAAGGACGATTAATTTTGAACTGAGCTTTGAACGAGACATAGTTCGAGTAAACCGTAAACGAAAAGTTCCGAGCCCCATTTCGATTCCCGAAGAGGAAGTCGAAGAGAGTTCGAGTGAAAATTCTTCCTCAAGATAATTTCTTCTCCAACCTTTTCTTTGAGGAAGAAACTCATCGCTTCGATGGCTCAAGCCAACCGCACTCGGCGCACTATGCCACTCCCGGTGACGTGAACATTCGCTCGGCTGTGGTTATCCCTACCGATACAGCCCCGTTTGAGATAAGACCAGCCCTCATCCAGATGGTGCAACATGCATCAACTTTCTATGGGTATCAATCTGAGAACCCCTATACGCATCTTTATGTATTTCTGGGTATATGCGATACTACTCGCATTAAGGATGTCAGTCAAGACATCATTAAGCTGAAACTATTTCCATTTTCACTCCGTGGAGAAGCAATGGAATGGTTTAAATCTCTTCCTTCTGAATCTATCCAAACTTGGGCCCACTTTCGAGTCAATTTTTGGCCCAATATTTTCCTCCATCTAAGACAGCTCAATGTCTTAACGAGATCTCAAACTTTCATCAACTGAGTGATGAATCTTTCTTTGAAGCATGGAAGCGTTTCAAAATTTTGTTGAACAAGTGCCCCCATCATGGAATGGATTTGCAGAGGAAAGTCCACACTTTCTTCAGTGGTCTGAATGAGTCCACTAAAGGGATGGTCAACTCCTCATCTGGAGGAGTCTTCTTGAAGAAAACCCCACAGCAAGGGTGGGAGTTATTTGAAGATATAGCTAGGTACAACTATGCACCTACGTATCAATCACCAACGCTCCCTGCTGCACCTAAAATCGAAGAAGTCAACAACCAGAATCATGGTCAAATGATTGCAGCCCTGCAGGCTCAACTTTCTGCTTTGACCATGAGTAAAAATCAAAATCAGCCCTCTCTCCAACAGAATGCACAAGTATTCTCTTGTGATAACTGTTATCAGACTGGTCACATCAGTGACCATTGTCAGTACACGCCCATCCCCACCTTTCAAGCCAATGCTGCCCAACAAACGAGGCGCAAGATGATTCGTGAATCGCTATACCTGTGGGCTTAGAGGTCACATTTCGCAACATGCCCCTTGAATGGTGGAAATGAGAGAAACAATTTTTCTCGCCCGCAACTGCAGAGATTTTCAAACCGAATAACCTCAAGGTCGAAACTACAACCGAATAGAAATTATGCTCGTAATCAAGGTTTTGACCAGAACCGCACTCAAAATTCGGGACAGAATACCACTCGCAATGCCTACTACCAGAATCCCAACTCGAGTCAAAGTTCAAATTCTCAACCAAAAACAAATCCAACCTGGCCCGCTAATCAAAACTCGCAGCAGAACCGCCCTACTCAGGACTCCTCAACTTATGGTACTACCCCTACAAGGGCAGAGTATGAAGAGCAACAGAGGACGATGAAGAACTTAGAAAGACAGTTAGGACAACTGGCTGAACAATTAGCTGCCAGACCTCAAGGTCAGCTGCCTAGTTTTACAGAAAAAAAACCCTAAAAGTGGGCATGCAGCCCAGGCGGAAGCAGGAACAAACCACTGTGCCGAGCTCGCACCCATTACTCCCTATGGACAAGAGGAGTCAAATGCTATGAACCTGAGATCCGGTACACAATTGCAACAACACCACAGTTACATGCAACCAGGGAAGCGAGTAGACCCTCCTACCCCGATTCGGTAGGAGGGAAGAATCGCATCCACGACCTGGATGAAGAGAAAGATGAAAATGAGATTGAAGCAGGAAAGAGATCTCAGGTGATTGAAAACCAAGATGATGAACCGGAGAAAGTCACTCAGGCGAATGATCCTCTGACGAGTAAAAAGACAGAAAAGATGGTGAGGTGGAAGGATCTTGAGGACAAAGCTATAAGAGCTTCCTCGCCCAGGAGAGTCTTTTCCGAAGAGGAACTGAATAAGCTCCCATTTCCGCCAAGAAAGCAAAACATTTCATTATCTGAAGACAAAAAGTACGAGAAGGTACTCAACCTATTAAGAAACACCCAAGTAAATTTGCCTTTATCTGAAGTGTTGGTTGAGATGCCTAAGTACGCCAAGTTTGTGAAGGATGTTGTTTCTTCAAAGAAGAAGTTGGGTGAAATGGAGAAAAAATTAGGAGAGGAATGCTCCGCTATCAATGACGGAGAAATTCCTAAGAAGCGCAGCGATCCGGGAAAGTTTGTCTTAACTCTGCAGATCAAGGATTTAAGTTTCCCAAACTCTCTGTGTGATTTAGGAGCATCCATTAGTCTCGATGTCTCTATCATGCTGCAAGAGACTACACCTTGACCATCTATTGGAGCCTACCCCATAAGTATCCAACTTGGGATGCATCTTTCAAGAGAGCCGAAGGAGTGCTTAGAGACCTTCTGGTCCAAGTAGACAAATTTACATTTCCTGTGGATTGGTACGTCTTGGACACTAAAGAAGAAGATACCCCCTCCTCCTGGGACGACCTTTCCTATCCACTGCCAGAGCCTCTATAGATTGCGACGCAGGATTTGTCACTTTACGTGTTGGGGACGAGGAAGTACGCTACAGTGTAGTTAAAGCTCTCAGAGCACCTTCTGAAAATCCCTCAGGCTTTGTGATTGAGACGTCAGACGATTTCACAGACTACACTCTGGACGAGCTAGAGGCTGCTTATGGAGAAGAGCTTGTTGAAGAGGACACAGTGCTCTCTGAAAGAACTCTTTCCCCCTCAGAAGAAGTCGATTTGCTTGAGGCAAGAGTTTTTGACCCTATCAGCGAGGAAGATCTAAAACAAGGAGAAGCCAAGACCAGCTTAGAGGAACCTCCTGAGGACCTTGTTCTAAAACCTCTACCTCAGCATCTGAAGTATATCTTCTTGAGAGAAGGCGAGCGCCTACCTCTGATTATCTCCTCTACACTGTCAGCAGAAGAAGAAGATGAGTTGGTTGACGTTCTGAAGAAAAATGAGAAAGCCTTCGGTTGGCAGGTAGGTGATATAAGAGGAATATCTCCAGACGCCTCAGTATGCATAAGATTAGAACCGAAGAAGGTGCAAAGAGTATAAGACAACCGCAGAGACGTTTAAACCCACACATGCAGAAGTGGTGAAGAAGGAGATTATTAAGTCGTTGGATATGGGGATCATTTATCGATAGTGATAGCGATTGGGTGTCCCCACTCGGGTAGTACCTAAAAGGGAGGTACTACCATTGAAAAGAATGACAAAGGTGAGGAGGTAGCGGTCGATTAGTCATTTGAGTGCAGTGTCCAGTATAGACTATAGGAAGCTAAATGAGGTGACCTTAAAAGACCATTTCCTCTCCCTTCATAGACCAAATGTTGGAACGTTTGGCGGGGCATGCTTTCTCTTTTTTTTACGGGCGGCTATTCAGGTTATTTCCAAATCCCTATTGACCCAATAGAGATCAAGAGAAAACAACCTTCACTTGCCCCTATGGTACTTTCGCTTATAGCGAATGCCCTTTGGACTTTGTAATGCACCGACTACATTTCAAAGATGTATGTTGGCTATCTTTGATGGACTTATAGAGAAATGCATGGAGGTATTCATGGACGACTTCTCGGTGTTTGGCACATCGCTTACGGATTGCCTTGAAAATCTAGACAAAGTAATCGCAAAGGTGTGTGGAGAAGAACTTGGTTCTCAACTGGGAGAAGTGCCATCTTATGGTAACCGAAGGGATTGTTTTAGGTCACAAGATTTCCGCTAAAGGCATAGAGGTTGATAAAGCTAAGATAGAAGCTATTGAAAAGATGAATTACCCCAGGAACACGAAGAAAGTAAGAAGTTTCCTTGGTCATGTGGGATTCTACAGGAGATTTATAAAAGATTTTTCAAAAATATCTAAACCTTTATCAACTTTAATGAAAAGATGACATCACTTTCAATTTCGATAATGATCACAAAATGCCTTCAAAGAGCTAAAACAGCGTTTAACCTCTGCCCCTATCCTGATTTCTCCGGATTGGAACATGCCATTTGAACTAATGTGTGATGCCTCCAATTACGCTGTTGGTGCTGTATTGGGGCAAAGGATTAATGGTAAGTTCCAACCTATTTCCTACACAAGTCATACCTTGAATCCAGCCCAAGCAAACTATACCACTACGGAAAAGGAACTGTTAGCGCTGTGTTTTCCATGGATAAGTTTCATGACTATTTGCTTGGTGCCAAGGTGATTGTATGGACTGATCATGCGGCTTTGCGTTACTTGATGAACAAGAAGGATGCTAAACCGAGACTGCTGAGATGGATTCTTACACTACAAGAATTCGATGTTCACATCAAGGACATACGGGGTAGTGAAAACACCGTAGCGGACCATATTTCGAGAGTTTTGCCGAGAGGCGAGGAAGACTCCCCCAGGACATTGATCTTTATTACCCTTCGAGCGCTTATGAACATGGATGTCCACACTCCCGACCCTCCCTGGTATGCTTCGATTGTCAATTATCTTCACTCTGGCTATCTGAACCCTGAATTCTCTTACCAGGAGAAGAAGAAGTTCTTCTCTGATCTAAAGTACTATGTCTGGGAAGAACCATATCTGTTCAAGATCTGCAAGGATGGGTTGCTTCGCCGGTGTGTCCCTGAATCCGAGCAACGGGATATTATCGAGCAATGTCATAGTGGTCCCACTGGTGGCCATTTCAATCCATGGAAAACCGTTGCCAAAATATTTCAATGTGGTTTTTACTGGCCTAGAATCTTTAAAGATACTGAAGCTTTCTGCAAAGGCTGTGATAGGTGCCAGAGGACCGGCACTTTGACCAGGCGGTATGATATGCCGCTTAAACCCATTTTGGAATGTGAAGTGTTTGACGTATGGGGCATTGACTTTATGGGACCATTTACATCTTCATGCGGAAATAAATACATTATGGTCTGTGTAGACTACGTATCTAAATGGGTAGAAGCGGTCGCAACTCCACTGAATGATCATAAAACGGTAATGAAATTTCTGAAGAGGAACATTTTCACGAGGTTTGGCTGCCTGAGAGCTCGATCGATGATGAAGGTTCACACTTCATTAATAAACCCTGGATAGCTGTTAGCTAAGTATGGTGTTAAGCATAAGAGTGGCACACCATATCACCCTATGACCAAGTGGGCAAGTTGAGCGTAATGTCAGTATAAAGAAAATCCTCGAGAAAACTGTCAACTCCCATCGAAAGGATTGGAGTCTGAAGCTGGATGATGTACTGTGGGCTTACAGGACCGCATAAAAAAACCCTATGGGTACATCACCATACCAAATGGTTTATGGAAAGCCATGCCATTTGCCAGTAGAATTGGAGCATAGAGCTTATTGGGCAACTAAGTTCCTAAACTTCGACTCCCAAGCTTGTGGAGAACGTAGGCTCCAGCAGATACATGAATTGGACGAGTTCAGGCTCCAAGCTTATGAGAGTTCACGGATAAGCAAGGAAAGGATGAAATTCCTTCATGATAAAAAGATCAAGAAAAGGGAGTTTCACGTAGGGAGCTGATCTTCATTATACAATTCCAGGTGCATCTTTTCCTGGAAAGCTAAGGGACGCGTTGGTCCGGTCCATTTGAGGTCCTGTCTGTCTTTCCTAGCGGCGTTTTGGAACTTAAGGGGATTGGTGATCGACCTTTCAAGGTAAATGGTCAACGATGCAAACACTACATTAGCCAACCGAAGAATCACCCAAGATAGTTAAATTCCTTGATTTGCTTGGTTGTATCACTTGAGAGTCGATGATTGCGATGAGTTCTCCCAGCACCTATTTTTTGATGATAGTCTTTGAATCACCACCAAGTTTTGCCGGAAGTCGGGACATGGAACAATATTGGAAGGAAGTGGATTTGAAGAAAAATAAAGCACGGAAAAGAGCCCCAGTCAGAAAGAAGATCAAACAGGCCTGGAAAAAATGGGTGGGTCGGATCCCGAGTTTGCACTGCTGTTTCTGTAGTCATGATTTTGTTAAGAATTACATTGTTAGGATGACCGCAAAAAGCCAAAGTGGCCCGACCGGGTTAAACTCGAATTGAATGTCGAGCTAACGACATTAACCAAAAGCGCCACTAGGGGGCAACCTAGATATCCTTATTTGTTTTCGTTATTTTCGTTTTGTTCTTTTCTTTGATTTATTTGTTTCGTTTAGGTCTAATTAGGGTAATTGTTGACTCGCTTGTCGGTTGATTCGATTTCACTTTATCATTCTCTTTATCTTCATTGTGCCATGTTATGTCCCCTATGTTCCCGAGATCTTGTCGTGTTTTTCAAGTGTGCGTGATAGTTACGATAGTAATTGTGAGTTTCGAGAGGATATCGCTTTCCGGTGCATGGTCCACGATCTCATCGATTTCGTCAGCAACTCTGGATTTGAGTTGCAACACTTCCGCATTTCCCATTCGAATTACAATTAGCTAAGTTCTTTATCCTTTCCTTTTAATTCTCGCACAACTTTGAGGACATGTTGTGGTTTAAGTGTGGGGAGTAAGGGGATGTTTTGATATGTACCTATATCATTTGCTTAATTCGTTATGATTCTATGCTAAAATGAGCTAATTTTTCAAAATTTTTGTTTCATCCCGAGTGAGCAATGCATACTTTTTGTTCGGTTTTAATAGTCATTGTTGCTATATATCATATGTTTGGTAATTTAGATGTCTCACCCGACACTATTTTTCACGAGCCATAGTGGATGATGAGCTAATTTATAAAGCTATACCCCCTTTTGATTAGTGATTTCTGATTTTCTTATAAGTCATGTGCTTAGTGCTACGTATATATCTTGAGATTTATGATAGTTTGTATTCAGTTCCGAGTATGTTATACTGTGAATATCTAGAAGTTTGAATGTGATAAGTAACACGTAGCTTATTGTCAAATGAAAAGTTAAATTAAGTGAATTAATTGGGTGTGTCGAAAGCTAGTCGATGATTTGAGTGAGGTAGGGTATACCACGTATGTCCTATACCACCATGATGACTAAAAGCTCACGACGGTTAGGAAAAGCTGCCTTATGATTGGAGTAAGGTAGGGTATTATCTCGAAATGTCCTATTCTGCTATGAGGGCAATAGCTTCTTCTAATGTGTGTTTAAAAGTGAATGAATTCAATCAACTTAAGATATGTTATGAATTAAATGAAAGACTTAGTTATCGTCTATCTTATCCCCAGTAGAAACTGATAGATATGCTGTAGGGATTATCCTCTGAGTATTTCAGAAAGGTCCTAGATATATTCGATCATTCTTTTTGGGATATTTCACGTTTGTAGGGTGCACCTTATGAGTGTCACTTATTGCTAGTCTAGAGGGGGTGTTAGCTAGTTTTACTTTGAATTATTCAAGTGTGGATTTAGTGGAAGTTTTCTATGGCTATGCACACACACTTGGGCGAACTTCTAATTTATTGGCTATGTGGTATATGTGTTGAGATGTCTATTTTCTTTCCGAGCCTTTATCTTGTTTTGTTTGCTCGGGACGAGCAAAGTTTAAGTGTGGGGGAGTTGTTAAGGGTGAATTTACGTGTTTTATAACGCTATATTTTATAATGTTTTCCACCACATTCGTATGAATTGCATGGAAATCACGTGTTTAAATGGAATTATTGAGCAAATGACATTTTTAATGAGTTAATCGCAAAGTTGGTGAATTTATATGTTTCAATTATGATTTTATGTCTATTGGAATTATGTTACGCTTTGCGGTGTTTTTGATGTCATGTAGATACGATTATGTGGCTCAATTGATGATCAAATGTTGATGAATTTCGAGCTAATTCAAGTTAAAAGAGATAAAGATGAGAAAATCGCATTACGAGCAATTTGAATCAAGGTCGAATATTGGACGAAGTCCCATGGCGCATTTAGCGTCTGAAAATATGAACTGGCGTCCAGGAGGATATTTTACATTCAGGAAGTTTGGACGCAGGGTGGATGCTGACCAGACGGGCGTCTGATCATGACTCGGCCCGATTCGAAGTTTGTCTGAAAATATGAACGAGCGTCCATAAAGACCAGACGGGCGTCCAGCGACCGACTTGGGCAAAACCGACTTAAAACCCTAGCTGTAGCGGTTGCGCCCCAACCCTAATTTTTCCTGTTTTCTATAAATAGTCTGATTGTAAAACCTAGCCGACACAGAGAGATACATTCATACAGTCGAATTTCATCTAAAAGAAAACAGCAGCAGGTTGTTCTTTCTTCTCGGTTTTTATGCAATCAAAACATCTTGTTGTTTTCGAGATTAATATGAGTAGCTAAACTCTTGGGTTGGACGAACGGGTGAAGCAATTCAAGAGGTGTTTGGTTTTCTTATTTTCTGCGTTTTGCAATCAATAAAAGGTCAGATTTTTATTGCGTTTATTTTGTGCTTGATATCGATAGATAAAACCTGTGATTTTCGTTTGACGATAGTTGAACGGACTCTGATCACCATGAATAGTATTCGGTTTAATCAATTTGTCTAAAAACGAGAGTTATCAAATTGTTAACCTAGATAATAGATTCGAAAGAATTTATGCCTATCGTGCTTGAAGAATCAATCTTTGATAAAAGTTGATAAAAAATTATCTAAGAAATTAGTAATTTGCATTGGATATAGGTTAATCTTGGCCTTTAGTTGATTTGCATGCGTAGGAAATTAGAAGCCTTTATTGCTTTCTTGAATTGTGAATCCTTGTTAAATCTGGCCTTTCTCCCCATTATTTGGTAAACCTTAAATTATTAATTCGTGACACGTTTAGCTTAAACTTAAAAACACATTCAACCTCACGTTCCTCGTGGGATCGACCCGGAATAATCGCTTTACTACAAGCTTTGCACTTGGAGCGACTAACCGGATTTTTATTACTTGTCTCTTTGTTGCGTTTACAAAAATCCACCACATGCTAGTGATGATGAAAGATGATGAACTGTAGTAACTACACTGTTGTAGCAGTGCCACTCAGCAGCAGGGATGGAAAAATTGGTGTTTGGATGTGGAAAGGGAAGAAAGATGGATGATTTTGGTGGTGATAGGGGCGGTAATGGTGGCCAAGATTTTTAGAATAAGAGAAAATGGAGAAATTGGTGTTGAAGATGAAGAAGATAATTGTTGAGGATGGTGATAGAATGGTTTTTATATAGGAGAAATGGGTAGAAGATGGAAGGATTTGGTAGGATAGTGGGTAGAGGAGTAATGAGGGTGAGGGATTTGATTGATGGGATTGAGGTGGAGTTATGGTGGAGTGTGGGAAATGATGAAATGATGGAAAAAAGGGAAAATAGGGCAGGTTTTGTTGACTGGTGGGTTTGCCGATGCAATGTGTGTCCATCAAGTGTCACCGAAAGGTCTGCTTTTTAATCTGACACTCAGAAACTGAAAAAACCTAGCTCGGTAACCCGGAGGTAACTCCCAGTTTACCGGGGCTTATAAGTCCCCAGTTTTTTCTGCCCTCATGTTCCGCACACCTTATAATAACTTACTGCTCAATCCTGACCTCAAAATCACTAGTTTTTACTCCTTTTGTTGCTACTTCCGACTCAATCCTAACATATTTCACTAGAATCCACAACGAGTAAAAAAAAACCTTCCCAACAACCATAGGTTTCAAACCTAAGGGTGCGGTAGGATGAAAAAAGCTCGTCATTTCACCCGGCTACTTTTATTGAACCCTATCCTAACTGATAACGCTCTAAATGGTACCATAATTTATACCTTTATTCACCCCGAATTCTGCTCAAGAGATGATAGATAGGCTCGTTGTTATGTGGAGTATTTGTTAAATGCTATGTGTGTATTCCCAGGATCGTAGTTCTGCATCTATGTTATTTTACCCGAAGATTTGATACTGTTTTGTCTTGTTTTGCATGTTTTATCGGATGTACCAAATCTGGAGCATTAGAGAATGGATCTGGACCAGAAGAAGCATGTTGGGCCAAGTACAAGAAGTCCAAGAAGAAGTCTGCTGAAGAAAACGGAGAAAAGTGAGCCCGGTTTACCAAGGGCTAGGGCCGGTAAACCAAGGACTTGTGGAACACGAAATCGATTATGCCGCCTCTACTAGGTCGGTTAGGGTTTTAGAGAGTCATAAGTTGGTCATTGTATCTATATAAGGCCGCATTATCAGATTACTGTATAACTTTTCATTAGTATTACAATTATATTATATAATTTTGATGTAATAAAGTTATTCGAAGCTTTTGAGGAGTTATTTATGGTTTTCTCCCTTTCTCTCCCATCTGTAGCTTGAGTATGTCGAGCTAGATCCCCAACGTTGAAGGTATGAAGCCTTGAACGTTCCTTTTTGTCTTCAATATGGTAGATCTGTTTGTATCTATGTGTTTTAGTTAATCTGCATGTTTAACGACCCTATTATTTACTTATATTAATCGTAATTGAGCAATGTAGATCCAGGAATAGGAAAAGCTGACCCCGGTAAAACGGCGGTCTATACTGGTTTACCGAGGCAATATTTAGAAAACCTAAAACTGGGATTCACTACAGCTACGTTGATCGACAAATTTAATTAACAGTAGGTTAGATCTGGCCAATCTGCTTATTGTATTCGTAAATTAACACGAAGAACTTGCAAGGTGAAGTGTTGGTTAGGACATAGTCCGATGGACCCTAGGAATGTGCTGATCAGTGTCGACAGCTGTCTCTGCGGGTTAGCGGTATGAGTTAGCGCTCAATATCGGCAATTCTAGTTTTTTATGCGTATGGGCTATTACGGACCAATTAATTAGGGTAGCTTGCGTATAGATTGTCTACTACCAGTGTCGGAGTAGATAGGTTTAGGAGTTGAATCCGTAGCTTCAAAACTAAATTAAAAGCTCACGATTAATTTAAGGAAATTATATGGGGAAGTAAATGTAACGATTAGCGATTCCAAGTTAGTAGATCGGTGAGAAGAGGGGGATAAATACCAAGTTCTTTTATGTTCATTGTTGGTCAATGACCACATTTATGTTGCTTCTTAATTAGGTTATAATCGTTTATAATTAAAGTTGCATTGTCTCTGTGGGATCGACTTTGACTCGCATTTACTATACTACGTTGTACCTAGTATCCTTGCTAGTAATATCGACATTAGTGACTTACCCGTATGGAGCTACCATAATCACCTTCCCGAGTGCATGGCGTCCTTCATGTGCCAATGACTAAGTAATTCTTAATCGACATTGATGTGGAAGCAAGCTTCAACCTTGAAATGGTTGGAGAAGACGTGACCAACACGAAAGAATCAGTTGCACATTAGAGAGGTAGATGAAGAAAGTTAAGAAAGAAGACGTACAACTAGTCTTAGTTCAGTGGAGCAATCGCACACCGGAAGAGACGACATGAGTGTTAGAAGACAAGATGTTTTGTGAAGTTCCAGAGTCCAAGTACCTCCCGGTAATGTTCAGTTTCGAGGACAAAATTCTTTTAAGGGGGAAGGGATGTAGCATCCCGAATTTTCAGAAAGGGCAAGATAGTAATTTGGATTATTTATTGTGACCTAATTATTAATTATCCAATTTATTTAATTAAAAATGATTTTAGTTAATTCTATAAAAGGAAAATGTTCCCATTATTTCCCTCATGTCATCATACGGCAATTCTGAGGGAAAATACGCAGAAGAGCAATGCAAGTTGCCATGAAGTAGAGGAAGGGAATCATCAATCGTGCGGCTAATCTATCAAGAATTTGGGCAGACCACAGAAGACGGAAATCATTGTCTCATCAAGACGAACATTTCCACACCAACCACTCACAAAACAATGAGTTTTCGGTTTAGCCCTAGATTTGGTAATCGTCAAGTTTGATATTTCAATTCGTAGTTCTAATGTCTAGAAACCTTGGTCACAATTAATAGTGGTTTAATTGTTGATCAATATAGGATTTGGTTAAGGTTTTTGGAGGAAATCTACAAGCTTTCTTGAAGGTTTTGGATCGGTTTTGATGCGTTTAAGGTAAGAGGCTCTTCCTAATGGGTAATTACGTTTTACAATGTTTAGGTTGAGTGTTAGTGTTGATTTGTAGCAAGGATTCATGTTTATGTGTTGTTGCTATGGTACGTTATGCAATAGTATGATTAGAACATGTTTTGCTGATGTTTTGTTGTATATTTTGATGTAAAACATGTTTGGTTAGGGTTATAAATCGCTAAAGTGCTGAAAACAACATTTAGGGCAGTTTCAGCGCTTAATCTTAATGCGCCGCATATAGATCAGTAGTGTGATGACGGTCAAATTATACCCGTAAAAGTCATCAACGTTGACCTTAAATCGGGATTAATAATATATATTTTATAATAAATCACCTGTTTATATGGATTATTTAATGATATGTGATTTATATTATATAATTTGTTATTTATCCATTTATAAGGCATAATTTAGTATTTATCCGTTTATATTGTATATTTTGGTATTTATCCATTTTTATTTAAATATGATTTATTTTGGGATAAATATCTATTTTGCAGATTTGGATAATTATGGAGGATAAATACAAATGGAAGAATTAAATTTCAAGATAAATCAAAGGAAAATCAAGATAAATATCGGATTAGTACGAAAAGATCGGATAAGCATGGCAAACCACTCAAAGATGGCGCCAATGGAGGATATGCATTCTAGGGGGGGCGCACCACTATTTTTTGAGATCGGCCGAGAGTTATCTCTTATTTGTTTTGACATTTTGATGTATATCTCTTAATTAGTTTGAACTCCTATAAATAAAGGCATACTATACACGCCATAAACACACTTCTTTACACAATACATTTTTTACACTTTTCAGTTCATAATAAAATCTTCAGTTTTTATTAGAGCAGTTTTTATGCAAGATCTGCAGTAATGTAAGTTCTTGTATTTATTTGTTCTTAGTTCTTTGTAATTAAGTCCCCAATTATTGTTTATCGTTTGAGGTTGTTCGTTCTTCACCGAGCGATGTAGATCTAAGGATACAATATGGGGCGTGGGATTCCTTGTCTATAAGGATCCACACGCCAGAATCTCATCATCCGGTGACCTATAGATGACTTGGAACATGATCGGCAACCGTGTTTTTAGTAGATCTATATAATTGTTTTATGAATCTCTATTTTATCCGTTACGTATATAGAAACGCTAAGATTTAGTTGTTCGTCGCGTCAATCTAGCCACGTCTTTATGGTGTGATTGTCCACCTAGAATTTCTTATCTTAGTAGGTATGGCTACGGCTACGTTGCTCGTCTGTTTTAACTAGCGTATGATTAGGAAATACCAATATAGGGCTCCTAGGTCGGCTCATGAATTGATCTTCCGGGACTTTCAGCGAGATCTAGATATGTTCTGTATTAGGGAATTGTGCACACCTAGTTATACGTAAATCGTAGATTAACATGATACCTAAAAGTTAGTGTTAATGGGACGGAGACGATGCGATCGCTCTGTGAAGTACGCTGAAAAAAGGAATGTTGCCTAGGTGAGGAATACGGTTAATATCGGCATCCCTAGTTTTGCAAGTGCGGTGCGAGTCATATGAGATGGAGGCCGAAAAAGCGAAGTCACGTGATGTAGCATAGTGATCTAGATGGCCTAACCGAGCTAGATCTAGTCTGTGGGATGACTCCGTAGCCAATATAAAAGAAATACGGATCGGATTAATAGTTGTCGAGTTTAGCTTAATTATATAGAATCTCTGATCCAAACGATAACATGATAATTGGGGAGGTTAATTACGTTATGTGTTGTGTCGAGTCGTGTCCTTTACTTTTCTTGTCTTTTGTTGGTCGTAGACCGCTTTGTTTGTGTCCTTGACATGAATGATTAATTGTTTGTATATAAATGATCCACAATTTGGTTCCTGTGGGATCGACCTTGATTCGCTATAGCTATACTACGATGGACCTAGTCCTCTTGCTAGTATTGGTTTATGGTGGTCAAGTATTTTAATTTCACTTGATCTACGCTATCAAGTTTTTGGCGCCGTTGCCGGGAACCAACGGTCAATTTTATATATAAATAATTTTTTTATTCATGTCGAGTTTTACTGTTTTAGAGTTTTTTTATGTTTTTGAGTCCTCTCGGTTGTTCTGCTTTCTGTTTAAAAATTCCGAATCTGGAACAATCGGGTTTCGCTCCCCAAAGAAGATCTCTTCTCGCGCCAAAGAAGCCTGGTTCTATTTTCTCGGAATTTCGCGTCTGTTTATCTCCAGTATGTTTAATCCGTAAGTCCGATAGCGGCATGGGAAACCATGTTAAAATCGATCTACGGTTCGCTTTTGTTTTCTTCCGCTTGCGTAAACCAGGAAGCAATAATCCGAGTCGATAATTTTTCGTGGGTATTGTGAAAATAACCCAACAAAGATGTGGAGCTACGAATCTACGATGGGAAAGCAATGGAAAAACACCTTTAAAACACCAAGATGGCTCCGAGAAAATAAATATTAAGGTTGAATTATTAGTGGTACAATGTTGAAGGCAAGGTACTACCTTTTTTGCTTATATTTTACTATCTTTTGATCTTTTGGACATAAGCTAGTCTTTACATGAACTCGAATGAGAATCTTAGCCCGGAGTTGGTTTGTAAGATTTATTTTATTAGTGTGAAAGGTTACGCCCCAAATCTGTCTCATCTAGAGGTATAAGGAAACATGTAGTGGTTGAAGGAAGCGAGTGAATAAAGAGTTCCTCGTAGTTCTATCAAAATCTCATTGTCCTATGCATGAGATTGCTTCTAGTAACCCACGGAGCAATAATTTGTGTAGTTAAGCATTCGCAATCAAGAAGAAGGCGTTGAGTTTTGAGAGAGCATAATGAAGCAGCATTATAGAGGATGTTATTAAAATAAGTCCCTAGGACTAAATCTCCTTAGAATTCACTAATTCCTAAAACGAGAGCCGAGGTAAGAGCTTTGTATAAATGGTATGGATAGATGTCGTTTCCTAGGTCTCACAACCAAGGGAAGGGTATTAATCCGCAAAAGTGACGAGCCCACCTCTTATAGTGCTCAAAGGGTCAAAGTCTAGCGATCCAAGAAGGATGACTGACAAGGATGCTTTTTGGAAAGTCGAGCTGAGGACTTTAAACTCAGAACTACTTCTTTAAAACCCTTAGGATTTCTTTTTAGGATTTTAGGTTTTGTTTTCTTTGAGTCCAATAAGAGTAACGTGACATATGTTGAGATTTTTTATTTTGCCGTGTTCCGATGGCCATTAGGCTAAGGATGTGCAAAACTTTTTTACTCAATATAGGCCACGTGAAATAGAGTTCTTAGGAGAGTCGAGAAATTGCTAAAGAAAAGGAAATTTAGCAATCAACCTTAAGATGGAAGCATTAAGAGAGCTTGAGAATTACTGAAAATGTAACAGAGAGAGATTGGTGCGAACAAGAACAATTTTGGTCAACTTCCAAAACTTTTGAGAATGGCGATCTGAGTGAAAATCCAAAGTTGTGTGCAATTAGTTCAAGCAACTACCCTTATCCTTTCCTTTGTACCTTTTCACCCTTCAACCTTTCTATTCTCTCACCAATCTGCCTCACAGTTCACATTTCTAACCATTCTTCCATTCCCTCTCTTTCTTTCCATCTATTTCACTCTCCTACCCTATCCCAAACTAATACCCACCCAACACACAATTTCTTACCCACCCTTTATCTTTTCTTACCATCTTTATGTATATCTTTTTCTAAACCCATCATACTCTAAACCTCCATTTTGTTGACAAAATACCTTTGTGTTGCGGAATTTGAAATATTGCTAAGTTTTAATGTTTATCTTTTATCATTTTGGTTTTCATGATCCTAACTGGGGTACGTGTAGCTCTGACCCAAGCTGGATTTTAAAAGTTTTCGGTTCGATCAAAATACAACATATCTTTCTACCGGAAGTTTTACATTTCACACTTTTACGCCTATTCCGGTCAAGATCCTGAGTTCTGTTCTAACATATCACACCAATCCGACCTTGTTGATGACGGTGATGACTTTTACGTGATACATTGGGTTATTAGTAATTTCGAGGAGAAGCTACATCTCCCTTAGTTGTTGATATCCATTCAAAACGTGCAGAGTCTGCGCCGAGTTTCTGATCCTATCTTCTACCAATAGGTCACACCCAATCTGTTACACCTTAACCAGTGTCTCTTTTCCACTGGATTAAATGCATGGTTAATCCAGTCAACCTCATGTTTTCCCACGTGGGGTAATGCTTTTTGATCTTTGTCTTCTCCACCCGGTTTTAAGAATATTTAAGCGGTGGAGGATATCGATGAAGACTACCATCTTTACTTGATTGTTTATTTTTCTTTACATTTAGTATTTTTCCTTTTGAGTCTATATATATTTTTTAGAATTCGTGTCTGAACGAGTAGTTTTAACTCTTTGGTTTTCCATGTCATTGGTTGTATGGAATAAAGTGGCTTAATTTGTTTTTGGATAGTTTATATCTAATTACTGCCACATTATTTTATAACTTCCACTGACATGTTATTAATGATCTCGTGGAGTTTCTGTTTGGTTTACTTAAACAGGTTTTCACTTGCTTCTCCACGACGTGCTCCGATAATCTGCATCTACTTGAGAGCCGTTTCCAGAGCTAAGTCTTTTTCTTAAATTCTCATTTTTCTTTGTCATTGGGGACAATGACATGTTTCAGTGGGGGGTAGGAGACTTAGCTATGATATTTTATAATTGAAAATTGAATGAAACGGTGAAAAATTGAAAAAAATTGAATAAATGCCATATTATTTATCTCGTACCCTTAGAATTGTGAGTTCCTAGCTAAGAATTGATAGGGAAGGAACCAAGTTGCATGAGTACGTGATCATTTTATACTTATGTGAATGTAAATTTAAGGATATTCATGCCAACTAGTGCAAGTAGTTATTTATTATTCGATTACTCAATCTTTGAATCGAGTTTTACCGCGCAAATTAAAATAACTGAAGAATTATGTGTACATTGCGTAGATGATTGGTTATGCAGACCTAGTGTCGAAATTTATCTGCTGATGTATTCTTATCTTCTAGCCATCAAAGCGGAGTAATAAGCTTGAGAATTATCTGTGTTTTGACAATAAGTTAAACACTGGGCTTGTAGTAACAATACCAAAGTAGCCTCGCGCTTGTGGTAATATTCAATGCTTCCACTAATCCGTGAGAGAGGGATTCTTGCAATGCATACTTTACTTTTAAAGCAAGTTTCTTTCTTGAGAAGTGGTAAAGTTTGAAATGATGAAAATGAGAAAAAAATCAAATTTTTAAGAGGCTTGAGTATTTTTCTCGGTCTCCAAGTCCAAAAACCTTCTAGATGACGCTCTTGCTTATTGCACCATGTCTTTACCCATTGCGAGGCTTAAGAAGTGGGAATGCTGATGTTAGTAGGTTGAGATTACGAAGTTAGCATAAACTTTAATCTTGCTTCGATTATATAAAACTGAATGCACATGCACACATCACTTCGATTCATAGCGAGTAGCGAATAATGGATACCTTATGAGCATAAGTGGTATGATTTGACTCGAGTTTCTTGTGTAAGTATGATTTGACCACGGAAAATGTGTCTTGGGGAATCACTTATCGATGCTTTGTTCGGGACGACCAAAGTCTAAGTGGGGGGTAGTTGATGACGGTCAAATTATACCCGTAAAAGTCATCAACGTTGACTTTAAATCGGGATTAATAATATAAATTTTATGATAAATCACCTGTTTATATGGATTATTTAATGATATGTGATTTATATTATATAATTTGGTATTTATCCATTTATAAGGCATAATTTAGTATTTATCCGTTTATATTGTATATTTTGGTATTTATCCATTTTTATTTAAATATGATTTATTTTGGGATAAATATCTATTTTGCAGATTTGGATAATTATGGAGGATAAATACAAATGGAAGAATTAAATCTCAAGATAAATCAAAGGAAAATCAAGATAAATATCGGATTAGCACGAAAAGATCGGATAAGCATGGCAAACCACTCAAAGATGGCGCCAATGGAGGATATGCATTCTAGGGGGGTGCACCACTATTTTTTGAGATCGGCCGAGAGTTATCTCTTATTTGTTTTGACATTTTGATGTATATCTCTTAATTAGTTTGAACTCCTATAAATAAAGGCATACTATACACGCCATAAACACACTTCTTTACACAATACATTTTTTACACTTTTCAGTTCATAATAAAATCTTCAGTTTTTATTAGAGCAGTTTTTATGCAAGATCTGCAGTAATGTAAGTTCTTGTATTTATTTGTTCTTAGTTCTTTGTAATTAAGTCCCCAATTATTGTTTATCGTTTGAGGTTGTTCGTTCTTCACCGAACGATGTAGATCTAAGGATACAATATGGGGCAGTGGGGATTCCTTGTCTATAAGGATCCACACGCCCAGATCTGTCATCCGGTGACCTATAGATGACTTGGGTATGATCGGCAACCGTGTTTTTAGTAGATCTATATAATTGCTTTATGAATCTCTATTTTATCCGTTACGTATATATAAACGCTAAGATTTAGTTGTTAAATCGCGTCAATCTAGCCACGTCTTTATGGTGTGATTGTCCACCTAGAATTTCTTATCTTAGTAGGTATGGCTACGGCTCGTTGCTCGTCTGTTTTAACTAGCGTATGATTAGGAAATACCAATATAGGGCTCCCAGGTCGGCTCATGAATTGATCTTCCGGACTTTCACGAGATCTAGATCATTACTCAGTATTAGGGAATTGTGCACACCTAGTTATACGTAAATCGTAGATTAACATGATACCTAAAAGTTAGTGTTAATGGGACGGAGACTGATGCGATCGTCTAGGAAGTACGCCTGAAAAAAGGAATGTTGCCTAGGTGAGGAATACGGTTAATATCGGCATCCCTAGTTTTGTAAGGGTGCGAGTCATATGAGATGGAGGCCGAAAAAGCGAAGTCACGTGATGTAGCATAGTGATCTAGATGGCCTAACCGGAGCTAGATCTAGTCTAGGGGATGACTCCCGTAGCCAATATAAAAGAAATACGGATCGGATTAATAGTTGTCGAGTTTAGCTTAATTATATAGAATCTCTAGATCCAAACGATAACATGATAATTGGGGAGGTTAATTACGTTATGTGTTGTGTCGAGTCGTGTCCTTTACTTTTCTTGTCTTTTGTTGGTCGTAGACCGCCTTTGTGTCCTTGACATGAATGATTAATTGTTTGTATATAAATGATCCACAATTTGGTTCCCTGTGGGATCGACCTTGATTCGCTATAGCTATACTACGATGGACCTAGTCCTCTTGCTAGTATTGGTTTATGGTGGTCAAGTATTTTAATTTCACTTGATCTACGTCATCATAGTGCGTGCGCATTCCTGGGCCAGAAAGTGGAGAAATGATACTGCGTTGTTTGTGCGCACGCATTGCATGCAATGAGTGGGCACCAAAATCGATAAGCTCAATCACGCACGCGCATCGCGCTGAGAGTGGGCGATTTTTGGTGTTTAGCTTGTTTTGATTCCCGAATCCGGTTTTAAATGTTATTTTCTTGATCTAATAACACTAAATGAACATGAACAATCCTTGATTAAGCTTCTGATGCGTTTCGTTCTGGCACCAGATGGATTCTTCATAAGAGATGAAGTTCTGGACCGTCGGAAAAGTATGATTGGCTTGTGCTTTGATGAATTAGTATTCATCAATGTCTGTGTATGTGCTAGGCTTGTCCTTGTCTAGTGGTCTAAATAAGAGAGTATGAGATGTGAGGGAGCTTACTTGAAAATACTCAGGTGGCTAGTTAATAATTAATAACAAACGTATTTGAGTTAAAAAAGAATAAACATAATGTCAGACTTGGAAAGGCACCAGTCATATCACGATGTGTGGTTGTTCAGTAAAAGTGAATAACTCTGATGGCCTATAAACGGCTGAATAGTAGGGGGGACGTCGCCGAACATGTACACTATCGAGACTAGCCCGTGGCTATTAGTGTGATCCACTAATAGGTTGCACATATCTCATGGCGGATATACACAATGCGTAGTGCTCTTAAATGCAGATGTTACAAAGATAATCTAAGCTAGAAACCAATAGTCACAAAATATTAATTAGCATGAAGTGAACCCTAGAGTTTGTGTCGGTCTCATAAATATAACTTAAAAATCATAATAATAACCTTTTCGTTGTAGAATTTAATTAGTCATTAGCTTCTCCCTCTTTACTATATACTTTGTACATACTTCCTTTGCAAGTTTGTTTTGTGTGCATTGTGGAGTGAGAAGGTGAACAGGTTGACCATGAGTTGATTGAGGACTACGAGGAGGATTTTGATGATGACGCATTGATGATGCTTCTTTTCTTTTGTATTTTATATATGTTGTACTTTTGCTATTAGACTTTTTGTAAGAAAAGTTTGTACTTTTAAGACTTCGTACTTTTGTAAGACATTTCGTTGTTTTAAGTTCTTATTCCTATCTTTAGAATGGTTGTAATCTATTCTTAGTAGCATTTATGTTTTTACCCGAGTCTTTTGGGCTTCCAATTGCATTATTTTGATACGACGACGTAGATGCTTGCGTATAATGTTGGATTTATTTGATGTTATACGTGCCGAACATTCTCTTCCGGATAAGGGCTCGGTATCTGGGAGCAGGGCGTTACACCTTAACTTTTAAAAGTCGGCTCTAGGTTCCAGAACCGAATTGCATATAGTCGGTTCTATTATAGTATACATGTAGAGTGATGTATTAGTATATTGAGTGTGGTGCAAATAAATGCCCTTGGATCAATTTGGTACCATTGTTTACTTTATTATGTATAAATTGCTTAAACTATGCCGGTCCTTGGTAAAAAGGAAATCCAAATTTTGCATTCATCTATGCCAACTTGACTTGACTTTATTCTCTTTCACCTAAACTTTCAAATGAAAGGTTGTTACGTATGTCATTTGGTATAAACTTCATTCAATGGTTGTATTATACTCTCTTTTTCTGTAAAATAAGACTTTTTAGCTTTTACACCGTTTATGAAAAAAAAAATTATTTAATATTTCGAGGCAAATTGTTGTATTGTTTTTTTTTCTTTTCAAAATGGCTTTTAATATCGTGTTGTTCAATGTGAAAGTGAAAAACAAAACATTAATATTGCATTTTTTTTATGAGAATGACTTATATTTTGGAACTAACACCAAATAAAAGTAGATGACCCCCATATTAGAGGGGAAATTATAAGGTGTACCCGTTAGCAGGGGCGGCGGCACCCTTAGTGGTTTGGGGTTAACTGACCCCGAAACAAAAAAAAAAATTCAGTGTATTTTTTATTATCTTTTGAAAATTTTATCATTAATATGTAATAACTGACCCGTTAAATTTTAAAATATTGACTCTTAACCTGTATCTACACTTGGAAATTTAAAGTTAATGTATTAAAAACTTATAATATGATGTGTTATTCTCGAACTTTGACCCGTATCACGAAAATCCTGCAGCCGCCCCTGCCCGTTAGGGCCGGTACTAGATATTTTTGGGCCTTCGGCGACTTCGCCGAAGGAGGCTCTGTGGTTCAAATTTTTTTTCAAAAACATGTTTACAAAAGATTATTTCAACATCGCGCCTCTAAAATCTTTAGAACAAAATTTAAACTCATTGATGTTAGATATTTTTTTCTTATATTGTTTTCGTTTGCATTTGGGTTGCCGTAACAAAACGGGGGGTCGAGGGTGCGGTGCTAACTCGTCGGGGCTCGGGGCAACGCCCCCGAAAGCTAAACACCTTTAGATGAACGGATGCACCTATGGAAGTCGAATCGATGCATGTGGGTTATTATAAATTTGGGACGATAATTTTGTCATTTCTCAATTCAAATAATGTTTTGTAAAATAAAACATTATATTAGTAGACATATAACGTGGGCATTTATCAATTCAAGTAAAAAAAAAAAATAACAATATTAGGTTAGTTGAGATTGGATCAATACGAATATTTTTTTTGCTCAACATGTAATTTCGAACCCCGACGGTTGGGCCTTGACGCGCGCCTAATTAATTTTTAAGCTAGGGCGGCCTTGACATCTGCGCTATATGTGGAGTCTGCATGTGGCAAAGATATGCGCACCTTTATTTTTACAATTAACTTAAATTATGTGATTCAGATTTATTTACTTATCAATTCGGTGCAAATTGATATACTCGGCAAAACTTCCCATATAAGAGATTTAATTTTTTTCAATGTTTATTTATTTATTTTGTCCGGATACCATTGATTATACCTCATTGAGGGTACAACATGACATCATGATAAAAAAGGCTTCATATCCAAATCTAAAAGAGCCATTATACAATAGCATCATCATGTATAGATTTCAAATGTATTTATACATTTTTATGTACAAATGGCTTCTATAAAAGAGACTTCTTTTGTCATCTTTCTTTTGTTATTTTGAGGGGTAAATTTCTTTTTAAGGGTCAAAAAGATGGACAATTCTTTTGAAGAACAGTGTGACTATCTTTTCAAAGCTATTCTTATTGGGGATTCAGCAGTTGGAAAATCAAATCTTTTATCAAGATTTTCTAGAGATGAATTTCAGTTGGATTCAAAGCCAACTATCGGGGTTGAATTTGCTTACAGAAATGTAAAAGTAGGTGATAAGATCATTAAAGCTCAGATATGGGACACTGCCGGACAAGAAAGGTACCTGTTTTTTTTTGTCTTTTTTCTCCCCGTTTTTCTTCAGTTTCTTCCGATTTTTCAGCGTTGGTTAGTTTAATCTACTAAACTTTTTCCTTCCTCTGATTAGCTACCTAGGGGGAAAAAAAAATACAGTAAATTTAAGTTAAAATCTTGAATCTTTTTTTTTTTGGCTTAAACAATCTTGAATTTTGAAGTTTAAAAATATTCTATTTTATGATAAACAAAAATTCTTTCTATTTTCATAAAGCATATAAGCAGAGGAAAGATACGATCTGAAATGATGGTCGTGGGGATGATTTGTTTTGTCTTATATACTATTTTTTTAGAGTCTTATATATTTTATTTTATTTTTCTTTTGGTAGAGAGAGTCTTATATTTATTATTATGCCTTTTATCCAAGATCATGGAGATGATTTGTTCTTGTCTTGTATACTATTATTATTATTTTGCCTTTTACAAATCATTTGTTTTATAACAAAACATATCGAATATTTCTGCACAAGATCGACGATTACAGTGTTGAGCATTTATAATCGATATGAAAATCAGTGTTCGAACCCAGTTTGGGACAATAATAATAATAATAATAATAATGGAACATTTCTAATTGGAGAATAGATATATTAGTTCATGCGAAAAACGTGGAAGAATTATTCCCGAAGGAAATAGTTTCAAGGTTCTAGCTATACTTAGCAAAAGACATTCCTAATTGGAGAATCGGAATTAATTTCAAATTCTGCTTCTGAAATCGGTGTACTTTATTTACACGGTGAGGAATAACAGTAATTCATTTATGTTTTTTTTTTTTGGAAGGTACTTCATTTATGTTTTGTGGTTTGTAAGTGACCTTAGGTTGTACATTAATGTTGTTATTTGGCTGGTTGCATAGAGCAGTAACTCAAATGTTCTCAACTACTTATAACTATTGCACACTGACCCATGTTGATTCTGGAAAATTAATACTTCCTTCCTACCTATTTAAATATCACAGTCGTAAAACATAAAAATAATGAAGAGTAGTTAATGTTTTAACTTAATATCAAAATAACAATAACTTTCTTTGAATATAATTAATGCAATTTTGTTTTCAATAAACCACCCTTTAGTAAATAAAGATAGATGTAGGAAAATATAATAAATAATGTTTAGAAATATAACAACAACATATATATAAAAAGATAATTTTGTTTTTAATAACAGCGAGCCTAACTAAGTACGAACGGAGGGAGTAATGTTATTTTGCTGGTTCATTCCGTTTCATCATTTTGCCGTGACTAGACATAGAATGGATATATATTCAATTGGAATAAATTTGATTATTTTTCATTAAATGGAGGAGGCTTTTCCCCTTTAAAAAAAAAACAAAACAAAACAAAACCTCGTGATAAAAATCAACCGCCCTCCACAACAAACCACAACCGCCACCTTCCACCACACCACCACTGCCCACCGCCTACCCATTCACCATCCACGTCACTACTCACCATTATGCCCTGTTATTATCCACCCCACCACCATTCACCTGGGAAATTCTTTCCCGGTGACTCCATTTATGGAGTAGAATATGTAGATAAATCTGGACCACACAGTTTTAGTTTAAATTCAAACTGCGTGGTCTAGATTCATCCACACGGTACAATTCATAACCATACAAGAATCACCCCATCCACCCCACCACCACTTCCCTTTTCCACCCACCTCACTATCATCTTCCCTAACCTCAACTGTAACCTACCCCACCACCACCTCGTGTCACCTTTCTCCACCATAACCATATCCATCACCAATGATCTTTACTCGGCCGCCACCACCCATCACCGCACACCACCCTACCCTCGTCATGACCATATCCACCAACACCCCTACCACACCCACTATTGTTACACACCTTAAATCATCCGCCGCCACCTATGACAGTACACCCCTCACCACCTCTACCCCCCGCCATCATCAATCGACATGCTCATCATCACGCACCACCATCCCACCGTGTCGCGTAGCTTGCCAAATCTTATAGAATCTTATACATTTCGTTACATCACGTGCCAAACGTAGGGTTGAAATCACGTCCATTCTATAGCATCAGTTTGATTCTATTCTAGGAATTAATCCAAACGCACCATTATTGTTGACTTATGGGTACAACAATGATATATCATTAGTGTTTCGCAATTTATCAATATTGATGACCAAGAGATCTAGATCAATAGATAAGTCTTACACTTTGATCCTAGTGTGTTGTGAAAGGTTGATTTTATTTGTTTATTTTATATCTATCATTATTGAGATTGATTAGTATTTTTGTTTTAATTTCATTCGAAGCATATCATCCATTACCTAAAAATGTATGAATATTTGTCACATGTTAAAAATGTATAAGTCTTTTACACGTATCAAATTCATTTATGTTATATTGTATGAATCTTTAATACGTTTCCAATGCGTTTATTATTATGTCACACCATCAGCTTGTGATTTTTTTTTTCTTTTCATAAACCTATTTTATACCATATAAAAGTTATATAGCATATCCCACTAAAATACATTTTTTTCCCTAAGAGCATTGGAGATAAAAGGTTCTAGACTTACCAGGAAGGAGAAATGTCCAAAAGATTTGTGCAGATAAACCTTTTACAGTTTTCTCTTTCATAAAAAATCGGCTAAACCCTAACCACAAGGGTATCCATCTCTGTCTCACGAGATGAATGTAGATATTGAGTCATATGCTTGTGATTATATCAAATAACTGAAAGAAGTCGCCATTTACGAGATTCAAACATCCACACTCTACCTCCAGGTCCAGCTGTCCTTTTAAGACACTCAAAGCCTTTACCATTAGGCCATGTCCTAGAGACATTTTTCTCTTTCCTAGTTAGCACTACTTATATGTTATAAAGTAAAAACCTTTTCATAAATCTTGAATTGTGGATGCTCTTAATATAAGTTGACAAATCCTATGGCAAAGCCACGATATTTCAATGGTTTCTAATAACTAATGCAAGTGCTCTAACAGATATCGAGCGGTGACAACTTCATATTACCGTGGTGCACTCGGTGCTATGCTAGTATACGACATAACCCGAAAAGACACATTCGAAAACCTCAAGAAATGGTTGCAAGAACTGAGAATATATGGCAGCCCGGATATGGTGATCGTGCTAATTGGCAATAAATCCGATTTGGCATTGAAATCAAGAGAGGTGAATATCGAAGATGGACAAAGCTTAGCACAACTAGAAGGATTATTATTTCTCGAAACATCTGCGAAAGATAATCTGAATGTGGAAGAAGCATTTCTCCAGATGATTATGAAGATTCATGAAATTACTAGCCAAAAGAGATTAGAATCAAAGATTAATGAAATAACACCTCTGTTTAATGATGGGAAAAAAGAGGTCATTAAAATTGATGATGAATTGTCTGCTATTAAACAAACAAGTAGTAGCTGTTGTTCATACTAAAGACATCATCATCAAGATTAATGATGATGATAATTAAGATTTAGCTGGAAAATAATTTGTAATCTAATTCATTGTGCAATAAAATTCATGCCAACCTGTTTTTACAAATGGTTTTTATTTAATCTTATAATATCTTGTACCAATATACATTATTTCTAATAAGAAAAGTGTAAGATTAAATGCTGCAAGAACCACTTAAAATGCAAAACTGTATAAGTGTAAAATATTGCATTAAATTAACGAAATTCGATACAAAACAAGAAAAGGTGGAATAAAAATAAGATCAGATCAATATATAAACAGCAAACTAACTGAAGAATAAACTGTTCCATTGTTGCCAATTCTGGGTATAAATCAACTTATCTTCGATTCATCGGCATTGTTCTTTGGCTGGCTGGTTCTATACCTTGCACAAAAAGGCGTTGTTTGCAAATGAGCCGCGATTGAACAGTCCGTAGAAAATTAAGGGAAACTATATATAGTCCAGGAAAGGGCAATGCAATGGAAATGAAAATATGCTTGAATAATCAAGAGTGACCACACACTCGAATCAACCTTTTTGAAAGCCGATTCTTAAGTCAAGAATTGATTTTCCGAAGGTTGAAGGTGAGGATAAATCGACCTTCAGAAAGTCGATTCTTTACTCAAGAATCAACAGTCAAAAGGGTCAATTCAATATGGTGCACCGGTAAATCCTTGTGGTGCGCCGGTAAAATCGTTAAGGTGCAGCTAAAGACTCCCAACACAAAATCTCAGGAATCTTGTGCTACTTTTATAACGCACAAAATACGAAGACTAAATCAAATTATGTCCTGTTGAGATTCTGATGTATTTCATTATAAACATGGATAAGTAAAATGAAGAAAATTGGAGTTTAAGGGTGTAAAATAGAGAATCCATCAAAAAAGACATTGAAGTGCTCTTAAAAAGTTTAAAGGTATTCTTACCAGCTTAACTCTTCCTTTGGAAGATTGCGACTATAAAGCGGAAACTCGAAGAGAAAAGTGGCTTTGAACCATTGAGGTAGATTCCCATATAGAGCAGGTGGAAGCAAAATGAGAGGGCTGAAAAATAAATAAACAGTTTTTTAACTAATCACCAAAAACATTTGGATAATAATAGAAACCAAAAGTTAACCAAATGAATTATGGACTAATTAACTAACCTTGTAACTTTTTTATAATGCCTATATGCTCCCACATTGCCAAATTTCTTGTCTGATGATTCCTGCTCAACGATAAAAGTTAATATTAGCATTAATCCAAGAACAGAATTATGACCCGCTGAAAAAAAAGGATTTTTTGGATTGAAATCAAACCTCAAGCAATGGTATGCCACTGAGAAAAAGAAGCAACAACGTAAGAAAAACTGGTCCAAAGATAACAAGCCATTCAGCTCCTTTTAAGACAGGGGTAGATGCCACAAAAATACCCCACCAAAGTAAGATCTGCAAAATACAAATTCATAAAAAATCCGTCAAGAAAAACGGAAAATTAACAGCAGGGTAGGCATCAAAATCTTTAACTTCCTAGAGATTAGAACATTGTGCTTTAAGAAACATGCACTTTTTTGATATCCCTCTCCTAAAAACAAAGGTATAAATAATTCGTGCCTTTAATATTAAAACAGTAATCCAATAAAGTCGAAAGAAACTGAAAAAGAGGAAGAGCTAACTTCGCCAAAGTAATTTGGATGACGGGAATATTTCCAGATTCCAACAGAACACCATTTCCCTCTGTTATCTGGAGAGTTTTTGAACATCAACTTCTGTTGGTCAGCCGTAGCTTCAACTACGACTCCCAAAAGCCACATAATCCACCCGATAATGTCCACGGCCCGTAGAGATGGATTTCTATTGCTGGCATTAACAATAGTTACAGGCAAACTCACGGTCCAAACCCAAACAGCCTGCAAAAACCGAGTAGAAATGTAAGAGGAAGACAAAAGCAATGTATAAACAATGTATTAATGCATCAAAGAAGCTAGTTAAAGAAAGTAACAAAGCAACAGCTTCCACCTGAAATATCCAAAAGACTGCCAGTTTGCCCAAATTACTACGCATCTCATCAAATCTTCTGTCTTCCCCCCATTGCAATATCCTTTACCATAAACAAATGAATGTTGAGATTTTTTACATGTGGCTCACTTCTGAGTATAGAAAAATAATCAGCAGTATCAATCAAGATTTTATTTTTTTACAAGTGTTGTTGGCTAAAGGAGATATGCAACACCAATGAAATGGTAAATTAGCTTTATTTAGCTAAAAATAACGATTAGCGAGGTCAATCGGTTGATAGTTTCAGGTCATATATGAAAGATACCAAGGTCAAATTGCCTAAAAACAAATCAAAATCACACAAACATGTTTTCTCTAATTATACCTCATTAAAAGAAAAACTCCAAGACGGAGCCCCCAAACGATCACTAGTAATGACAAAACCACCTGATCACAAAAGCAGAATAATAAATACAATGTCTACGAAATGATTCAACGAGAATAATGTAATCACTTAAGGATGTATGATTTCATAGAAATATATTACAAACAACTAATCATCCAGGCCCCCTCTTCTCAGTCTTCTGAAATTGAGGAAAGTATCAAACAAACATAGCTTTATTTGAGTTCAGGCAATTTCACAAAGTTCAAGCAACTCAAATAAGTAATGAAAAAACAAGTAATTAAATTTGTAATGATACCTGCCGAAAATGCCATGTCCCCTTCAGAACCAAGGTCAATATAGCTAATATAACAAAATTAGTGCTTCCTGCAAGTGAAGATATTTAAAGGATGAGAACAAAATGTAAATTTAACAAAATTAAATTTATTCATCGACCAAAGAAAACTACAACCCATTGAATTTCACCTGCAAAGTCAGTGACTTTATCAAATTTGAGCAAAGCTGTAACAAGAAAAAACAGCAATTGATAACCCACCTGCAAAAGAACAGAACAATCAACTTAATAACAAACAGTTGGTGTGCACAAGATGAAAAAACACAAAAGGGCTTCCGCAGAAATGTGCATACGGTAACAATTGCAGTGAGGGCCAAGAAATTGGAGTCGATGACGGTTGGCATGATATTCTTTGCTTCGATGTTAAGAATCTTCTAGGTGAACACTACAGAATGAAGTGCCTTTATCTTGAGAAAAAATGCAAGAAGGTTTAGTTTAGTGTTACGACTTGTCTACAAAAGTGCTTGTTTACTTCAATAAAATTGTATTTAGGAGAGGGTACATGCATTTTTCCACTTCGGAGAACGCCATTGGGAACACGAATGGTTCTAAAGAAAAGCATTTTCCTACCGGTTTTGCTGTGCCAATACAGGCCTAGTATTTTTATATGTTGACAAACATATATCCGAATATTGTCTTCTTTTTTTTCTTCCGTATTTGTCCCTCTTTCAAATGATAATCGTATACGATTATTAGAGTGACCTCAATGGGGGATTTATCCCCCTCTAAAATTAATATAGAGGGAGTAATTCATCTTTAAGCCTATAGTGGTTTCCAACACAACACTCTATCCCTAAATAAAACTAAGGCTCACCCTAAATATAAAGGACCTAGCAATACGCAATGTGTAAGACCATTTATCTCTTTTACTTAATAAATTAATTTCACACATCAATATCTTTATATAATAATGCTACGTTATGTATCGAGAATGATCATTTTAACAACTAGTAGTATCACAACGGTGATATACATCATTGAAAAAAAAATTATATATACTATTTTTCCATTAAAAAAATTAATCTGTCCAAATTTTTTTTTATAACTCTTTTGTGTGACGGATCGACATCTTTTTTTTTTTTTTACCACATGCGATTTATTCAAATATCACTTTGTAAGCATAATTTTTTTAAAGGGATGTATAGAGGTTGCTTATTGGAGTGAATTATTTTTGGGTGTTGAAAAGAATCAAAGCGAAAAACGATGTGTTTAGAGGGTGTAATTGGGTGTAACCATTGGGGTCACTCTAAACAAGTTGAACTTTAATCATTCCTCACTCACATGTCCAGCGTCGGTCCCGGTATTTTTTTGAGTTTAAAATCAAATCGTTGAATTAGATCTTTTAGTTCAAAGATTTATACTTATCGATTTAAATTAGGCGAAGTAATCTTTTTGGCTTTCGTTTATTCGAGTAATTTTTTTTTGGCGTTTATCAATTCAAATAAATAAAATTTAGGGGGAAGGGGTCAAAAAGACAAAAAAAATAATAAATGGAGTGGAAGACAAAAAGTAATATTTTCACGATTATAAAGACAAAAATCATAATTATTCTTTAAAATTATTCTTCACGTGTTAATGTTCTTTGTGTTTATGAATGTTATTTCATATTTACTCTATTCCACATTTGTTACTTCGTATTTATTACTTCATAATTGTTACTTTTGTCCTGATTAAATTACAGTTTCCTTCTATCCAGATTTTTTTGGTAATTTTGTCCTTCTGGACAAAAATCTATAAAATTTAACACATTATATTAGGTTGATCGGATTAGAACTATACCGATTTTTTTTTCTTTTATCGAAACATGTAATATTGGACCCCCGGACACCGTTGGGCCTAAGACCACCGACTCCTTCGCCTTAGTGCTAGGCCGGCCCTGCACATGTCCCACGAGATGAGTGTGGATTTCAATCTGGTAATATAGTGGCTATGTCTCACGAGATGAGTAGAGATGTTAATCAGATAAGCTAGTGGTTCAGAGTTGTAGACTTGCTATTATACCAAAGAACTGAAAGAAGTCTCTTTTACGGGGGTTCGAACCTCCACACTCCAACTTAAAATCCATTTGTCCTTTTAAAGCATCCAAAGCCTTTACCACTAGCCTATCTCCTGCAGACAACAATTATTATAACATGTTTATATCATCGGATGATATGCATCCCTACTTAGTGGCTAAATAGTGTAGGTGTTCTAATGAGCATAGTTGGAGTATGCGGGTTCGAATCATGTATAGAGCGATCTCTTCTTTCTGAGTACACCGAGACATTAAAAAACATTAATCGATTCACATTTCCACTAATCTAGATTGAACCATTGAGACACATCTTAATCGATTTACATTCACACTAATCCTAGTGACATGAGGATAACAACCCTTTGGGTTGGGGTTCAACATTTTTTCATTGAGTCATATTCATCAATTTACATTCTCTACTAATCAACGAGATGGGGTGATGTGATGACGGGAACCCTTTGGGTTAGGGTTCAACATTTTTTATACAAGATGATATGCTTTATATCCCCCCAATTTTACTCATTTTCGGTATATATACCATATTATTTTTATACCTTTTTTTATAAAGGAGATTTTTTATTAGAAAAATGAAGCAGAATCCACATGTGGTACAATCAAAAGACAAGTCTTATTCTATATGTATGGCCCAAACTAGCCTTAAGTCTCTAGAACGCTTTATTGCGGTCGAAAGGAACATACGAGTCGGAGGATAATCAGTGTCTAATGTAGGACTTTGTTGCTCCAAAACCAAATCCCATAGACTAGCTCTCAGAAGAGGTAAGGCCATTGATTGGCCATAACCGAAGTCCTCGGTGGTGGTGTGATGTTTGCTACAACCCAATCTCATGCATTAGGAGTGGAGAATAACGTCTCCCATTGAGCGGGTTGAAGAGCTTGCTTCTAGATGCTTCGGGGCCATTTGCAATCTCGCATAGCATGAAGCCGAGTCTCCTCTCGCTCTTGACAGATTTAGCAGAGAGAGAAGTTGGATATATGCCGATATGCTAATAAGTGGTTAACCAGTACACAACTATGACATAGCTGCCATTGGAAATAGTTGTATCTCAGTGGGCCTTTTAGACTCCAAATGCGGGTCCAGTCTATATCTTCTGTAAGGCCTCTTAGTTATCCAAATGACAAGTATAGGCACTGTGGACTGTATACGCATCATCACCTGAGGGAGCCCACTTAATAGCATTATTGTCTGCCTCGAATCATGTTTGAAGAGTCATCACACCTTGGCAAATATTAATCCACAGGAAAGATGTTCCTAATTTGGGGTGTATGAAAGGGTTCCCATATTTTTCAACAAGAAAAGAGACCCACGGGGGAGGTATCATTCGGGAGTAGCTGCCAAACTAGCTTTCCCAAGAACACATGATTCATCTCCTCTAGGCGTTTGAGACCTAGTCCTCCATTCTCCTTAGGCTTGCACAAATTATTCCAAGAGATATGGTGGCTATGTCTATTACCGTCTAATTCGTCCCAAAACAATTGTCGACAGAGTTTCTCAATACCATCTACGAGGCCTTTTGGTAGTTTGTCATCTGCATCAAATGGTATGGAAGGGTAGATAGAGATGTATTAATCAAAATTGATTTACCTGCCTTTGAAAGGACCATCGTCTTCCAAGCTGCCAGTTTTTTCTACATTTTATCAAGGATGAAGCCATACGTCTTTTTGCTGCCCAACACTATATCAATGGAGCACCCAAGTACTTACCCATATCCGGTGTGCGTTACATGCCCGGTTTCGGCCAATTTGAGGGCAGCGGATAAGTCCCTTCTTAAAATGTTAATTCAAAGTAGGATATGCAGTCACAGATATAATATGCAATAAAGTAAGTGCAGTAAAGTAAATTGCTGAAAGTAAATAGACACAAAGGTTTATAGTGGTTCAGGGTGGTGTAATCCCTTAATCCACTCTTCTCATGTGATGATTGGAGGAATTCACTACTGTTTTCCCTGATACAATAGCAAGATTTTCCTTGGCTACACAAGCTTCACAATCTACAAGACTATCACTCCCTGGCTTCAAAAGCTTCAGTGACTCAGTCTTCAACACTGCTCATTGGGAACAAATCCTTCAGCAGTGATCGCGTGCAAAGCACTTACTAGCAATAGGACTAGGTCTATCATAATAGAGTACTGGCAAATCAAGGTCGATCCCACGGAGACTCGTAAGAACGTCTAATTATGAAGATTGAGTTGTCACGATAACAGTCTACGATAAACTATAATATAGACAGTAGTAAATTTGGTAACAATAAACCAGTAAGATTATGCAAGTTCAATGAAGAAAACTAGAGTTTCTAAGGTATTAGTTCAATTATGAGTAATTAATTATTCCCCCCACACATGCAACAGTCCTCCCTATTGGTGAATTATTCATTGTTCAGCTACGGGTACAACTCCTAACCCTATCTACTCCGACAATAGAAGTAGACAATCTATACGCAAGCTACCCTCCTTAATTGGTCCGTAATAGCCGATACGCATAAAGAACTAGAGCTGTCGATATTGAGCGCTAACCCATAATGCAAACCCGCCTAGACAGCTGTCGACATTGACCAGCACGTTCCTAGGGTCCATTCTAGATATTGTCCTGATTAAAACTTCACTAACAGTCCTTCATGTTAATTTATGATGACATGCAAATAGTTGATCAGGCTAAAAACATATAGATTAAATCTATCGATCAACGTAGTTGGCGCCGATTATCATGAATTAGTAATTTACTAGGTATCCAGATCTAAAGATATAAACTGTCGTAGATCTGAAAAACGCAACTACTATCTCATGATTTCTACCAACGAATCATATCTATAACACATGGGGTAAAATAAACTAACTACTACATAATTACACAAAATAAGCAATTAAAACATACTAGTCGAATAGAACAACGATAGATCTACATCTTGGAAAAGTTAGAAAATCATACCCTCGAAGACGAGCGTAGATCTCCTTCGGATCTCTCCCTAGGCGGCGACTCCGTCGTCTCTCCGACCAGAACTCATAAAATAAATAAATAAATAAATAACAAAGAACTTTTATTGCATAATGCTTGTCTCGAAAATTGTACACTTGTGTTCTGAGGCGAAGCCTCTTATTTATAGCTATCTAAACCGAACTAGAATCATCTATTTCGACCACTCATCCAAGAAAATGCGTTTCGGAAGCTTATGGGACCTCGGTATGTCGGCGGCCATCCTCGGGTTACCGAGGGGATTTTCGTCCTTTTTCTTCAGCCGACTTAACTTGCATGCTTATAGAATACTCTAGGCCCATTCTTTTCGCTCACCCACTCCAGATTCGGCCCATCATGCTCATTGATATTCCGTATCCTCGAAAATCATCAAATGACGCACGAAATAATATTGAAACAGGGAAAATAAACGCTAAGTGCAGATTTCTCTACTCACGATCCCGACATATGATATTCAACGTAAATGGTTCATATTTATAGGTCGAAACAATTATTTTTTGCTCGTAATGGATAGAATATTGATGGCGTAGGATAGACTATTTTAACCGTCATCAACTACCCCCCACTAGCCTTCTGCTTGTCCGCGAGCAGAGTATCAAGGCGGAATGTACCTCCAAGAAAAACTACCCATCAACTATCACATATTCAATAAAGATTTCCGGCAGCAACATACATCAAGCCACAATCCATAAGCTCCCCATTAATCACTACTTATCACGCATCAATGTGTCGTGTGATGAATCAGTTGTGATAGTGCGCTCGTGAGAAGAATCAAGTTGCATTAACCACACAATCTTAACTTGCTTGTGCATACACTCGCTCATCTTGCCTTCAGACTTAGTTACACAACATGGTACCGTAATTGGGTCGGGCAGACTCGGGGACTGAGCATCGCTCTTAAGTCCTCATTTGTTTTTTTTTATGCGAGGGTCGTGCCTTTTTTACACGAGTTTGCTTCCCCACTTCCTTTATTGCATATATTTTTTTCTTTTCTTTTTTTCTTTTTTGTTTTCTGGCAGATTTCCTCACTTTTTTTTCTCTTTCTCTCAGAAGTCCGTTTGTCCTGGTTACCTTTCGTCATCCAAGTTGCTTCCCTTGTCTTACAACAATTTGTTAAGTATATAGATAGACAAAATAATGATTCCCGGTTAAAATAACTCATCATCTAATCTTAAACACTTCTCACTCAGATTATGTGCTCAAATATTGATTGCAATGATAAAATAGTAGTTAATAAGTTACTACTTCACACAACATAACATATGCTCATTCTTCCATACTAAATTGAATATGCTATAGCTCACTTCAAATTGAACTTGGGCTCATTTTCTACCGATTCCTTACTCAAAAACATGCAAATAGCAAGCTAAAAACAGTGTTAAATTTTCAAAATTATTCCCTTTCCGATTATCTAGCTAAGACGCCTACCCCCCCCCCCACTTATTATAGACATTGTGCTCAATGACTAATAATAAAGAAAAGGAAAAGTACTTAGCTCTGGAAATGTTGGCTGAGTCAAAACGAATCCCAGAGCATGATCGTTAGCTCGTAGGTCATTCCTCTTCCAAGTTGTTACCCGCTTTCCCAAAATTCTTCCAAAAACTACGAGTAATATGCGAAGGGCAACAATAAAATAAGGTGGCGGTAATTGTGCATACCGGAGGAATGCACAAAAACTGTTTAAGCCACTTTATTCTTTTATCGGCCTAAGAAAGACGCGAAAAATTTTATAAGGGTATCACATGAGAATCGTGAAGGAAAAAACCACATATATCTCTAGTCAGATGACTGAAGATATATGTGATGAAAAAAACCTTGCGATTGTCATGCTACTTTATTGACTCAAAATAACCTAAATAAACAAAAGCAATAAATAAGGGTTTAGAAATAGTTCTGAGTTTATAGTCGTCAGCTCGACTGTACTAATAGGGCTCCTACATTCATATTCCGGCTCCTCTAACGTAAAGACTTCCAATTCAGGGTTATATGTGTGCTCTAGGTAATGTTTCAGCCTGTGGCCGTTAACTGTGAAAGTTTGCCCAGAGTGTTCATGTCTAACTTCACATGCACCTGAATTATAGACTTTCGTGACTACATGTGGTCTATACCATCTAGACTTCAGCTTCCCCGGAAAAAGATGAAGACGCGAGTTGTACACCAGCACTTTATCTCCTACTTGAAATGTGCGCCTGTAATCTTCTTATCATGCAGGCATTTCGTTCTTTCCTTGTAAATCTTTGCATTCTCATATGCTTGAAGTCTATACTCCTCCAATTTATTCTACTCTAGCATTCTCTTTTCACCGGCTAAATCCTCATCCATGTTTAGAAATTTCATAGCCCACAGTGCTCGGTGCTCGAGTTTTACCGGTAAATGACATGCTTTTCCAAACACTATCATATATGGTGACATCCCAATCGTGGTCCTATAAGCTGTTCTGTACACCCAAAGACCGTCATCTAATTTCAAAGACCAATCTTTCCTCATGGGATTCACAGTCTTCTCCAAGATCCTCTTAATCTCTCTGTTTGTGACTTCAACTTGTCCACTCGTCTGAGGGTGATATGTTGCTACAATCTTATGTCTAACCCCACATCTTATCATCAACTTCTCAAACAACCTATTACAGTAATGAATCCCTCCGTCACTAATTATGGCTCTGTGCACTCAAAACCTCGTCAAAATGTTCTTCTTAAGAAATCTCATGACAACCCTGGCATCATTAGTAGGTGAAGCTACTGCTTCCACCCATTTGGAAACATAATCGACTGCTACCAGGATGTAATGATTTGATTCTGACGATGTGAATGGCCCAACAAAATCAATTCCCCAAACATCGAATAATTCCACTTCTAATATACTCTGCAGTGGCATCTCGTTCTGCTTAGAAATATTGCTAGTCATATGACAGGAATGACAGGATCTTGTAAACTCGTAAGCAGATTTATGAATTGTTGGCCAGTAGAATCCACACTGCATTACCTTTGTTGCTGTCTTGTCCGGCCCATAATGACCTCTAGCTTCTCTAGAATGACACATGTGCAAAATACTTGGAATCTCATCATCATGGACGCATCTCATTAGAATGGCATCAGGGCACAACTTGTATAGGTAAGGGTCGTGCCAATGATAATACTTCAGATATGTGAAAAACTTCTTTTTATCTGCATTATTGAATTCTAGAGGTAGGTACTTTCCTGTTAAGTAATTCACAATATTGGCAAACCAAGGGTATACCTTGCCCACTCTTGATGTATGATATCAGGTCTGAGATTCAACTCGAGCTACCACTGAGACGGAAAAAAGTTGTTCATCAGGAAAGCTTTCCCTAATCTCAATCGGTTGCTCTTCTTCCAGCAAAGTTAATCTTGACAGGTGGTCAGCCACCTGGTTCTCAGATCTCTTTTTATCTTTGATTTCCACATCAAACTCTTGTAAGAGTAGAATCCATCTTAATAATCTCGGCTTGGAGTCTTGCTTTGTTAGAAGGTATTTCAATGCTGCATGATCAGTGAACACAGTGACATTCGATCCTATAAGATAAGGTCGAAACTTGTCAAATGCAAATATGACAGCTAAAAGTTCCTTCTCCGTAGTCACATAATTCCTCTGGGCATTGTTAAGGGTATGACTGGCATAATAAATAGGCTTAAAGATTTTATCCTCCCTTTGTCCCAGGACTACTCCAACTGTCGTGTCGCTTGCATCACACATCAGCTCAAAAGGTTTATTCCAATCTGGTGCTACCAGAATTGGGGTGGTTATAAGCATCTGCTTCAATGTGTTGAATGATTTCTTGAACGCTTCTCCAAATACGAAAGGTACATCATTCACAAGTAATTCCGTCAAAGGTTTAGAAACTTTAGAGTAGTCCTTAATAAACCTCCTATAAAATCTTGCGTGGCCAAGAAAGGCTCGCAACGTCTTCAAGTTCGTTGGAGGGGGAAACTTCTCTATCACCTATATCTTTGCTCTATCAACTTCCATTCCTTTCTTTGAAATCCTATGACCCAACACTATTCCTTCTGTAACCATGAAATGTCATTTTTCCCAATTAATTACCAGGTTGGTCTCTTCACATCTTTTCAACACTTTACTCAAATTGTCCAAGCATTTATCAAAGATATCTCCAAATACAGAGAAATCATCCATGAAAATCTCTAGAAAATCCTCCACCATGTCCACAAATAATGACATCATGCACCTTTGAAAAGTTGCTGGTGCATTACATAATCCAAAGGGCATGCGATTGTATGCAAAAGTTCTATAGGGACATGTGAAAGTTGTTTTCTCTCGGTCCTCGGGGGCAATATGAATCTGATAATAACCAGAATATCCATCTAAGAAACAATAAAACGCATGACCGCTTAATCTTTCTAACATCTGATCAATGAATGGTAGGGGAAAATGATTTTTACGAGTTGCATCATTCAGTTTCCTGAAGCTATGCAAACTTGATGTCCAGTAATTAATCTCACGGGGATTAGCTCATCAAACTCATTAGGTTGGACAGTGAATCCTCCTTTCTTGGGCCCCACATGAATCAGGCTTACCCACTCACTGTCTGCAATTGGGAAAATGATTCATATCTCCAACATCTTTATGATCTCTTCCTTAACAACATCCTTCAGTTGTTGCGTCAACCTCTTTTGAGGTTGTGCTACCGCTTTGTCCTCACGGTCTACAGAGATCTTATGCATGCACACCGATGGGCTTATTCCTCTAATATCTGCAATCGTCCACCAAAACGCTCCCTTATGCTCTCTCGGTACTCTTAAAAGTTTCTCATCCTCTAAAGGTGTTAATGACGCTGAAATTATAAGAGGGAGAGTATCATCTTGTAAGTATACGTACTTCAGGTGAGAAGGCAAAGGTTTTAACATTAAGTTCCTTGGGGGATCTTCTAACGATGATCTTAACAACTTGCCAGCAACTGTAAGTCAAAGAACTTGTGCAAGGAAGGTCTATGAATAGTTCCTCCTAAATCCACAGAAGATATAAGCTCTATTTCTCGCACTTGACCTTCACTACACCCAGGCCAGGTTTCCTCATAAATTTCTTCTTCTTTCAGGAGTAATGTCTCAACTACTTCGGGGTCTAGTGCCACTTGCAAATATAATTCTTACAACAAGCTCATCTATGGCATCTAGCATGTAGCATGCTTCTCCTTCATCTTGAGCATATCTCATTGAATTCATCACATTGAATACTACATTGTCCTCATTCACTCTCAGAATCAGCTCACCTTTTTGAATATCTATCAATGTTTTGCTCATAGCTAGGAAAGGTCTTCCTAAGATCAATGGAACATCGTGATTAGCTTCCATGTCTAGCACCACAAAGTATACAGGGAATACAAACTTATCAACTTTCACCAAAACATCCTCCACCACTCCACAGGGTTGCTTCATAGACCTATCTGCTAATTGAAGGGTTATAGATGTCTCATTCAACTCCTTCATGCCTAATTTATGAAAGATGGAGAGTGGCATCAGATTGACACTAGCTCCAAGATCACACAATGCTTTGTTCAGGCATACTCCTCCAATTGTGCATGGTATGAGAAAGCTCCCAGGATCTTTATACTTGGGGGGCAGTTTACGTTGCAAAACTTCCGAGCATTCCTCGTCCAAGCAAATGGTTTCAAGGTCTAACAATTTCCTTTTGGAAGAAATTGCTTCTTTTAAGAATTTTGCATACTTTGTCATTCCAGCTAGAGCTTCTACCAAATGTATATTTACTTACAACTTTTTAAACATCTCTATAAACTTTTTATAACAGGCATCATCATTATTCGGCTTATATTTCCTAGAGGGATATGGTAAAGTAGCAGGATTAATAGTTACAGTTCGTGAAGACTTACCTGCTGACTTCTGCTGCTCTGTCTGCTTGTCTGCTGCATTTTCAGACTCCCGGTTTACAGGAGTAGTGTCCCGGGTTACCGGCCCCTTTTTTTCTCCAGATTCTGCTGCTGACTGCTTTCTAATTCTACCTGGATAGTTGGTATAACAGGTCCAGGCAGTTCCTTTCCGCTTCTAGTCATGATTGTATTCACGTCCTTTGGATTCTTCTCGGTATTACTTGGCAATCCTCCCGGAGGGCGAGCTGACACTTGTTCTGCAATCTGCCCTACTTGGTGTGACAGATTCTGCACTAAGGCTTATTGATTGGTCAATCTTGTATCATTCTTCTGACAATAAGTGGTGAAGTTTGTATTCAGCTCATTCATGGATTTCGTAAGTTGATTGACCGTGTCAGTCACAGTTGAGCTCATTTTATCCATGGTTGCTTCCCAACCACCGGACTTATTGAATTGAGACATGAATCCACCAGTTTATCTCGGTCTCTCTCCACCATTTGAATCACTTTGTCGAAAACCCCCACTAGGGTCACTCAATCTAAAACCAAGGTGGTCGTGAGAACCTGGGCGATACCCACCCCCATAAGGATTTCCTTGCCTCCCTATATAGTTCACATCCTCAGTGTTGGTTGCTTCAATATCTTGTACTTTCTCAACCTTGGTTATGCGATCTTGCATGCTATCTATTTTTTCATTCATCGCCATTAGCTGGTATAAGATCTTTTGAGAAGTATCGTCTCCAAATACTCCTTCAGCTACTTTGGCAGTTTCAACTTGATGCGTTCCCTATTGACTTGAAGGCGCGATTTGCTCCAATTTCTCTTCGGCTTCTTCAGGTGATAGCAACGCAAAACATCCGTTGCTTGATGCATCAACTCTCATTTGCTCACTTGGCCGCAATCCGTGATAAAAACTTTGCATTCGTACGGGCAAAGTGATAACATGATAAGGGCATCTCCTCTGTGCTTCCTTAAATCTTTCCCATGCTTCTTCAAAGGTTTCAGTGGGTCTTTGCTTGAAATTCATAATGTCTTGTCTCATCTTTAGTGACTTCCCAGGTGGCAGTACTTATTCATAAACTTCTGCAGCAGGTCGGTCCAAGTTTGGATCGATCCCGGTGCTAGAGGCAATAACCATATTTTCGCTTTGTCTTTCAGAGTGAATGGAAACAATTTCAACTTGATATTGTCTCCTGGTACTCCTGCTGGCTTAACTGTGCTGACTATCTCTAGAAAGTTAGTGACGTGTACACTAGGATCTTCGTTCATTACTCCGTGACAAGTAGTGTAGTTAGTCACCATTTGTATCACGTTTGGTTTCGGGTGAAATATCTCAGTTGCATCCTCAGGCTGAACAATTGCTGGCACGAATTGCTCAATCGTAGGCATTGCATAACTCTATAGAGTTCTCTTATCTTCTTGTACCACAACTTCTGCTCCATTACGTACATTCTGTCCATTCTGTGCCATGTTGTTTTCTGTATCTTTCAAAGGTGGAATCTCTTCTTCCCTCTCGCTGTGATCTCTTTCGTTCGAAACCACGTCGTCCGCCAGCCTAACAGATCTCTCTCAAGTTTCCTTTCTATTTTGTCTATCAAACTTTTCAATCTCAGGTATGAATCTCTCGAGTTTTGCTGCTGAACTTCGTGTAACGTACTACAAGACACAAAAAGAAAATAAAAAGTTAGTGACTTGCCTCGCCGGCTGTTACACACGCCTGGCAGACTCAAAAATATAGACTCCGACTATTGTCTCGACTCTGAACTAACAAAAACGATTTTAGAAAATCGGGACCCTCGGTTTATCGGGGTGGACCCTCGGTAAACCGGTGGTAATTTTATTCCAGAATTCGCAGAACTGACTATGTACGACTCTAGTATAAACAGACTATAAAAAAGACTCAATTAAACAGACTCAAATATATACAACAAACTCAATCTTAAATAAAAAGTATTCTTGACACGAGTCCCGGGCAACGGCACCAAAAATCTTGATCGCATGCAAAGCACTTACTAGATATAGGACTAGGTCTATCGTAGTAAAGTACTGGCAAATCAAGGTCGATCCCACAGAGACTCATAAGAACGTCTAATTATCAAGATTGAGTCGTCATGATAACGGTCTACGACCAACTATAATATAGACAATAGTAAATTTGGTAACAATCAACCAGCAAGATTATGCAAGTTCAACGAAGAAAAATAGAGTTTTTAAGGTATTAGTTCAATTATGAGTAATTAATAATTCCCCCCACACATGCAACAGTCCTCCCCATTGATGAATTTATTCATTGTTCAGCTACGGGTACAACTCCGAACCCTATCTACTCCGATAATGGTAGTAGACAATCTATACGCAAGCTACCCTCCTTAATTGGTCCGTAATAGCCCATACACATAAAGAACTAGAGCTGTCGATATTGAGCGCTAACCCATACCGCAAACACGCCTAGACAGCTGTCGACATTGACCAGCACGTTCCTAGGGTCCGATATTATCCTAATTAAAATTTCACTAACAATCCTTCATGTTATTTTACGATGACATGCAAATAGTTGATCAGGCTAAAAACATGTAGATTAAATCTATCGATCAACGTAGCTGGCACCGATTATTATGAATTAGTAATTTACTAGGTATCCAGATCTAGCGATATAGACCGTCACAGATCTGAAGAATGCAACTACTATCTCATGATTTCTTCACCAACGAATCAGATCTATAACACATAGGGTAAAATAAACTAACTACTACATAATTAAACTAAATAAGCAATTAAAACATACTAGTCGAATAGAACAATGACAGATCTACATCTTGGAAAAGACAGAAAATCATACCCTCGAAGACGAGCGTAGATCTCCTTCAGATCTCTCCCTAGGCGGCGACTCCGTCGTCTCTCCGACCAGAACTCATAAAATAAATAACAAAGAACTTTTATTGCATAATGCTCGTCTCGAAAATTGAACACTTGTTTTCTGAGGCGAAGCCTCTTATTTATAAACCGACTTAGAATCATCTATTTCGAACCCTCATCCAAGAAAACGCGTTTCGGAAGCTTCTGGGACCTCGGTAAGTCGGCGGCCATCCTCGGGTTACCGAGGGTATTTTCATCCTTTTTCTTCAGCCGACTTACCTTGGATGCTTCTAGAATACCCCATGCCCATTCTTTTCATTCAGTCCACTCTAGATTCATCCATCATGCTCAGCCCAATATTCCGTATCCTGAAAATCATCAAATAACGCACGAAATAATATTGAAACAGGGAAAATAAACGCTAAGTGTAGATTTCTCGACTCACGAACCCGACATATGATATTCAACGTAAATGGTTCATATTTATAGGTCGAAACAACTATTTTTAACTCATAATGGATAGAATATTGATGCCATAGGATAGACTATTTTAACCGTCATCAAGCAGCTATCACAAACACAACTCCTTCTCGGATGGCTCACGATTCGATTGCTTGGTGGTGTGAATTTGATTCACAAATTACATTGATCAATCACGATTGCTTGATGTGAAATTTGAGTTCCAGTTCTTTGAGTTGATCTCTAGATTTTTCCTTTTAAGTTCGGATAAAAGCTTTTCAAATTGACAGTTTTCGCTTGCTTTTATCGATTCAATCGTTTTTTTCCTGTCTATCAATGCCTTCTATTTATAGCCTTGATAATCCTTGATATAAATTTTCGTCTTTTAGCTATTTAATGTGGGGAACAATCCTTGATTCAATTGTTGATTCCTCCTTAGTCATATTCTCCTTGATTTCAATGATCCGGATTTTTCTTCAAACGTCTATCACAAAATCCGTCCCTGATTGATTCTTGATTGATTGTTCATTTAATGCTTGATCCTTTGAATCTTCCTTATTATCTCACATTCTGAATAAGTATAAATGATATACATTACTCAGCTGTTCCTTTACTTGACTGCTGCTTGAACGGTAGAGTGTTTCTGCTGACTTAGCTGTTTAGTGCCTTCAATGCTTTGTCTTTACTCAGCCGATAGTCAGTTCACTTTGATGGTTCACTGCTTTCTTGATTTCTTTGAGTTTACAGGATTCCTTGTACTTCACTAATCCTGGATTTGGATGAGATCAGTGTACACCATATTTAACAATGAATTTAATCACTTGAAATATCACTTAGACTTATCCAAGGTCATCACAGACTTCCCTGGTTATAAATCAGACCATATGTCTTGATGCTTCTCTGGTGGTACTTGGCTACTTTTACTCTGTCGGATTTCTGTTTCACTTAGCCATCCTACCAACTAGTACAATACTTGTCTGACTCGACTTATACAACATGTCAGACTCTAAGTAAAGACTTATACAGATATTTTTAACCTATTTCAGGCTTGCTATAACAGCTAGTATGGCCATCATCAAAACATAATAAATGTTCCTAACAATTTCTTAATAATCTGAAACACAATAAATCATGAATATTTAATGTTAATCCTCCCACTAGATCATCGGTTCCACATACCATCTAACTAGTGTCACTTATTCACGACTTTCCGATTTCTCGGATTTATAAATTTTGTGTAGACACTACACAATTAAAATTCGCCAAGAAATTTATAATCCTAATACATTAGGACTTATGAATTTCTCAATAATTTAAAAACAATAAATCATGAAATTTAAAGCTCTCACTAGTTTATCGGTTCCAAATACCGTCTAACTAGTGACACTATATTCATGATTTTCCAATTTATCGATTATTTAGAAAATATCTTGTGTAGACACTACACAAAAATTCACCAAAGAATTTTATAGTCCTAATAATGTCATGATAAAAAATTTGGATCTCGGAATTTTTTCCAATAATCCGAAAACAATAAAACATGAAAAGCAATTACCAACTTATCGGTTCCAAATACCGTCTAGTTAGTGTCCATCTTTTCACGATTTTCCAAATTTTTTGTTATTAAAATCCAATTTATGTAGACACTACATAATCGAATTTCTCAAAGAATTTTAGATCCCAAAAACAAATTTACCAAGTGAATTTTATTTTTATCATGTGAATTTTATATCTAGATAGCACTCCGTTCGTTCAATTAATTTAATTAATTACTAAAATTAATCTAAACTAATTACGTGTTTATACATGCCTAATTAATGCCAAAATTAATTATCTACATGTATGCATATGGTAGGAGTTGAATTCATGAATATGATGCATGACATGGTTATATCACATAAATAATGTCTTAAGAAAATAAATGTGAAAAATAAACCATCGAGATAGACCGTTGAATACTTCTATATCTAATCTATCATAAAACAAATAAATTAAAAACTAAACCCAATCTAATAGGTTTACTAATTTTCAATTACAGAATCCACATCCATAAATATAAGCCAATCCAATTTCTTCTAAATATGCTTCATAGATGAGTTGGTCAGCACGTCCTTCTTCCTTCCGTGGCGGTCACGGGTTTGATTCTGGCATTGCAATTAGTTTTTCTTTTATTCACCAAAATTGCAACTTTTCTGGAAAAATTTGATTAAAAATGCATCAAGGGTGATTCAAACCCTTGCCCTACGGGATTGCTGTAACACATCTGGACCATTGCGCCGCTAACTTGTTCTTCCATAAAAGCTTAGACTTTTAATTATATACAACAGTGTCGCTGATTTGATATAAATTCTAATTACTAGGAAATTAAATTACAACCAATAATTTACATAATTTCCTATACCTGGAAAAACAGGTTTACAACAGATCTAACGGTAAACAAGTACTAACCACAATTCATCTCGTCAACCAAGAACATTCAATATGCATATATAAATTTTTTTTATAAAATATGCAATTTCTATTCAATTCCACTCCTTTTTAATTAATTATGCAAACAAGATCGCAAAAATTGCTTCAACCTATCTCTGATACCACATGCTAGATATACAGAAATCCGGATCCGATCCATAATTTGATCGTCAGATCTGATTCACAGCATCGATCGAGACACTCGATCATTCACAGCGGAAGCAACGAATTAAACTCGCATACGATTTTACCACGATTTAATTCACATGATTAATTAATATAACTACATGAAGGTTGAAGAATTACCCAACAGAAGAGAAGCCGTGATCTTCCGGATTGTATCTCCAAGAAACGACTGGTGGACGTCGATCCCGTATTCGAACCTCCTCGACTATACCTTCAAGAAAAACCTAGTTTTTCTTCTTCCCAACGACTAAGATGAGAAAACAAAATTTCTCTATTTTATTCAAAATAGGCATCGCCTTTTTTCCTCTCAAAAATGGCGTTGGTTTTTCTGATACAATTTGGTCTTGGGAGAAACTCTCTTTATATAGGCTAATAACCAAATAGTTTGAGAGTTTATCTTATACACACATATTTATCTTTACCTTTAAGGAAAATAAAAACTTTTATCCAATAGGAAAACAAATTTCCTATTTATATTTATAATTATTTAACACATAAATAATTATATTATCCACATTATAATTAATTAGGAAAAAATTTCTTTTCCCAAAATCAATAAAATGTGGCGCCTTTTTTATGCTATTTGGGATAATAGAAAATGTTTTTTCTATATTACATATTATTTACCGAATAAATGATATCCACATATTCATTAAATAGACCAACTATTTAATTTATTCTTGAGGTTCCACAAAACGAGACTTCACTCACGTGTTAGGAGCTAACCCAGGGACCATGGACCTATAACCATTAGCTACAATAAATTGAATAAAATATTCATCGAACAGAACATTTCTACTCAACTTATTAATTCCGAAATTATGCCACCATAAATCTGAAAATGAACTCTATCGATTATAGATATAACTTATTCTCAAAGCGTCGAGTCAATAAGCGTCCATTGATATAATCATTACATACAGACTAAACCTCCATAGACTATCCATAATGAAGCGGGAATATTTCCGTAAACCTTCTTCATTACATCTTATCCTTATTTACCATTAACCACTAGTGATCAATTAGTTCATAACCAATATGAACTCGGCCGATCGATCAGTTTCTAGGATCAACAAATAAGGGGATTTTCTTTCTACTTCCCGTAAGAAGGAATGGATTCCATATATGTGAGACACACACTCCTCACTCATTCCAGAATAGTGCCAACGTGAAAGTGATTCGGACCGCGCCTCTTAGCAATCCTTAACGAACACATCAAACCCTATCTTGAAACAAGCAGGCATCTGCAATCACTTCAGGATTAAGGTTAATCCATATATGATCATCTTGTGATTTAATAAGATTTCTCGATCACGGTATTATATGAGGAATGCATATTAAATCGGTCCAGTCCTACATGACTACATCATATATAAATGCCCCACTTAGATAACCAATATCGATGGTCCGGATAAGGCGGTCACACCTTAAAGTGTTCTGGGCGCATTAATGGTGGTTTAATCAATAGACCCCATACTTTGATTAAGTTCACCACGGACTAATAGTTCAAGTGTATCACCATAAACTTAATCCTCACGTGTGACACACACTATGTTATATGGCTACATATGATACGACTTAGGGTTTTCACCAGTGTATTACATATAAGCACAAAGAAAATAATAAGATGAGAATATATCTATCATTTACTAATTATAAAAACAATTACAGAAATTGTTTTTCGGGCGCTACTTCCAACATGGGATTGCTTAATAGATCTAATGATCCTACAATGTGATCTGTGGCACCAGAGTCCAAGATCCATTATATACATCCTACTAAATTTAGATCACTTGTCCCTTGTAGCAGGTGAGAAGTGTGTCACAATCTCAGTAGGCTGGCCAATAGCAAACCCAACATGTCTAGGAGGATCAAAACTCAATAGAGCCATCAACTTATCAAGTTGTTGTGCAGTAAGATTGGGAAACACTAGTCCAGTAGACTTGTTCTGGGTCTAATCTTCTTCTACTGACTGTTCTTCATCTACCAAATTAGCCCTTCTTGACTTGAAAACAGGAGGATAGCCATGTTTTTTTGTAAAAAGTCTCCTCAGTGTGACCATTGACTCCACAATAACTACATTGAACCTTTTTGAGATTCTTAGGTCTGGTATTTGCAGTAGATGTAGAGTTAAGTCTGCTGACTAGTTGATTTTGCCCTGTCCATTTTTCTGAGACAAGTGAACCATAGAGTCTTGATTCTTAGCCCTGTTGGCTATATATATCTTCTGTCTTTCAAATTTAATGGCCATTGCAAAGGCATCATGAATTTCTGGGAAAGACACCATTAAAATTGCCTATGAAACCATTGATTCAAAGTCATCCCTCAAACCTTTAAGGAACTTCATGACATGTTCAGCCTCCATATGATCCATTAGTGTGCTGATAGCATTGCAGTGACATTAAGGATCACAAGAACAATTTACACAGGCCTGATAGTCTTGATTTCTTCCCACAGAACCATCAATTTTGTGAAATATTGATTGACAGAATCATTACCTTGTTTCAGCAGATGCATCTCTTCAAGAAGATCGGAAAGCCTCAAGGCATCAACATTAGAAAATCTAGCTGCAAGATTCTTCCAAACTGCATGTGCACTCTTGAAGTACATCAAACTTTGGGCAATGGTGTTCTCTACAGAATTCAAAATCCACGATCTCACCATTTTATCACATTGTCTCCATGCATGAAAATTTGAGAAATCTGCTTCTGGCCTTTTTATTGTGCCGTCTACGAAGCCAATTATATTCTTGGTGATTAACACCATCTCCATAGACATTTTCCATGGAGCGTAGTTGTTTCCATTCATCAATGGCTGAACAAGGACCAAAGATGGATTCTTATTAGGATGAACATAGACTGGACGGGAGGGGCTTAATTCTTGTTTCTTTGCTTCCATGGCTACCAAGAACTCCAGAATTTAGTTCAAATCAACAATAAAATTGAAAATACATAAAAGCGATCAATAGATGATCAAAAATGGATCAATACATGATAACAGTTTACTCTCAAGGAACTGAAATCACAAAGACTATGAAGAACACTCTCAAGATTCTTCAAAAAACTCAGAGAAAAACACAGTAAAACATTCAAAAATTCTCAAATTTTTGCTCTGATACCATGATGAAGTTTGTAGTATTACAAACACAAAATAAAATGTGGATTTATTATTGATGAACTGAAAGTTACAAGTTAAGTTTTTTTTTTAGGAGCAAGTTAAGTTTACAATGTAGCTGATCATGGGGTAGCTTCATACTCCACATGAATCAGTCAGAAGTAAGTTACAAACGGTTATAACAGACTACAATAGAAGAACCATTTTCTACATTACACTATATTAAACTAATCAGCAGGCTACTGAGTCTTTATACTATCAATAGGCTGCTGATGTTCACGCTATCAGCAGGCTGCTTGTATCTTCATATAATCAGCAGAGTGCGCTCAAAGATTCCCATCGACCTTCTATATCAGAACACATATTATTCCGATCTAGACAGGAATCTACTTAGGGCGGCCATTCGTCCTGTTAATCTCTGCACCTCCTTAATATTCTTCGGTGTGGGCATAGTTCTCAATGCGTCTAATTTATCTGGGTTTGCTTTGATTCCTTCCATTGAGATCATATATCCTAAAAACTTGCCCAACCTTACCCCGAAAGTGCACTTCTTAGGGTTGAGCTTCATCTATGTCTGCCGGAGCACTCCGTAAACTTCTTTGACATCCTTTAGGTATTGGTCGAGAGTCTTGCTCTTGATCAGTAAATCGTCGACGTACACTTACATGCATCGGCCGATCTGGCTATTAAAAATCTTGTTCACTGCCCTCTGGTATGTTTCTCCAACATTTTTTTAGCCAAAGGGCATGGCTATTTAACAGTATGTCCCGAGCTCCGTTGTGAATGAGGTTTTCTCCGTATCGTTGGGGTCCATAGCAATCTGATGACATCCTTTGTACGCGTCCAAAAATGCAAATCCTGCAAAATCGATTGGGGAATCTACAAGTCGATCGATCTTAGGCAAAGCATAGCAATCTTTGGGGCAAGCCTTGTTGAGGTCGGTGAAATCCACGCACATCCTCCAACTACCATCTGGCTTCTTCACTAGCACGGGGTTTTCCAGCCACTCCGGGAGACCACCTCTCTGATTATATTCGCTTGTAGAAATTTGGTTACTTCCTTCTGGACCGCATCCATGCGCTCCCATGAAAAATGGCTCCTCTTTTGTTGATTGGATTTCTGATCGGGTCCACGTTCAGCTTGTGAACTGAAATGTCCGGGGATAGACCAGGCATATCTTCAGTTTTCCACGTGAAGACATCCCTGAACTCCTTGAGTATCTTAATGACCTTTTCCTTGTGCATGTCGGGAATCCAATCTCTGACTGCTACTATCAGTTCGGGCTGGCCTTCCCAAAGGCCGACATTTTCCGCTTTATCTTCCGAGGACCATGTCTCCTCATCCTCCGAGAGAAGTTCCTCAATAAGAACATATTTGGCAATAGTTTCACCATTGGTGCTGGTTGCGCAGCATCTCCAAGCTACTTACACATCCCCTTTAATAACCACTAACCCTTCCAGGGTGGGGATCTTAAGGCTGTTATGAGCTAAAGAGATGGCAGCTCGGAGGTCAATTAAGCCTGGTAGTCTGACGGACTTTTTTTAGTGCTATACAATCCTTACCGGCAGTGTACCGGGTCAAATTATAGTGCTAGTATGGTGAGTCAGGTGTCGAATCCTCAGGGAAACGTGATAATTCTTTTAAGTGTGGTTAAACACCAAACAACTATTATTATCTCGATCTAAATCGCAGTTTTATCATACAATTAAACTACTATACTAATAAACAGAAAAATAATTGCATAAATTAAAACTAAACTATTATAATATATATAAATACATAAATATATATAGTAATACATAACCAAGATACAATATATATATATATATATATATATATATATATATAGATACCAATATATTAAATACTAATAATTATTATAGAACTAGCCAAGATATATATAATTGAATTATTCAATCTTTTGGTTTAATGGATATGCTCTATCTTTCTTTTATTAGGTCCAATTGAGTAAATGAAACGGTGCACTCCTCGAGGTTAACAATTCCTCCTCACACGAAATGCGTATGAAATTGTCATATGTTAACTTGTCATCGATTCAATCTCCACAACGCCCCATGCTACTCTCGGTTAGTCTCGAGCAGTGCGAGTACAAATCTACCCCGGATAAAAGAGGTTGCTCCGTTTTGAACGGCCGATGTTATTCAAAAGGCTCCGGTTGTCGGCGGATCGATTCAACTTTCGGTGTTAGTTTCAATTAAACTGTTGATTTTAACATTATTACGGTCTTGAGCACAAATTCTAATAAGATTCATCTTTCCCAAAACAAATCGGCCCCCGGGTAGGAAATAGGATTCCGTTGTCACGCTTTATGCCCAATTTTACCCCTCCGGTTTTTCTATCATTTATCTCATATCCTAACTTCTCTGGTCGAGTTCATCGTTAGGTTATATGTTGCGATTCATCTTGATTAATTACTTCAATCTGAATATTATCAATACGTTACAAAATAGAAAAGATTCAATTAACTCAATTTTAGTCAATTTTACTTAGATAACATTTATTTACCAAAAAGATCGAAATAATACGATTACATATCCTTGACTAGTTATTAGATTTAGCCTAATAACATTATAACGATTAAAAAGATAAAATTAAAAATAACAAACATAAATACTTTAGAAAATTACCCGATTACAACTGCTGATTCAGAGGTCGTATTCTTCCGGACATTACAACGACTTCAACAACATTGATCTTCCGATAATTTCCCGAGCATTACAACGATACTATTATTACTACATTATTTATGGCATAAGGCCTATATACATACATACTACTAAGAAAAGATTTTTGAGAGATATATATATATAAGCTAGTATATATATTTATTGGTACCCCCTTACAGTCTGCATAAAATGCCCCATTTATAGGCAAATTTTTCATGGCCGGATCGATCCGGGAATAAAAAACATTATCACTTGCTTATTTTCTGCAGAACCATGTTCTAATCATCATTACTTCGCATTATTTGATAATCCGGATCGATCCGAGGTGATGTCGGATTGATCCGTGTGTAATTCTTCCAATTTTTAGCTGAAACTTGATAAAATCATATCTTGAGTTGTAGATCTCCAATTAATATGATTCAAGAAGAGTTGGAAAGCTCTTTGAAAGATCTAAAACTTTCATGAAGGACTCTTCTTCGGAAAATGCCTTTTTGATGGGCCATTCGTTCGTCGAATATATATCTTGATAATAGTATCACGAACCGTTGATCCACTTGAACTTTTAAACTTGTGACACTTCCTTACTTCCTTCAAAAGATATGTTTTGACTTCAAAAAGTGTCGTCACTCGGTCTTGGTTTACCTAAAAATGCAAATAAAATACCAAAAATACCCACGAATCGACACGACACTCCGGTTACTAAACCGGTACAAAATTTATAACTTTTATTACTTTTACTAGATTTTTATATTAATTAGATGTATTCATAACTATCAATATTTCATAAGATTATCGTTATAATTTCTTATATTTTATATAGAAAGAGTCGATAAAATATATAATATATCGTAATTTTTATCATACAAATGTTATACATCAACTACTCCCCACTTAGCTCTTTGATCGTCCCCGAGCAAAATAAGCGGTAATATATAAAAATTACGATAAAAATGATATACTTGGTAGATTAAATCTCAAGTCAGTAAAATGTCATTTCAATATTATAAACATATTAATTATATCTTTCTTAGAAATTAACAAGATAAAAAGTGTATATAACTTAGATAAATTATTTATCAAATATCATTAAAATGAAATTCCACATAATTTACTTAATAAATATAATTAAAATTCTAGAATTATTCTCCTATCTTAACTTATATGAAATATTTGGAATCAAGGACTAAGTCAAGTAGTTGGCAAAGCGGCTTATAACGTTTTAGGCTCAGGGTGTTGGTTAATCGAAAGGATAGAGAAGGAAAATCAAAAGAGAAAGAAGCAAGTCGTACGTACTTACACTTTCATATTTTTGATCAAAAATATCTCGATTAATAACATTCTGATTTTTTTTCACTTTTTTTTTTCGAGAGAATACTAACATACCCGAACTCATTACCAAAATCGACTATCTTGCAACTGTCATGAGGTGAGGTCGAATATATTAATACCTATCCAACTTTTCCAATCTCAGTATATACCATTCTTTTGTATCGATACGTAGCTTTTATGTCATCATCTCCTTTCATAAATGCATACAAACTCGTGGGATTTTTAGAAATGTAGACCAAAATAGGCTAAGGTTAGGTCATAATTGGTTTACTCATAATTGGCTATTTAGTGAGTCGTCGACCACTCTATTTGGTGAGGTGGGGACAAAATTGGAAATTTTATTCGGGTAAATTTATTTGGTATAGTTGATCAAAGTTATGCCAAAAATCGTCATCTCTAGTCCGATTCCATATTCATATTTCGTTTTGAAAAGAAAATTATTCTAACATTTCATTATAAATATAAGTATTTTTGCTAAATTTCATAAGAAAATTACTTGATAATATTTATGTATAGTTACATATACTTAAAATCTTATGAAAAATCTAAAACTGACATATATAATATAATTATAATATATCTAATTTACTTTACTAAATTAAAATCTATTCTTACCAATTTATATTATTTTTATTCATATTAATTATATATTATCTACTTAAATTTATTCCAGAAAAATTAAACTAAGTATTAAGCAATTAAGTATAAATTTATACGAAAAAATTAAATTTTTATTTACTAACCTAACTCTACTCCCCACTTCGAAAGTGTCATAAATCTCTGATGTTCAAATGAGTAATAAAAATAGGTTCAAAAATAAATTTAAAATTTTAGATGAATGTTATTATTTTAGCGATATTACTTGCGTGTATTATTATGTTTCTGCTAATAGAACTAAAAAAAAAATATATATTAAACAAGATTATTAAGATTATTAAACTCAAAGAGAAACATAATTAAACAGATTATTAATCTACTAACTTAAAAAAACTATTAACTTAAACAGACTAACTTCTTAACTAACAACTCTCCAACTGTCACTGCCAGACTGACCCAAAAACAAGTTTCGTTCAGGTGAATATATCAAACTGTTGACGAACATCCGGGAGTATCAACCGGAAGTAGTCCAACTTGAGAACCACGAGATGGAAAAATCTCGTCTTGAGCAAACTCAGGTACTCCATGTAAATGAACACAAAGTCGAGATATAAGCCAAGCAAACGGCATGGGCTTCCCTCTACTACGTCGCTCTACTGTGAAATTGACCGCTGTCTTGTGAATCAATATCCCCCAGTCAATATATGCTCCGATAGTGATTGCATACATCAGAAGCAATTCACAATCATTAATTCCCGAGAAATCATTTGTGGGATAGACTCATGAATTAATAAAATGTTTCCACGCCCTCAGGTGAGGGGATAACGCAAGAGTGGAAAAATCATAATTATTATCAAAAAGAGGAAACAAATATTGGAATGTTCATTTCGGCGTAAGGCGGGGGTTACTCAAGTATATTCATCGATATATACGCGCGTCCCTTTGTCTCAAATCTTGAGACCATTGCCTATTCCTTTCCGCATAAATGACCATATTGGCATTGGCACGATAAACATCATAGGAAAGGGATTGAAACATGTCATACGTGATGGTATTTGGAAGATGAGATTGTGTATGACTAGATGATGAAGGAACAGTGGTGGGTTGGGAAACCGTGGAATATTTTGAGGTCGGCGGCGGTTCGGGTTGTTATAATCAATTTTTCCATCCGGAAGACGCTTCAAATTAGGGCCAATTAAGGCTTCATTAGCCAAGATTAACTTATCATTAGGCAAGGTCGAACACCGAGTCTTTGACATAAAGCGAGAAATAAAACACGGGAAAGGCATATGACTTCCCGGCCTAGCTTCATGAGAAAATTTCAAAGCCCTCTTGTACATTATTTTTCCCACATTTATGGGAACATCATTTACCATTGCCCAAGCAATACAAACATCCGCTTTACGAAAGATGTCAAATGACGAGTGGGGTAAAGAGTGTAGCCAATAAAGCGCTTAAGTGCTCTAATATCCCTAATCTGATTCCGTAACCAAACCTATTTTCATGCCATTTAGCCGTAGGATCAAGCTCGTTTTGGGCTAATAAGGCTCTCTGTTCAAAAGCAGCTTCATCATTAAGGTTCCATACCGTGTAATAATCCTCCTCATCAGGGACATCTTCTATACCATAAATAGCATTGATGACGCTAGGATTAAACGGTACTTGTCTAGTTCTAAGGGTAACAAAGGTCAACTCTCCATTCTCTGTCCGAATTATCGTCCCCTTAGCAGAGAATAAAATTCGAAACTATAGTCGTGTTAACCTCCCCTTCTCTCAATGCTGATATCTCCAACCATTGTCTTTTCTCAAATATTGCTTTAACTTCATCCCCTAAAACCGTAAAATCTATACCCCTTTCTATCTCAGCTATACATTTTCCAAAAATATTCTTGTATGCATTTCTAGCTGCTCTAGACGCAGTTTGCTCAAAACTAACGGCATGTTCTTCCGGTGTTAAAGGCCTTGTTTCTATAACCGATGCTTGAGATTGGGATATCCTGTTTTCGGTTCTTAGTTGCCACGATCCAAAGCGTATGTTGGAATCAAAGTCTGCCGTAGTTCTTATGAGCGTTTATATAGTAGCATTTATGCTCTGAGCCTTCATGGGCCGTGTCCATTATAGGCTCTATTTTAGTGTCTGCGGTGCATCTATCCGTGATTGTAGGAGATAATCTCGGTATTTAGATATTAGCTTTAAATGATAAAGATCGAGCTTTAATGACTTAGGATTTTTTCCACACTTATCTGATAAATATGTATTTATCATCTACATGCTCTAACCGACCTGCGGTGGCCTAATGGGGTCAGGACGACCGAGCTGAGCAAATCCACATCTATTTTGTCCTGACCGACCTACGGTGACCGAAGAACGACCTGACTAGCTTCTCCCCCTTTGGGGGTGGGGGTCGGCCTTTAGTTTTATACTAGGGTTCATGGCCCATAAAATTAGGATCTTAGGTCTACTTGTATTATTATTTGAGTGTTGTGTGAATGACACGTGGGATGGTGAAATCCGACCTCGTCACCCACCTAACTAACGGGTAATTCTTGTGTGGTGTCTCCACACGGTAGAGACACCGTGTGGTTAAATACAGACCATATATTTTTATTTTGTATTTAAACTGTGTGATTCTGATCATTTCACCTGTTACTTCATCACAAATTCTTTCAGCACACAAGTATTTTCCCTAACTAACATTTAGTTTTGCTAGATTCCACGTCAAACATTAACAACATGGTTATTGACAAAGTAAACGGGCCATTAAAGAACAAAGCAAGCACTATTTAAATATTAAAAAAAAAAACAAACAAACAAAAGAGAGAACAAAGCAGGCAGATGCAAAAAAAAAACCGATCTGCTAATTACATGATAATCAAATCGCCTTCAATAGCAGGAAAAAAAAACATGGGGAGAGCTCCGAAATATTCACTGGAGTTCCAGCAATTCGCATCTGCTAGCCGAATAAAAAACTGTTCAAATTCGATTTCACAATGGTTAACTGATCTTCGACTTCCTCAGGAACTGATTATCGAAATCCTTCTACGTCTTCCAGTGAAATCCCTCTTGAAATTCAAATGCGTCTCAAAATCATGGTTGTCTTTGATCTCAAGCCCACAATTTATCAAGTCGCATCTCTCTACATCATCCAGGGAGGGTGAGTATCTGAATCATCAGCTGTTATTCAATAGTCGTATTTGTGGTATCAAGCAGTGTTCTCTATATTCTGCATTACATGAGCCCTCTACGCATGTTTCTGAAATTGAATATCCGTCTCAAAGTCCCGATTACCCTCCTTGGATTGTGGGTGTAGTTAATGGTTTGATTTGTTTAGCTATAAAGGCAATTGATTTGTTTCTGTGGAATCCAGCTTTGAGAAAATTTAAGCATTTGCGTAGTTCGAATGTTAGTTTGGAACCTTCTGTTAGGTCTATTAACTATGGATTTGGGTACGATGAGTCAAATGATGACTATAAGATCGTTTGTTTGCTAAGTGTATATGTTAGTGCAAGTGTTTGTGTGACTGAGGTTAAGATTTATAGTCTCCGGGCTGATTCATGGAGGAGAATTGAGGATCCGAAGGGTATTCTGAAGGGTTTTATTCATATGTATTATAATGCAATGTATGCCAATGGCAAGATGTATTGGGCTGCCTTTAAAACTGGTAATTTGACTCGGATCAGAAAAGTTGTCAGCCTAGATATGGTGAGTGAGACATACGGGGAACTACAACAGCCAGATTATGAAGCCGGTGATTGTAGATGGAAATTTTGTGTGGTAGGTGGACAGCCTTCTATGCTTTGTGATTATTACAGGAAAAAAGCGATTTGTGGGTAATGGACGGAGTTCAAGAATCGTGGTGTAAAGTGGTTTCAATTCCATATGACGATGTCCGTCCTCTAATGCGCCACTCCCTTCAACAGGTTCATTGCATTTTAAGTAACGGTGAAATTGTTGTGGATAATGGATATTTTTTGCTTGTATACCATTCTAAGAAAAAAGAATTCAGGAATATTGAGCTGGGTGCTGGCAGTTCAACATATTATGAAGTTCCTGCGTATGTTGAAAGCTTAGTTTCGCCTAATGGATCAAGTGTGTAGTGCTCTACATATAGTTGTAAAAACCTGACCTTGTTTCTAAACATAAGTACTGTTACTTGTCTTAACTTTAGTTTCTGAATTATTTCAAGGCGATGATGTGCCAAGTCATTCTATGTTAACTGTTATCCTTTGTTGGTCTTTTTCCTTTTTGATGTATCAATTCAGCTGAATTCTCTTCTTCATTGAGCCTCTGTTGTCTTCTTAAGCCTCTGTTGCATAAACAGTGGTCTCAACTCGCAACTTGAACAATTGTGCTTATAAAGGTAAAGATATATGTTTTAATTCTCAGGTAAAGATATATGTTTTAGACAGGGAAGCTCTTTAAACATGTTTTGTCATATTTACCATTTGGAGTTACTTGGCGTGGGTCATTGGTTTGTCGTTTTGGCGAATGCATGTTGGATCTTTTTATTTATTAGATCAGCCAATGAATCACCATGTCTCCGTTGCTGAAGAAAGACATGTTTTGACCCGAAACTTTGAATACGAACAATCTGAGAGAACCATAGGGAGGCACATATATTCTAGTTCCTGCACTATGTTTGGAGTTTGCACTTGCAGTCTAGTAGCAGTCCTCTATGTCCATGTCGTTTTCTTGATTGACTCCTTAACTTTTCATTCATCTTTTTTTGGCTCTCACTGAATACATGACCCATCCCCCTCCCCACCTGCCTCCCCAAAAATAATTTTAAATAAATGAAAATAATTTTTTTCTGAACTTCTTATGGTTCGTGCCGGCTATGTTTGACTTCCATAGGTTTCCTTCATATTGAGTTGTTTTCTGGTGTATGAGAAGGATCCCAGTGTGAAACTTGTTGCACGTTATACGCGCATGAACTTTAATATATTTTTTTTCATGAATTTTTTCTTGATATGTGGGACACGAATAATTTCTAGTTTCGGTTCTGGTACATTGTGTTGTGTGTGTGTTTATGTTGTTTCCCTGCCATGGACAATATATTCGGACGTCTTTGTGAGATTATTGGCTTAGAATCCAGTCATGTTATATTCTTTTGCCATGTTCTAAGCCAGAAGCACTGCGTGATCGATTCCACTCTACAGATATTGATTTTTTTAATCTTTTTCACTCTCATATAGATGCAAAAGCACTGCGTGTCGATTTAAATTTCTCTGTGACCTTTCTTTTTTCTTTTTTCTTTTTTGTTTTTTCTTTTTTTTCACTCTCATATAGATGCAAAATGAGTGCTTCAGGTGATGTTGTTTTGAAGGTCTTAGAATACTTGGGATTTTCCTTTGCCCAAGGACAAGACTTTTGGGTTACTCAAAAGTTGGATATTTGAATGGCTACTATAATATGTAGTTACTATAATTGGCCTTGATTTTGGTAATCATTCTACATTACTGATTTGGTAATGGCTGATTTCTATCAATAGGAATTACTCAGCCCTGTTTTTATATAAGGAGAATCTCCCTCGCATAAGAGGTTTCACATCCCACATGCATTACATTCGTGATCAACTTTTAGGCTCAGTATTGCCGTGACAAGGTGGTCTACTAGAAATGACTTATCAAGCTGGTCTGTGTTCACCTGAAACGCTTACATGCCTCGGTAAGGCCAACCCAAAGCATCATTGGTGTTAGGATTTGCTATGAGCTTTCTTCCCACTTTAGACAATTTTGGGCCTCTGCTGCTTCTTTCATCTTCAGTGTCTACTTTCCGTTTCGGTTCTTGTTGTTCTACGATTTATTCATCCAAGATAGGAAATGATCAAGAGGAAATCCGCACAAATAGCTTGATGCACGTACCTACTGTTAGGAGTGATTTTAGGCGGGTTTCTTGTGTGGCATTGAGCTCAGAACAAAAGAGTGTAGACCATTGGCGTGCGTTGTATCTTGACATTACTTCATTCTATTAATAAAATCCTCTATTCTTTTCAATTTCTTTTCCTTTATCTTTGTTCATAACAAAATTGGTATCGGAGCCCTTTATCCTTCGACTTGAGTGGGAGCAAACATGGTGGACGGAACGTGAATTAATTAAGAATTTGGAGGAGAGTGTTAATTAAAGGATTGGCGGCTAGTTTGGAGGTGCCAGATGCTAGAATTGCAGAGTTGACGGCAGGAATCGAGGCCTGCTTCAAGGAATCCAGAATTAATGAAGCCGAGTATAGAATAAATTCTGAGCATATGTTTGTTGAAATCAAGCAGCTTCTAGCACATTTGGTCAGTCAACAAGGTAGTGGCAATAATAGAGCACCTCCAGCTGCTTTTGAAACATCATATGCAACAACTTCCAGCCAAGGAGCTCAGAAACATGAGGTAATTTGTTCCCATGGGGTTGATTTCTCTGTGTTTGAAGTGGGAAGGTGCAAAACTCCCCAAAGGAAGGGAGGATGGCTTCTGAACATATGGGGACTCAAAAGGGTACTTCTAGAGTGAGGTGTGATAGTTGATATTATACCAATATTCAACCAAAGCACTGGACCCACTGTTTGGGTTTAAGGAAGCACATACACCATAAATACATCTCTAGTCATTTTTAACACTACTGACCAAGAACACCCCTAATTGTCCCTAAATGCTATTTATGGGTAGATTGGCTCTAGCACAATCAGAATTCAGGTGATGTTGATGAAAAGACCACTCAATATTCTCATTGACAATGGGAGTTCCTACACATTCTTGGATCAGAAGTTACCTAAGGATCTGAATTGTATTACAGAAGTTGTCACTCCCTTTATCATAACTATAGCAGATGGTAATAAGATGATCAGTGACTACCATTGCCCTAACTTGCCTTGGTTGATGTAGGGGCGCCATTTTGTACATGATGTGAGGTTGCTGAAATTGGAGAGGTGTGACATGGCCTGGGTGTGGATTGAATGAGGGCTTACAGCCCATTGCTGTTTGATTTTAACAAGATGGAGCTCAATTTCAGAAGAAAGGGGAACATATAATCTTGAAAGGGGTAACCACAGGTGCTGAACTCAAGATGATCAGTGGTAAGCCCTTTTTGAAGGCCATTAAAAAGGGAGCTTGTGGTTTAATTGGCTGCTTGAATATGATTCGAGACACAGTACATGTACAAAATGCAGTTGCTCATAAGATTCAGCAGTCCCTACAAGACTATCAGGAAAATTTTCTTGTGCCAGACATTATGCCAACACATTGGCAGTGAGAACATGCCATTCAGTTGAAACCAAGGATTGAACCCTTCAAATGAAGGCCCTACAAGTACCCTTATTTCCAGAAAATAAGAAGTTGAGTCACTTATACATCAAATGTTAAGATCAAGGTATTATTCAGAATAGCCACATCCCTTTTTCCTCACATGTGTTATCAGTGAAGAAGAAATATGAAACTTGGAGAATGTGTGTGGACTTTAGAAATTTGAATGAACTCACAGTAAAAGATAGATACCCCATTCCAGTGATAGATGAATTGTTCGATAAGGTGGGTAAGGCCATGTACTTCACCGAAATAGACCTTAGATCTATATTTCATCAAATAAGGATGAAAGAGGAGAATAACCCTAAGACCACATTTGTCAAACACCAAGGACATTACGAGTTTAGGGTTATGCCCTTTGATATCACAAATGACCCAGCCACATATTAGAATTGTAGGAAAGAGATGCTCCAACCCTTTTTGAGACAGTTTGTGTTATTTTCTTTGATGATATTCTCTTCTACTGTGAATCTCTACATGATCATGTTCAACATCTCCAACAGGTCTTCCAGACACTTAGGCAGCATAAATTCTTTGCCCAAATGAGTAAATGCTCTTTTAGTCCGTCACATGTGGAATATTTGGGACATGTCATTAGGGGGTTCTGTCATGGCTGACACTAGGAAGATCTTTGATATGCAAAAGTGACTTACACCAAAGAACATCACTGAACTCAGGGTTTTCCTTGGACTTTCGGGATTGTATAGGAGATTCATTAAGAACTATGGCCTCAAGGAAAAACCATTGAAAATTTGTTGACAACATATGCTTTACATTGGAACTCACATGCAGATGCTGCCTTATAGGACCTTAAGTCTGCCTTGAGATAAAACCTTGTCCTAGTACTTTCATATTTCCAGCAGACGTTTTTTGTTGAGATTGATGCCAGTGGCGGAGGTGTAGGGACAGTCCTTCAACAAAATGGGAAACCTATTTCTTATCTCAGCAGTTCATTCAAACCTAGGGAAATAGGCTTGTTTATATATGAAATAAAGCTCTTCATGGTTATTAAGGCTATTAATAAATGGAGGCACTACTTGGAAGGTCAGTTTTTTGTCATTAAAACTGACCATCAAAGTCTCAAATTCTTGTTAGGTCAAAAAGCTACCACTAGTCTACAACAGAAATAGGTGAATAGCTTGATGGGATTGGGATTCAGAATTGAGTATGGACAGGGGAATATTCTATCCTATGGACTCCCTACTAGGGAACTGTCTACGTGGCAGCATCTTGACCACATAATTTTCACACACGGGGCACTGTGTATTCCACCTCGAAAGCTGTGTGGTCAGGATCTGTCGCGTGGCGATTCACTCTTAGAAGTCACTCTGATAGAAGCGACCCATGGACAGGGCAATGGGAACTTGGATCATTAAAATAGCTTTAGTAGAATATTTTTTCTGTCCTCACGATTTATTTTTATTTTTTTTGTTTCATTAAAGACTATTTAGGATTTCACGAAAGCACTTTATCTTTTTCTTATCATTTTACGATTTTACTATTTCACGAACATTTTGATCTACGGAATATTCTTGAATTTCATAGAAAAATGGTGGATAACATTTTTGACATTTGGATTAAAAAAACAAGTAGGGCGCTTGAATAACAACTTCTCTCTCTTATATCTCTCTCTTCAAAGCCTCTGCAAAAAGCCTCCCTTCAAGCTGCTCAACTTCGGCGCCGGCGGCATTAGGCTGCGGCGTCCGTCATTTTTTTATTTTTTTTTGTTGCTCTTTCTTCTCTTTATCTTGGCCTCTCTCCTTTGATCGTTGATGTTCCACAGATCTCTCGTTTAAGCTTCTTGGCTCTTCAGATCTGCAAGTGCTACTTGGCTCTTCAGATCTGCAAGTTTCACGCCTTTTTGTGCTGTGGAGTTCCGATATGCTTCTCCGGCGGTCTGATTTGTAGTATTTTGCTATTATAGAGGTGGTCCAATCTGCTACTCCGGTGGTGGTCCGGTTTGCTTTCCAGTTTACCGATCCGTTTGGAGGAGCTTTATCCATGGCTTCTCCGGTTGATCTTTTGGATTGTCAGCGCTTGAAGGATGTCTTTGTCTTTCTTCTTCCGTTTTTGGAGCAGGTCGAAGATTTCGTCTCCTCCCCATCAGGAGGCTTAGCCCCCTCTTGACCTTTCTCTGAAAGCTTTGCTTGTATGCGGTGGTGGTGGCTAGATTTGTGGTCATCTTGTATGGTTCGGGAGCGGATCTTTGATTTTTCACCTCGGTATCATCGGCGGCTAGGTTGCTACGTCCGTTTATGCCTGTGTCTCCTTCCGTTTGTCATCTCTCTTATTGGAAGGGAAAGCTTTTCTTTCGTGCTCTTTCTGATCCGGTGGTGGAATGCGGCGGCACGTGGGTGGAGTGGTAATTTTCCGGCGGTGGTCCCATGGAAGAAGAAAAAAATATATATCTTAATACTTGTTGTCTGTTTTAGTTTTAGTTTTAGTTTTAGTATGTTCTTTGTTTGGTCGGGTAATAGACGGATTTAGAGGACCCACGTGTTCTGAATGCCATTTCCTTTTGAGAACTTTTTTCTCTTTTGTTCAACACCCTCTTCCCCTTTTATTACTTGGCATTGTTGTGATGTTTAGTTTGTCCGGCGTTAGGCCGGTTTGTAGTGCGGCGTAGGGTCGCGTTATAGTGCGGCGTAGGGTCGCGTTGTAGTGCGGCATATGGTCGCGTTGTCGTGCGGCGTAGGGCCGTGTTTTTAGTCTAGCTTCAGCTAGTTTTTTGTTGTAAATCTGTTTATCGGCACATTCGTCTTTGATGGAAAAAAAAAAAAAAAAACACATTTTTAACATTTGGCAAATTTCTTAATTTCCTCGATTATGAATGGCCACAAGTGTTGGGTTTTTTTCCACAAAGAACGAAAGCTTTTATTACTGGATAACAAATTTACAACAAAAGCTAGCCTAGACTAGAAAACGCAGCCAGAAGCCGCACCATAACACGGCCGACAGCCGCACTACAGCACGGCCTAATGGCGTACCCAAACAGAGACAAAACACAACGAAATCGAATAATATATCGGGAAGAGGGTGCTGAACAGAAGAGAAAAAAATTCTCTGAAAGAAAGGACGTTCGGACACGTGGATCCTCTGAATGCAATCTATTACTCGACAAAACACAAAATACAAACTAAACTACTAAAACAAACTATAAAAAAAAAAAAACACCGCCGGTTAGCTCCGCCACACACCGTCGCCGAGTGAAAAGAGTCCGCACGCCTGACCTTCCTTTTCGAAGAGACAACGGCCAGTCACAGGTAGCACCAGGGCAAAACACCGGATATCTGGAACGTTAGATCTGAAACACGCCGGAGAACAACGGAGAAATGTCGGAGGCGAGGCACAATCTGCACTTTGTAGGCGGCGAAGCCAAGCCGGTAGAGATAACTAGCTACAGTCGGCCGGAGAACTCCATATGGTTGCACATCGGTGAAGCAACAGCGGGAAAACTCCACACCATGGAGGCCAAGATCAATAGATCTGGAAATCCATTCACTTATCCGCATCCAAAGGAGCACCGGTTGAGAAAACGACGAAGAGAGGGAGCGCTGGAAAACTCCACACCATGGAGGCCAAGATCAATAGATCTGGAAATCCATTCACTTATCCGCGACCAAAGGAGCACCGGTTGAGAAAGCGACGAAGAGAAAGGAAAAAGACAAAAAGAAAAACAAAGGAGGGCGGGCGCCGGCAAAGATAGCACCGGGCGCCGGAAAGTCGTGAGTTTTTCGGAGGGTTCTTTGGGAGTTTCAAGAAGAGATTAGAGAAAGCAAATGTGGGCGGATCAGTTCTATTGTTCACAATGGCTGAGCACGGGTTGGTTTAGGTTGGTTCGGGTTGGTTTGGAAAAAAGGGGTCGGTTTGGGGGTTATAACTTGTACCCCAAACCAAACCAAAATGATTTTGAACCAAATGGTTTGGTTAAATTTGGTTTTGGTTTTAGCATGTCAATTTATTTAAGAAGCTTTTTTTGACACAACGGTTTTTCCGATTTACATAAACGATTTAATGTAAAGTGGAACACAAATCACGAAAGGCTTGCCTCAACTTGGAACAAACAGGCGTTTGGAAGAAGAGGTGGCAACACGTAGTGAGAGAGCGTGATGGATTGATGGAGGAATTTTGAGTGTCGAATTATATGAGTTATGGAAATTGAAGAGTGATTTTAGGGTGTTTTTGTTTTTTTTTTTGTAAAACTCAGGCTTTTATTAATGGCGAAGTTTTACAATGTCACCTCCTCGACAATCCATAAAAAATAAACGTCGTCAACATACGTGTTACCACCTCCTCAAAACCTTAGTCACCTCAAATCCAAGTGGGAAAAATCCGGATACTTCGGTTTTGTAATAAGGACCCTCTAGTTTATGGTTGTATCGTTAGCTTTTATATACGGTGTAGTGAAACTAATTTATTTTATAGAATAATTAATTCGGGTTGGGTTGGTTAAAAATAAAAATAACCAAACTCAAACCATTATAATTCAGTTTGGTTTCAAACCAATTGGTTTGTTAGTGGTTTGGTTTAAACTGGTTAATGGTTTGGATTGGCATTTCAGTTTTTTCACTCAGCCCTAGTTCACATATGGCCACAAGTGTTGGGTAATTGTAAAAAAAAAACAAAAATTCATTAAGAAATTCCTAAAACAAAACAAAACAAAAAAAAAAAAAAAAAAAAAAAAAAAAAACAGGCATCTCCGACGAGAATAGCTCCGACAAGCAAAACCGATCAGCTTCTTACCTGATAATCAAATTTTCACACCATCTGCAGGAAGAAAAAAAAGGGGAGAACTCCGAAATATTCACACCATCTGCAGTTCCAGAAATCCGAAACCCCCAGCCGAATCGAAAATCCCTCAACTTCGATTTCAGAATCGTTGACGGATGCTGGACTTCCACAAGAACTGATTATCGAAATCCTTGTACGTCTTCCGGTGAAATCCCTCCTGAAATTCAAGTGTGTCTCAAAATCATGGTTGTATTTGATCTCAAGCCCGCAATTTATCAAGTCCCATTTCTCCATATCTTCTAGGGAGGGTGTGTATCTGAATCATCTTCTCTTAATCACTGTCATAGATCCTATTCCTGGTATCAAGCAGTGTTCTTTATATTCTGTATTACATGAGCCCTCTACACGTGTTTCTGATATTGAATATCCGTCTGAGTCCTGATCGCCAACCTTGGATTGTCGGTGTAGTTAATGGTTTGGTTTGTTTAGCTATAAACAACATTGATTTGTTCTTGTGGAATCCAGCTTTGAGAAAATATAAGCATTTGCCCAGTACGAATGTTAGCCGGAACCTCTTCCGTTTGTTAACTACGGATTTGGGTATGATGAGTCAAATGATGATTATAAGGTTGTTTCTTTGCTCTGTGTTAATGTTAGTAAAGATGTTGGTGAGACTGAGGTTAAGATTTATAGTCTCCGGGCTGATTCATGGAGCATAATTGACGATCTGAAGGGTTTTCCTCCTACATTTTGTACTGGAAAGTATGTCAACGGAAAGATCTATTGGTATGCCAGTGAATATCATGATTCGACTACGGTCAGAAAAATTGTCAGCCTAGATTTGGTGAGTGAGAAGTATGGGGAACTACAACAGCCAGATTATGAAGCCGGTGATTATAGATGGAAATTTAATGTGGTAGGTGGACGGCCTTCTGTGCTTTGTGATTATGACGAGAAAAAATTGGATTTGTGGGTAATGGATGGAGTTGAACAATCTTGGTGTAAAGTGGTTTCCATTCCATATGATGAAGTTCATCCTCTAATGCTCAACTCATATCAACAAGTTTGCATTTCAAGTAAAGGTGAAATTGTTTTGGAAACTGGATTTTCTTTGCTTGTATACCATTCTAAGAAAAAAGAATTTAGGAATATTGAGCTTGGTTTACCATTGAGTGCAGGATATTATGAAGTTCCTGTATATGTCGAAAGCATGGTTTCGCCTAATTGATCATGTTTGTAATGCTTTGATGTCATCTATATGGTTGTAAAAACATAAGTTTTATTTGCCGTATTAGCTTCATGTTCTAAGATATTTGCAGACAATGTGCGCAGTGATGTTCAAGATATCGTGATATGATAATCGGTATCCTTTGTTAGTCTTCTCCTTTTTGATGACTTTGAATATGGCCTAAATTACCTGGGCATTGATGCATTTAATGTATCATTTAAGCTAAATTCTCTCTTTCGTTGAGCCTCTGCCCGTTTTGTAGAACTTAATATGTTGAATTTGATGAAGCTTTAATGAAGCTTTTTCCTGCATCTTCAGGAGGATTATGCACCATAATATTATGTTGTGTAAAATTTTCACATGATCAGTACAAGTGTACTTGGGATGAGCTATTGGCTCATTAAGATAAACAACAAGTGTATTTACCTATATTCATATTAGTTGGCATTCATATTGTGACCGACTTTTAGGCTCGGTATTTCCGTGATAAAGTGGTCAACAAGAAATGACTTATCAAGCTGGTGTGTTCACCTGAAACGCATACAAGCCCCAATAAGGCCAACAGCGAAAGCATCATTGTTATTAGGATTTGTTATTTAATAGTTCCGAGTATCCATTAGGTTCTTGAGAGCATTAATTCTTCTTGCAATCATTCCACCTCTGTGTTTTACTTGATCTTCTCTGATTAAAGATGATGCCATTCATTGCCTTTCGGTTAATATTTTTGAGATGTTTACTAGCACAATTTGCGCGGAGAATTTGATATGATTAATCAATTACTACCTGTGTTTAGATATGTATCGATCAACACCGAATTTCCGGTTACGTTATTGCAGCTGAAAAACCATACTATGAGATTTATGGTTCCATGAGAAAGGAATGCTAGTACTACCAAAATGATACTGCTTGGTTTAACCCTATCGGATAAAAACGGAAATCTTCCCAAAATCTATTCAGATGGCAAGGCTCGATATGGCAGTTTAATTTCAGTTTTAACGTCGATTTGGATATTAAGAATCCTAAGTGTATAGAGTTATTGGAAAAACATGATATTGAGTTTGATAAACTTAAGGCTAATGGAATTGATGTGATGAAGTTTTGGGGGTGACTTGTTGAAGGACTCACATCAATTCCATTAGCCTTAAGTTTATCAAACTCAATACCCTGATTTTCCAAATATAGACTTAGGATTCTTGGTATCCGACGTTAAAACTGAAATTAAACTGCCATATCGAGTCTCATCCCTCTGATTCGATTTTGGGAGATTTCCGTTTTCATCACATAGGGTTAAATCAACCTGTATCATGTTGGTAGCATTAACATTCTTCTCATGGAACCATAAATCTCCTCCGCGGTTTGAGCGTGGCATGGTTTTTCAAAGACAATGACTTTATAGAAATTCGGTGTCGATCGATGCATATCTAAACACAGTAGTAATAATTGATTAATCATCTTCAATTCTCCGTGCAAATTGTCTTTGTAAACATCTCAAGCGATTGAATCATGCGCAATAGGCATCATCTTTAATCAGCACAATATCGAAGTAAAAACTCATAGGTGAAATGATTGCGGGAAGGATTAATGCTCTCAAGATACTAACGGATACTTGGATGTAGTAAATAACTCTCCATTTGGGCATGATGAGTCAAATGATGATTATAAGGCACTTAGTTTGCTAAGTGTATATGGTAGTGAATGTGTTCGAGAGACTAATGTTATGATTTATATTCTCCGGGCTGATTCATGGAGGGTTTTCCTCCTACGTATTTGGCAAGATCTATTGGTTTGCTTGTGAACGTGTTCATTCAACTCTGATCAGTAAAATTGTCAGCCTAGATATGGTGAGTGATAAATATATTGAACTACAAGAGCCACATTATGAAGCCGGTGATTATATGTTGAAATTCTGTGTGGTAGGTGGACGGCCTTTTGTGCTTTGTGGTTATTATGGAAAAAAAGCGGATTTGTGGGTAATGGACTGAGTTCAATAATCTTGTAGTAAAGTGGTTTCCATTCCATATGATGATGTTCATACTCTGATGCCCTACTTTCATCAACAGATTCTTTGCATTTTAAGTAACCGTGAAATTGTTTTGCGAAATGGATTTTCTTTGCTTGCATACCATTCTAAGATTAAAGAATTTAGGAATATTTAGCTGGGTGCTGGCAGATCAACATATTATGATGTTCCTGCATATGTTGAAAAGCTTAGTTTTGCCTAATGGATCAAGTGCGTAATGCTCTACATAGCTCCGATGTTTTCTATATAGTTGTAAAAATCTGACTTTGTTTCTAAACTTAAGTGTTACTTGTTGTGTTAGCTTCAATTTCTGAATTATTTCAAGGCGATGATGTGCCAAGTCATTCTATAAGTTATTTGTTATCCTTTGCTGGTGTTTTCCTTTTTGATGACCTTTGTATATGGCGTTTCTTACTGTCCGTGTTTAATTTATCAGTTCAGCTAAATTCTCTTGTTCATTGAGCCTCTGTCAGCTTCTTAAGAACTTAATATGTTGAATTTCAATGTAAGCTGTCGTTTAATGAAGCTTTCTTCCTGCATCTTGAGAAGTCTACACCATGATATTATTTTTGCATTTTGCTCCCTTATCAACAGATTGATGTATGTTTTTGAGGATGTGTTTTCAACTAATTATTTGGTGCGTAATGTTTATGTTTGGAGTTTGCACTTGCAATCTAGTAGCAGTCTATGTCCATGTCGTTTTCTTGATTGACTCCTTGACTTTTCATTCATCTTTTTTACGAGACAGTGTGTTGGCTATCACTGAATACATTGGGACATAGATAATTACTAGTTTCGGTTCTGGTACATTGTGTTCGTAAGTTGTGTGTGTGTATATTTTGTTTCCCTCCTTGCACTAGAATATGCGTGCCTCCCTGCCATGGACAATATTATGGCGCTCTTTTGCCATGTTCTAAGCCAGGTGAATTTATTTCGAATGTCTTATAATACTTGGGATTTTCTTTTTTGCCTAAGGACAAGACTTTTGAATTACTCAAAAGCTGGATCTTTGAATGATCTCAAATGCATAATATGTAGTTACTATACTTGGCCTTGATTTGGTAATCATTCTACATTACTGATTCGGTAATCGCTGATTTCTATCAATAGGAATTATTCTGCCCTGTTTTTATATAAGGAGAATCTCCTCTCGCATAAGAGGTTTCACACCCCACCATCACATTCGTGATCCACTTTTAGGCTCGGTATTTCCGTGACAAAGTGGTCAATTAGAAATGACTTGTCAAGCTGGTGTGTGTTCACCTGAAACGCATACATGCCCCGATTAGGCCAACAGCCAAAGCATCATTTGTTATGAGCTTTCTTCTTGCTTTTGAGAGGCTAAGCATAATTTTACACAATCTTCAGTCTCTACTTTCCGTTTCAGTTCTTGTTGTTTTACGATTTCTTCAAGGAACATGTGGAAGATCTTAGGTTTTGCTGAGATCTTTTTTTTAATAATTTTTTTTCTGCAATAATTGTTCCAGTAAATGGGGAAATTAAATATTTTCCATTCTCTTCTGCAGTAATTCTTCCTGTACTTGCAAATGGAGAAAGTAAATGAACTGCCTTGATTATAATAAAGTGACCTGAAGTTGCTATGGTATTGTGAGATATATTTTATATTAATTTTTATCCTTATGGATTAACATAACTGGTAGTATTATTTTTTTTTTTTGAAGATTTTCTCTGAAAGTTTTTCTATTGTATTTTTTTTAGCTGAAGCTATACTAATTTGTAGTATTTTCTTGACTGTGGACATGAGAACAATTCAAAAGACCCTAAAGACGAAAGGGGAGTGGAAATCCAAAATAATAGGTTTAGTAGAATATTTTTGGGGGAATGAGGGAGAAGGATGAAATATTTCATCAATTGAGTAGAAGGACAGTTTTTGAAACTTTGCATAAAGACAAAATTATTTATTCATCGTATCGAAATTCACTTGTGTTCAAAATTCATTGCTTAAATTCATTCTTAAAATTCATTGCAAAAATTCACTAATTTTCAAAATTCATTGTCGAGATTCACCGATTTTCGGGATTCATCATCAAAATTCATTTATCGAAATTCACCGATTTGGGATTCACTGGGAAGATTCACCGATTTTCTGATTCACTGTTTGTCTTACCATTATAAAATTATGCAGATTGTCATTCTCATATAAAAATATGTGTAATTTGTCTCCATTCTTTAAAAATATTTCAGATTGTGTCCTTATCCCTAATTTTCCAAATATTTTTTGTGTCCTTCAAAAGAAATTGTGTCATTAAAGACCATTGAAGACTTCACAAAAGCATTTATCTTTTTATTTTACAATTGTGCTATATTTTTATCAACTGAATATTCTTGAATTTCATAGAAAAATACTGGATAACATTTTTTCACATTTGGAAAATTTAGTAATTTCCTAAATTATAAACTGGCTGTGTTGGGTTATTGAAAAAAACAGTTAAAATATCAAGGGTTATTGAAAAAGAAAAAAGAAAAAAGAAAAAATTAGTTTTAAATCCAGGTTTGGAAGCTTTTTTAAGTTTTAATCCACACCGGCTAATTTAGTTGCAATAAGAACAAAATTAAATTTATTGGACTAAAATGCCCTTGTTCATCCATTACGCTAGATCTAATCTCCATTCCACCACAATTTTTCTGTCAGTAAGGTGACTTAAACTCTACATCTGGTGGAACCAATCGAAGACTCAAATTGTGATGGGCGGTGAGAAGTGTATTCAATTGCGTAGCTTCAATGAGGGTGGAGTCTCTCGAGCTTCGTCGCCAGGTAACTATCGCCGGGGTGATAGTCTCACGAAATCTTGGAATACAAAGCAGTCCCACATCTGCAATTCGTTATGTATGTGCAATATCTGATGTCATTAAAAGGAGGACACGTGTAGGGGTATTTATGGTGCATCGTACCAAGATTCCTTGCGGCTAGGGTTTAGGGATTTGTACTTATAAATACAGTTGTTGTTACATTGTTTTACGTGCGTTGAAATCAAAGACAAATTCGATGCGTAATAAAATATCTCTTTTACGCCCGTGGTTTTTACCTCTCCCATCGAGAGGTTTTCCACGCAAATCTGTGTTCTTCTTGTTTACATTATCTCCTTTGATTGTTTATGTTTGATTCTTCGCTTTATTTTCTTGCATCCAAGCTTATCTCCATCCGTTTTATAACATTTTCTTTCTTCTTATTTCCGTCACCTACCTTGCTCCCAAGAGTCTTCTTGTCTCTTCAATTCAATCTTCAAATACTCTTCTTGTCTCTTCAATTCAATCATCGACATCCTTCTTACTGCTCTGAATCATAGGAAAAAAGGTCTCTATGGATCGCCCCTTCAGACTATAAAAACTTCGTATTGGTGCAACTGCCAATCCATTAGTCCCTCAGAACGCACTCGGCTTTCTGAAGTTATTCCCGGGCGTGAAGCTTTCCAAGTTAAGCCAAGACCACAGGCTTGTATATGTCTTTGTCTATTGTTTCACGTGTGTGGATACAACACCAAGATCTGATTCCTCCAGAGCTAAACAGCGGAAAGAATTGCTCAGCGATTCAAGCTCTCAAGTTTCAAATAGTGTTCCTCAAAAAAAAAAAAAAAAAAAAAAAAAAAAAAAAAAAAATAGTGACCTCGGCTTGCTTGATTGATTGCCATAAATTGTGATTTGCTACTTGCTCTATGGTTTGTTATTCGGTGCTTATTATTTTTGATGATTTGTTTCCCTTAAAAAACATAGGCCATACCACGGTTTTTCTTCTGATTAACATGGCTTTGGGCGATTTTATTCCTAGCAGCTTACATGTACATTATCAATGATAAAATCATTAATATAGAATCATTTACTGCATATTTTTTAAGTAGGTCTTTGTTTACAAAAATAATAATCACATGGATCAAGTAGCAATCACAATATATTTAGTTAAGGTTTGAGACATACATATGGTTTAAGTATCAGTTTTGATATTTCAGGAAATGGTGAAGAATAAGCAGACAGTTTAGTTAAGGTTTGAGACATACATATGGTTAATCATTCTACTTATTTATTTTTATACAGATAGTTTATGCATGAATGGTTAATCATTCTACTTAGATTTTGTTGGGACTCACCACAATAAATAATTCATCACTTTAATCAATGAGAATAAAGAATGTATTGGAAAGTGCACTACACAAATGTGTAATGCACATAACATTTCCCATAGAAAATGCACATATTTAATGATCATTGTTTTATGCATTCATACATGAAACATATTTGCTTTTAACCTGCTAATTTGTTTAATATCACTTGTTTGACTACTACTTGTAATTGATAAATTATTTATTTAAGAAACTGTTACTGTGATACTATTACTGTGTTAAAGTTTAACAAAGTTTTTCTTCAATGGGAATCACATCAGGTGTTCTATTGAGCAGGCTAGGAAGGATGGTCATAGTGAGTGTTGAGAGAGAATGCTGTTGTCTCATAGCTCTTGGCCTCAATGTCAGCATTTGAGATTATTGCTCCAGTGTTTGCAGGTTTGTCATCAAAAATCCAAGGACACCGGGCTTTCCATATATACCAGAGAGTTGTTAAAATAGTGGCAACAACATCTTCATCCAGTTTGGTAATAATGGTGTCTAAGAATCCGCCCATGTCAACTGATGAGGCAACAGAAGTTGGATGGCGTTGAGATGACACCTAACCCACATAGCTTGGGGTATAGAGCAATGAAAGAGGGTATGTTTTGTGTCTTCCATGTCTGCCCCGCAGAGAGTACACCGTCTGTCTCCTATATTCTGCCGATGGAGTGCCTTGGCCATGGATAAAGAATCATGGATAGCTTGCCAAAGAAAATGTCTAACACGCGGGCAAACCGGTATATTCAGATCCTGTGCCATATGTGATCCGGTCCATTAGAGGAGTTGGCTGAAGACGAGGAAAGGCCCGGGTGGTGGAGCCGGGTTGCCAACCGATAGCTGCTCTTCATTGTCTATTGGCCCCGAGTGTTGTAGTTCCAGGTGATATCATCGTTATGCTAGCCTGTTGGGAATGGAATATTTAGGATAGCTTGCACCTCACGGGGGTAGAATGAATTAACAATTAAATCATGTTTCCATGCATGGAGATAGGGATCAATAAGGCCTTCAACTTTTGTGTTAAATGGTAGTATGGATGACGAGACACGAAAAGAATGAGGTAAGGGGAGCCACGCATCGGTGTAAACGAGCACACGTGAGCCATTACCAATTCGCCACCTGAGACCTTTAACTAATAAGTCGCGACCTACGCATAAACTCCTCCAGAGGATGGATGGTCTTGAGCCCAAATCAGCATCTAAGATGTTAACATTTGAGTAATACTTTGCCTGTAAGACTGTGCTAACTAAGGTAAAAGGCATTTTGAGCACACACCAAAACTTGCTTTGCTAAAAGAGCTAGGTTGAAGCAGTTGAGGTCGTGGAAGCCAAGTCCACCGAGATCCTTCGGCATGGTGCAAGTTTCTCAATTCTTCCAGCGAATCTTGCGTTTTTCATTAGTTCCACCCCAAAAGCAGCGGCGGATAAGAGACTCGATAGTGCGGATAAGAGTCATAGGTATGTGGAAACATTGCATGACGTATATGTGGTTGGACTGCAAGATGCTTTTAATGAGAACTTCTTCGCAGCGGGTGATAAATTTTTTTCTTTCCAACCGCTTAGCTTCTTTCTGACCCGGTCTTTCAAATATGAGAAAATCTGTTCTTTTATCTACCGGTCATGAAAGGGAGACTAAGATATTTTCCGGAGCCCGTCCCTGAAGGAACATTAAGGAGCCCAGATTTTTTGTTTCCTTAAGGAAAATTTTTTTTATTACGATTTCACTATTTCACAACATTCTTTTTTGTTTTTTTCCCCTCACTATTTCACGACAATTTTATCAACGGAAATTGTTGAATTTCATAGAAAAATGGTGGATAACAATTAGCGAGTTCTATTGATATCATCATTTTACTACTGACACCATTTTATTATTTTTCATTTACTTGTGCCACACCACAAATCACTTTTCTAAGACAACGATACGCGTTAAAGCGGCATCGACATTTCGGTTCATGACAACGCCAATTGGACTGCAACGTTCTAACAAGGATAAATTGTAAATATAAAATCAATGTCACTGACGTTGGAATGAGACACAAACAACAGTTTCAGCCGATGGCGTTAAATCTTAAAGCACGCGTCATCTTCACCGATCTTGTGTTGTACAAAAAAATAATAATATTCAATGTGACGCCAAAAAATGATTTGTAGGATGCCAAAAATAATCATGATGTCGTGAGTAGTTTCGTGATGCCAATAGAATCTGTCAAAAAATTTTGAAATTTGGCAAATTTCTTAATTTCCTCAATTATAAATTGCCACGAGTGTTGGGTTAATGAAAAAAAAAAAAAAAAAATTCATTAAATATTAAACAAGAGAGAGAACCAACAAAGCACGCATCTCCGACAAGCAAAACCGGACCAGCTTCTTACCTGATAATCAAATCACGTTCAATACTCGTAGAAAAAAAAAATGGGGAGAACCCCGAAATATTTACACCATCTGCAGTTCCAGCAATCCGGAACCCCCAGCCGAATCGAAAATCCTTCAACTTCGATTTCAGAATCGTTGGCGGATGCTAGACTTCCGCAAGAACTGATGATCGAAATCCTTCTACGTCTTCCAGTGAAATCTCTCTTAAAATTCAAATGCGTCTCAAAATCATGGTTGTCATTGATCTCGAACCCACAATTTATCAAGTCCTATTTCTCCATATCTACTAGGGAGGGTGAGTATCTGAATCATCTGCTCTTAATCACTGTCGAAGATCCAATTCCTGGTATCAAGCAGTGTTCTTTATATTCTGCATTACATGAGCCCTCTACACATGTTTCTGATATTGAATTTCCGACTCAGAGTCCTGATCGCCGACCTTGGATTGTCGGTGTGATTAATGGTTTGGTTTGTTTAGCTATAAACAGAATTGATTTGTTTCTGTGGAATCCAGCTTTGAGAAAATATAAGCATTTGCCCAGTACGAAAGTTAGTCTGGAACCTCTTCCGTTTGTTAACTACGGATTTGGGTATGATGAGTCAAATGATGATTATAAGGTCGTTAGTTTGCTAAGTGTATATATTAGTGCAGGTGTTTTTGAGACTGAGGTAATGATTTATAGTCTCCGGGCTGATTCATGGAGGATAATTGAGGATCTCAAGGGTTTTCCTCAAACGTTGTATACCGGAAAGTATGGCAATGGCAAGATCTATTGGTTTGCCTATGAATTTAGTGATTCGACTACGGTCAGAAAAATTATCAGCCTAGATATGGTGACTGAGAAGTATGGGGAACTACAACAGCCAGATTATGAAGCCGGTGATTATACATGGAAATTTGGAGTGGTAGGTGGACGGCCTTCTGTGCTTTGTGATTATAACGGAACAAAAGCGGATTTGTGGGTTATAGATGGTGTTCAAGAATCTTGGTGTAAAGTGGTATCCATTCCATATGATGATGTTCATACTGGAACGCCCTACGTTCATCAACAGGTTCTCTGCATTTTAAGTAACGGTGAAATTGTTTTGGAAACTGGATTTTCTTTGCTTGTATATCATTCTAAGAGAAAAGAATTTAGGAATATTGAGCTTGGTTGTTTACCATACAGTGCAGCATATTATGAAGTTCCTGTATATGTCGAAAGCATGGTTTCGCCTAATTAATCATGTTTGTAATGCTTTGATGATGTTATCTATATGGTTGTAAAACCATAAGTTTTATTTGCTGTATTAGCTTCATGTTCTAAGATATTTGCAGACAATGTGCTCAGTCATGTTCACGATATCGTGATATGATTATCGGTATCCTTTGTTGGTCTTTTCCTTTTTGATGACCTTGTATATGGCCTTTTTTTACTTGAGCATTGATGCATTTCTTACTCTCCCTGCTTAATGTATCATTTAAGCTATATTCTCTTGTTCATTGAGCAAGAGAATGTTGAATTATGTTTGCATTTCGCTTCCTTGTTAACAAGTTATGTATGTCTGTGAGGATGTGTCTATACATATTTTAGACAAAGCTGCTCTTTAAACAGGTTTTGTCAAATTTACATTTTGGGCTCAGTATATACTGAGCCTAACCGACTTTTAGGATCAGTATATCCGTGACAAATTAAGTGGTCTCCTAGAAATAAGTTATGAAGCTGGTGTTCACCTGCAAACGCGTAGAAGCCTTGATATGGCCAGCCAAAGTAGCATTGGTATTGTGATTGGTTCCTGCCTTTGATAGACTTAGCAAAAATATAGGAAAGTTTTGGGTTTCTGCTGCTTCTTTCATCTTCGGTTTCTACTTTCCCTTTTGGGTTCTTGTTGTTTTACACGATTTCTTCAAGGAAAATGTGGAATAGACATCTCCTTTGTGGAACACTAATACATGACTAAAAAGAGGAGCCTTTGAGGGTGCACAACACAAAAATCTACATGAGGCAACACAACAAAGTTAACAATGGTAGATTTAGTGTAGTGCCGTTAAAGACTCCCTTAAAAAGGCATTGCTATTCATAAGCTATGTAAAAATCCAACGCTTGTTAACTCTGAGCTTTGAACAATGTACTTGGGATGAGCCATCGGCTAATTAAGAGAAACAACAAGTCTATTTACCTATATTCATATTAGTTGGCATTCATATGGTGTCCGACTTTTAGGCTAAGTATTTCCATGATAAAGTGGTCGATTAGAAATCGCTTATCAAGCTGGTGTGTTCACCTGAAACGCGTACAAGCCCAAATAAGGCCAGCCAAAACAGAGTATATGGTAGTGAATGTGTTCGTGAGACTAATGTTATGATTTATAGTCTCGGGGCTGATTCATGGAGGATAACAGAGGATCTGAAGGGTTTTCCTCCTACGTATTCTACTGGAATGTATGCCAATGGCAAGATCTATTGGTTTGCCTGTGAACGTGTTGATTCGACTCTGATCAGTAAAATTCTCAGCCTAGATATGGTGAGTGTGAAATACGGGGAACTACAACAGCCACATTTTGAAGCCGGTGATTATATATGGAAATTTTGTGTGGTAGGTGGACGGCCATCTATGCTTTGTGATTATTACGGGAAAAAAGCGGATTTGTAGGTAATGGACGGAGTTCAAGAATCTTGGAGTAAAGTGGTCCATTCCATATAATGATGTTCATACTCTAACGCCCTACTTTTATCAACACAATTCTTTGCATTTCAAGCAACGGTGAAATTGTTTTGAGAAATGGATTTTCTTTGCTTGTATGTTGATGAGGGATTTACATCTCCCAAGAAATCAGGTGGCTATCTGGACAACCTTCTTCGTCGAACTTAGGATGGCATATATATATGTTAGAGATATATATGTTTTAGCTCTTTAAACAGGTTTTGTCAAATCTACATTTTGGAGTTGCTTGGCATAGCTGATTGGTTTGCCATTTCAGTGATTGCATATTGGATTTTTTTATTTTATTTTAATTTTTATCATCAATTTTATGGTTGTGACATTTCCTGCGGAGAACTAAGAAAGATGCAATAGAAATCTTGACCCTGAGACATAAATTTCCATGTCTCCATTTTGGTAGATTGCTTCATTTTGGTTTTAAATTTTTAATTCGCAGAAGGCAGACATGTTTTGACTGGAAACTTTGAATATGAACGGTCTGAGAGAACCGACAACTAGTTCCTAAACATATTCTAGTTCATGCACTATGTTTGTGTCACGATCCGAGGTCAATTTCTACAAAAAGAAGAAGAAGAAAGGGAAAAACAAGGGAAATGGGAGACTTGTAGAAGAGAGAATTTTTTTGTTGATGTCACAGCTTGACTCTTTCGATGACTGGGGGTCATGACGTGTTGCTAGACGCTGAGATGTCCTTTTTCAGGGTACAAATGCCGCTATTTATAGGGCTAAAGAGTCGGCGGTTACAAATGACGGTAAAGTAAGGCATAATTAAATGAAATTAACTACGTGGCTGATGTGATAGTTTCTGATGGGGCGAGCTTGCTCATAACTGCTGTGGGTTATTCGCCTGTAACCGTCGTGCATGAACTCTGTTTGCCTAGTCAATCGGGCTTCGTCCGAGCTAGCGAGCTGCGAGCTGGAGGGCGAGTGGATCGGCCCCGAGTGCTTTTGTGTCGTCCTGTAAAGGGCGGGCTGGAAGGATTTGCTCGTTGCCTAGCCAATGATTGAAATCGTAAAGGCATGAGGCGAGCCGGAATAGAGCTCGGCACAGTCTGGCTTACGAAGGTGAGAACTGGTCGGGCCAAAGACCCTATTCATTGTTGGGCATACGTACAGGCCCAATGTGAATCCGCGGGCTCTTTTTCAGGTTTGGCGTATCAATGCCCCCTACTCCTTGATATGCCCATTGTGTAAATGACAGGCATGGACTAAAGTTGTAGGTGACTTGGTTTACCGTGCCGAGATAACCTCTATAGAGCGACCTACTAAGAAAGCGTTTATGACTCGAAAAAGACTTGCTGAGATATGTCAAGCCGAAGCGCCCGGTCTTAGGTGCGTTATGATCGGAAGCAAATAGTCGTACAGTGCCGTGCTATGAAGCGACCAGACTTTGCAGCGTTAGGCTCGGAAGCAACTCGCTGAGAGGTGTCATGCCGAAGCGATCAGGCTTAGATACGCTATGCCTGAAAGCGTATAGCTGCATGAAGCCGTGTTATGAAGTGACCAGACTTGAATTTGCCGACTTTGATAGTGGGCCATCAGGCGTAGTGCTTTATAGAGACCTAGCCAAGATAGCCTTGTTGAGGTCGTGCTGAGGACCGAATCGACCTGGAGCGATGACGGTTTGAATATGTCTGATCTTATCCTGTTAGAGGGCAAGCTGTGAAGCGTCACCTCGATGTTGTAACTGACTTGACCGTTCTCATTTGAAAGGTTGCGTCTTCTGATTTGTTAGCGTGTTTCGGTAACCGTGCTGCCATCATTATGCTTGATTTCGAAAGGACGCATCGATTCGCGTCGTCCTCTATATAAGGGGGAGGCCCCCAACACTTAACACTTTTGGAAAATCTGAGTAAATTCAGGCAAGAATCTCCGGCAATTAGCAAGAAGTTCTTGGCGAATTGAAGGATTTTCCTGCTGACCGAGGGTGTTTCCGTCAAGGTATCAGACCAATCTTCAAGTTTCCTTCCTGAATTCTTAGAACAATCAAGGTATTCCTTGAACTTTGCTGCGATTTTGTTGCATAGCATGTTATTTTTGTCATGAATGCCTGTTTAGCCTCGATATTCCGGGTTTTGTTGAATAACGTCTGTGTGATTCCATCCCTGTAGGCTAGGATATTCATGTTCCTCAGGTCTTGATGAAAAAACGTATGATTTTGCCTCTTACATACCTGAATGTGCCTGCTTCTCTTGATTTTGTGTTGCATAAACATGTATATAGCCACTTGGAGGCCTGTTTAGGATAGACTTTATCGTTTTTGTCGTCGTTGAGCCCGGGAGGGATATCAATGCCTGGCAGCTTAATGAATTTCTCCTCCAGGGTTTCCTTAGCCCACCCGATAGATTTAGGGTTAGGGCTCCGATTTTTGCCGTAATTGTGAAGGAGGGGTGAGATGTTGACATGGGCGGATACGTTCATCTCAGCCCGACTTCGAGTTTCGGCGACTAACCATCCACCCCGCCCTCTTATTTATAGGCAATGTCCTCAGAGAGCTCGAACCAATGCGAGTATTAGTGGATCAGCTGAGCAGGTAGAGGTACCGGTAGTGGATGCAACTGCCCGAGAAAATGCGCTTCAAGCCGAGTTCGACAGGATGGTAACCAATTGGTAGAAGGAGAAAGTGATCACCCCTGAGCCCGCCGGACTCTTGCGGGCATTCCACATAAGTGATGACTTTCGGTTCCCTTACTTCTTTAGGCCGGCCGAGCCTAGGATTTGTCAAAAAAAGCAGTTAGATCGCGTGCTGCTGGATTTTGATTCAATGAATAGCGGGCTCCATCCCCCCTTTCACCCATTTTTTGTGGAATTCATAGAGGCGGTCTCTGCCATGCCTAGAGATCCCGCGTTGGGAGCGGTTAGGATAATCTTAGCGCTCATTGCACTTAACCGCTTGCTGGGGTTCGAGCGACTCTCTCTGTGCTCGGCTTCTTCGTTTTCTCCATTTCGGACGGGTTGGTTTGGAAAGGAGCCCGACAAAGAAAATGAAGCTCTTTTTCAAACTTCCGGGTAAAGCGAGGGATTGGAGTAGCAGATATTTGCTGGTCGAGTCTCGCGTAGGCTGGCCGTTTCGTAAGTTCCTGGCGGGATCGACTAAAGTGCCAAATGTGCTGAAGCCAAAAGCTATACATGAGCGAGATTGTACCTTCAAAATTGAGGTTGAAAGGCTCCTAGGTTGGAACAATGCAAACAAGACTCAGGCGCGGGTTTTCAACTGACGGCTTCTGGATGCCGGTGAGCGATACAAGGCTTTGGCTGGGCTAGCATGGCCCCTTATGGAGGGCGTGCAACCCATAGTCGAGGTCGTCCCGGTCGACGCTGACCCTGACTTGTATTCCTCTTGTCATGACGGGGAGTTCCCTATAGACCGTGAATTTTGTATAGGAGATCCTGGTCGTCGAGGTCGTAACCTTGGTAACTGCCCTTTCTTTTTCCTCATTTGCTTTTATCCTTCCCGTCTTTTGATATCTGTTAGTTACTTTTACTAAGTACAAATGCCTTGCTTATAGCGTTAGGACTTACATTATGATACTTAGATATATTACTTGTTAACGAACTGACGAGCTTGTATCCTTTGCAGAAGACATGAACGCCACGGCACGGCGAGCTGAGCAGATTCGGCGAGCCCAAGCCCAAAGGGAGGAAAGAACTCGCCGTCTGGCCGAGACTCAACACCGTGCGCCCCCCCATGATCCCTACAAATCCTCCCCCAACGAATGAGGCCCAAGGTGGGGCTAATGACGATGACAGGGCGGACCAAAATGTTGGATGGAGGAGAGGAAGGGAGAATGCTGGCATTCGGATACAAGAGCCGGCTCATGATGTGGCCCCAACTGCTAATGTTGTAACTCTAGATAGCTCTGAAGCGGAGGCCTATCCTAACGCCTCGAGGTCCATAAACGACTCATCAGTATATATAAGTTAGAAAAAGTAAACAAACTTCTAACATATAGTGGAATTCATTGTCACGGATCCGAAGTTACATAACAATATCCTGGTATAAATGGAATGCAAGCAATACAATTTGCAAATTCACTATGAAAGCATTGAGTTGACAACATGCATTGCTGATGATTCAAGTGGACAGTGGACTCGACATTCATATGACAGTAGTTACTATCAGATACTTTTGTAAATACACTGAAATTCCATTCCAAGCCTTTGTATTGATGGTGATTATATTCAAAAGGTTCCAAAGACATTAAATTACATGAGATACTGTTGTAAATCCACTGTCGAAATCCATTTAAAACATTGTGAATTTACACGTACATTCAATACATTAAATGTTAAATGATCCAACAAGATTCGACAATTGTCTGCGAATGGAATGTAGTGCTCTTGATGGTGGATTATTCAATGTAATAAAGACACTACGACCGTTGTGTATTAAACCGGTGAATAATTGAATCAATATAAATTAAACCAAATGACACACTTCTAACGCAATATACTAACATAGTGAAATTTGATAACCTATCTCTCAAGTTGTATACAATGGATTTACATATTGGATACTGAATGAATACAAGATAGGCATATAAATTCAAAAAGGAGCTCCCGGTCGATGAACACCGTACATTGTTAGGAATCCATTTATATAATAATCCACATCAATTTCCACTTATAGAACAACTTAATTAACTTCTCCATGTAATATGTATCATCCATTATCTCTCATGGTGCCATTAGTTGACAATAATTGTACAATCGTGCCAACAAACTGCCTCTAGCAAAAGCTGTTTAAAATTACACTACCATCAATTTTAAATTTTTTTACAACAAATTGAAATCGATTGTACCATGGTACCGACAACACTCACATGCAAGTTCACATAAAAAGAAAAAGGAAATCTTGTCTTCCATTTTACGCGAGGTGCTGCCATCCTTCTCAAATCAATGTTCGGTTCAGAACTGATAATATATGATTCCCATAGACCGTAACCAAAGGATTCCAAAAATCATCACAAAATCGATGGAGAAGCAAGAAGGGGTGACTTTCTTTGATTTTGTTTTTTTTTTTCCTTCATTTTTTTAAGATCAAGCACGTACTAAAATCAATTGGTGTTAGTAAATGCGCTACTATATTTCTTTATAATATAGTGTGGCATTTACCCACAACACCCCCCGTCAAGTGTTGGCAATCTCTCTCAACACGCATAATTTTTTTTAAAATAATGTTCACACCAGGGTTCCATCTCATGACCTCTGGAGAGAGATACCATGTTAAGATCAAGTGCTTACCGTTCTACTAATACCAATTGGTAGTAGTAAAAGTGCTACTATATTGTGCATGTGTTGGGCTTCTTTATTGGCTTTGAGAGTGCCCCTTAGGACCACACTTGAGGGGGCGTGTTACTGTAACGCCCCGCTCCCGGATACCGAGTCCTTATCTGGAAAAGAACGTTCGGCGCGTATATCATTTAATAAATCTAATATTATACGCAAGCGTCTATGTCGTCGTATCAAATAAAAGCAAACGAAAGCTAAAACGACTCGGGTAAAAACATAAATGCTACTAAGAATAGATACATCCATACTAAAGTTAGAAATATGTGACTTACAACAACGGATCCTTACAAAGTACGTATTTCCAAAAGTTACAACAAGGCTAAAAGAAGGTACAACAAGTCTAGGAAAAACTATACAACTAGTCTAATACAACCTTTACCAGGAAAATAAACTAAAAGCATCTTCAAGGCATCAACGTCATCAAGCTGCCGACTACTCTTGGTCATCCTGTTTGTCTTCTCACCCCACGATGCATACAAAAGAAAATGCAAAGGAGGTAAGTACAAAGTACTTAGTAAAAGTGAGAAGCTAATGAATAACTAAGTTCTACAACAAAAGGTTCTTTTTATTATCATTATGTTGTCTTTATGAGAGATTGACTCAATTTAGGGTTCATTCCATGTCCATCAACATGTCATGACTATACGTTTCTAGGTTAGCTTATCTCTGTTACATCAGCATTCAAGGGCACTACGCATGGTGCTACTCACCACGAAGTAACTGGGTGCAACATATTGGTGGATCACACCAATAACCACGGAAGCTTAGTCTGGTAGACTCCGATAGTGTACACGTTCGGCGAAGTCCTTCCATACGTAGGGTCTCGGACTTACATGGTGGTGTTCCTCCGTACGTAGGGTCCAAAGACTTACAGAGTTATTCACTTTCAGAACGCCCACACATCGCGTTATAGACTTGTGCCTTACCAAGAATGGATTGATGTTTAATCTTTTAGCTACCCAAGTACGTTTATTATTGATTGTTAGCTAGCCACCTAAGTGTTTTCAAGTAAGTTCCCTCGTATCTCCTACTCTCTTACTTAAACCCCTAGACACGGACAAGGCCTAGCAATTACACAGATATTGATGAACCCTAGTTCATCAAAGCACAAGCCCTTTCATGCTCTTCCCGATGATCCGAACTTCAACTCCTTTAAGAGTACATTCGGTGCGAAACTAAACGAATCGAAAGCTCAATCGAAGCTTGTTAAAGTTTAATTAATGTTACAAGACCAAAGGATAACAATTAGAACATATTACATAGCTTAAAACACAATTATCACAAAGCTGGGGCCAATGCGTGCGCATTCAGCGTAGAAAAACCCAAAACATGATTTTCTAGACTTAATCGATTCCTAACCCAAACCAAACACGTTTATCAACAAATTATTCAGAAAAACATCAGTAGAACTCAACTCAAATATATCAAAAGTATCACATCTCATTAATCACAACATAGCATGATTTTATCCCCAAACAACACCAAAACTCACCGGAACTCAACTTATCATTATAAAACTATCATTACTCATTAGGAAGAGCCACTTACCATAATTTCCAGCAAAACCGATCCAAAACCTTCCAGAAAACGCTGAACTTCTAAGCCTATAACTTGTAACCTAATTAAACAACAAGTAAACCTAAAAATCCCATCTTTTTTGAAAATCCCGAATTGAAAAAGCGTGTAAAACTGAATATTAACTGATTTAAAAGTTGTGAACCTATTTTTAGAATGATCTACGCTCCAAATGGGCACGAAAGATAGGTATGGTGACACTTTAAGAGCGGTTCTATCCCCCGCAAGATGACCACCGGCTTCCTGGTCATAGCAGAACGAAAGGATATTCATGATCTCGCCATCATGCACACACCTCCTAATTATACCATCCGAGCAACGTCTAAATAGATGGGTCATCCCACAAGTAGTATTGAATATCACTGTAAAACTTCTTGCGTTGGTAATCCTTTAAACTAGGGTCCACATAACCACATGCAAGAAAGTTTACAAAGGGAGCATACCAAGGGTCACCATACTTACCCCGTTGCTCATGAGCACTCCTTTTAATTGGTAGCATCGCATCAACCACCATCAACTGCTCATCCAGGAATGACTCATTGATTTCCTGCTCAAAACTTTGCACCTCCTCATCAAACGTCATACAACTCAAGTGATCCGCCACTACATTTTCACAACCCTTTTGATCCTTAATCTGTATATCAAACTCTTGAAGAAGCAAAATCCACAGTAATAAGCGGGGTTTTGCCTCTTGCTTTTCAAACAAGTACCTCAATGCAGCATGATCGGGATGCACTATCACTTTAGATCCAACTAAATACGACCGAAACTTATCAAAAGAGAAAACAACAACAAATAATTCTTTTTCGGTCGTGGCATACTTAGAATGTGTGGGATTAAGTGTGTGACTGGAGTAGTAGATAGGCTTAAATATCTTATCGATTTTCTTCCCTAAAACAGCCCCTATGGCAGTGTCACTAGCATCACACATAACCTCAAACTCTTGTGACCAATCAGGTGCAACTAGAATATATGCGGTCACTAATGACTTCTTAAGCATGTGAAAGGCATCAACGCACTCTTGAGTGAAAATAAAGGGAGTGTCTTTAGTGAGAAAAAGTGTAAGTGGCCTAGCAATCTTGGAGAAATCCTTGATAAAGCGCCGGTAAAAACCCACATGACCAAGAAAATCCCGAAGGGTCTTCAAGTTCGTGGGGACGGGCAAATTTTCAATTGCCACAACCTTGGCTCTATCAACTTCAATCCCTCTACGTGAAATCTTATGGCCCAACACTATGCCTTCTTCTACCATGAAATGAAACTTTTCCCAATTCAACACAAGATTTGTGTCTTCACACCTTTGCAACACTCTATCGAGATTATTCAAGCAATCAGCAAATGAGTCACCGAAGACACTAAAGTTATCCATAAAGACTTCCAAGAATTTCACAATCATGTCCGCAAAGATAGCCGTCATGCATCTTTGGAATGTCGCGGGTGCATTACACAACCCGAAAGGCATTCTTCAAAATGCAAAGGTACCATAGGGACATGTAAAGGTAGTCTTCTGTTGGTCTTTAGGGTCAATGCAAATTTTGTAATAGCCACTAAAACCATCAAGAAAGCAATAAAAATCATGACCACTTAACCTCTCTAACTGTTAGGAACATTTTATTATGTTTTGATGATGTCCATACTAGCTTTTATAGCAAGCGTGAAATAAGTTAGTATTCTCTGTATAAGTCTTTACTTAGAGTCTGACATGTTGTATAAGTTGAGTCAGACAAGTATTGTACTAGTTGGTAGGATGGCTAAGAAAAGCAATCCGGCAGAGTAAAGCGACCAAGTACCAAAGATAGAAGCATGAAGTCATATGGATTGACTTATAACTAGGGAAGTCTGTGATGACTTTGGATAAGTCTATGTTATATTACAAGTTATGAAATCTCATTTTGAATATGGTGTACACTGATCTCACACAAATCAAGATCAGTGAAGTACAAGAAATGCCTAAATGATCAAAATAAATCAAGAAAGCAGTGAACCGGAAAAGTAAACTGTCTACCGGCTGAGTAAAGAAAAAGCAGTAAATGAAGAACTAATCAGCTAAGTCAGCAGGAACACTCAACCGTTCAAGTAACAGACAAGTGAAATAATAGCTAAGCAATTCAAGCTTATTCAGAACGTGAAAAGTAAGGAAGATTCAGAGGATCAAGCATTAAATGCATAATCAATCAAGGATGGATTTATGATAGACGTTTGAATAAAATCTGGATCTATCAAGGAAGATATAATAATAGGGAATCAAGAAATAAATCAACGATTATTCCCTACATTAAATAACCAACGGACTGAAATTCAAATCAAGGATTATCAAGGCTATAAATAGAAGGCATTGACAGATAGGCAAGATAACGATTGCAATATTGAAAAACAAGTAGAAACTCTGTCAATTTGAAAAGCCTTCTATTTGAACTTAAAAGACACATATAGAGATCAACTCAGCAATCAGAGCTCAAATTCCACATCAAGCACTAAGATTGATCAACAGAATCTGTGAATCCAATTCACACCAGTCAAGCAACTGAATCAGAGCCATCTGAGAAGGAGTTGTGTTCGTGATAGCTGCTGAAGGATTTGTTCTCAAGGAGCAGTGTTGAAGACTGAGTCACTGAAGCTTTTGAAGCCAAGGAGTGATAGTCTTGTAGATTGTGAAGCTTGTGTAGCCAAGGACAATCTTGCTATTGTATCAGTGAAAACAATAGTAAATTTCTCCAATCATCACATGAGAAGAGTGGATTAAGGGATTACACCACCCTGAACCACTATAAACTTTTTTGTCTATTTACTTTCAGCACTTTACTTTACTGCACTTACTTACTGTTGGATGTAATATCGCCGGATGGATCATAGATCCACCCGTTTACGCAGCGGAAACTACAAGATCTAGATCTAACAACCAAAATACATAAATAAATAGATCTAAACCTACAAGGGGTTAGATCACCAACCTTTTTATGGTGCAAAACGTCAAGAACAAGTTGAGAGCCTAGTTGAGAAGCCAAAGTCTTCCAACGTGTGTCTCCAAGCACCACCAGGTGGATGGTGTTGCAAGTCGCCGGACCTCCTCGATATGCTACCTTAGAAAAACCCGAAGTTTTTCTAAAACTCGAACCCAAGTATTTAGCCGAAAATTCAAGCTATTTTACTCCCAAATTTCGTGCATTATGTGATGTGATTTAGGCTTGGGAGAACTCTCTTTATATAGGAGAGTAATCATTGTCCTCCAAGGATTTATTTAATTAATACAAAATCAATCAAATTAATCATTTTCTTTAAAAAGATAAATCTAGGATATTCCCAAATTAATAAGGATATATAAAAGATTTTCTTTTCCTTAAATTATTTAACAAATAAATAATTTAATCACATGTCTTATTATTTATTAAAAAAAACTAATTTCCCAACAAATAATAAACAAATATGCGCCCACCCTAAATAATTAGGTCACACGCATATTACACCACATTGGGCCGAGTCCACGAAAAAAATTCTTTTCCATGTATTTAATTATCTAGTCCAACTAAACAATTAATCCACATATCTATTAAACAGTCCAATCCAACTATTTAATATTAATTGAGGTGAAACGACGAGAAAACATATGCATGTTAGGAGCCACGTCGGGGACCATGGACCCATATTCAGTAGCTACAATAAATTAAATAATATTATCCGTCAAACCGAACAATAATATTCAATCTATTAATTCCGGGATTACACCACCATAAACCCGAAACTGAACTCTGCCGAATATAGATAACTTATACTCAACTATGAGTTGATAAGGTGTCCATTGATATAATCATTACATACGGATAAATCCTCCATAGATTGTCCATTCTGAGTGGGAAGTCTCCATGAACCCGACTCAGAATATCTTATCCTTATTTACCATTAACCTCCAGTGATCAATTAGTTCACATATCTGACTAGTAGCTAATTAGTCTAAATATGAACTCGGCCGATCGATCATTTTCTTAGGGCTAACAAATAAGGGGATTGTCTCTCTACTTCCCGAGGGAAGGAATGGATTCCATATCTGTGATAGCACAGACTACTCACTCATCCCAGAATAGAGCCAACGAGAAGTGTTGGACCACATACTTCGAACTGATCCTTACTAACACATCAAACTCTACCCTAGTCTAAGCAGTTGCCTGTGATCACCTCAGGATTGAGATTAATCCATATATGATCATCTTGTGATTCGATAAGACTTCTCGAACACGGAATTATATCGAGAACTCAAATCAAATCGGTCCAAATTTCTATATGATTATCATCATATATAAATGCCCACTAGTACCTTACTACCGACAGTCCGGATAAGACTGTCACACCTAAAGTGTTTTGGGCGCATTAATAGCAAATTAATCATGAGACCCGTACTCAGATTAATAAATGCTACGGACTAAGTTAATTTTAAGTACATCTCACTAACTCAATCCTCTTGTGTATAGCCATACACTGAGTTATGTGATTACATAAACGAGGTACTTAGGGTTTTCAGTAGTGTCTTAATTATAAACATAAATGCATATAATAAGATGAATTATTAATTCTGTCCTAAAACAATTAGATAATTGTCTTTCGGGCACTACACCTAACACTTACTGCATAATTCATACTCTGTGTGTGCATATTCTACTTTGAAACAGTATTAAAAAGAAGGGACTTATCTGCTGCCCAAAAGCTTTTAAAACAAGAGAAGTTTTTGAAACTACAGTATAGTCATTCACCCCCCATCTAACTATACTTTTACCCTTTTCTGAGACCAACAATTGGTATCGGAGTAGTGTTCCTAGTATCAGAACCTGCTCAGATCTGATTTCTGTAACAAGGAGATCACATATTTTCAAAGTAGTTTTCAATTCTGTGCTTTCTAAATATATCTCTTATTTGTGCCTATGGATTCCTCAAATTCATGTCTAAAGTACATTTATTCAATGTTAATAATTTTGATGAATATGAAATAAAGATGATGTCTCATCTTGCAGCAACTCATGAGGAGATGTTGGATGTTATCAATGATGGCCCAATCAAGATCATGACTGTGATAGCCACAGGAACAGATCAATGAAAGGAAATAGATAAACCTAAGAAATATTGGACCAAGAATGAAAGAAGAAGAGCAAACCTCGTCTTTGTTGCAAAAGAAGAAAGGACACTTCAAGGCAGATTGCAAGAAGAAAGGACACTTCAAGGCAGATTGCCCTGAAGAAATAGACAAAGATGAGGAAAAGAAGAAGTACAAAACAACAGATAAGAGAAAGAGCAAGAAGGCACTTAAAGCTGAAACCAGCAGTGAAAAGGATGAAGAATCATCTGATGATGATTCAGATGATCATGAATCCAACAGATCTGAAAATGACAAGGCATATCATGTCTAATGGCTAAGGAAACTGATGAAACAGAGGTAACATCTAGGTCATACTCATCATCTGCATCCTCATCTTACACTGAACAATCTTCTATTCTTTCTTTAGATTATGCAAACCTAATTCAAAATCTCATAGGTAAATTTGAAGAAATTCAAACAAATCATGAAATTCTGGAACAAGAATGTGAGAATCTGAGAGAGGAAAATAAAAGATTAAGGATAGAACTGGATGGATTGAAATTTGAATCATCTAGTAAGGGAGTTCACCCAACTGATCAATGAGCAGCAGATGATCACTCATCTGATGTTGATAGACCAGTTGAGAAAACCTCCCTACCAGTTAAGAGCACCACTTAATGCACCAGCCTACAAACCCCAAAAAAGGTTTGGATCCAGATCCGTCTTGGCTAAACTGTCAAGATGAGAAAGGAAACAATGGTCAACACAATTCTGAATCAAGGACCAAAAATGGACCCAAATTCAGAAAAAGACAGACCATAGTTTCAACTACTCATCCTGCACCGGTGAAGTCAAAATCCAGTGTAGTGAAATGCAAAGTAAAGGCAAAAGCATAATAAAAGGTAAGGGCAGGCTTTACTCTTCAGAAGTTGATTGGAATGTTGCACCCCCAAAATACAAGAAGAAACCATTTCATTCTATGCAACACGTGTTTAGGAAAACCCAACCCAGGCATGTTCCTGGACATAAAAAATGATATGAAAACAGGTTTCCTCATGCATATTGGAGAGTGAAAAAGGATGCTAATGCACCAAAAATTGGAGAATTGTGTCAGAATAATTTTAATAAGCCTACAAGTAATTATTCTGCCATGCCTTACATATATGAAGTTGATGATTTCAACTTTCCAATGAGGAGATCTTTTGGATATACACTTGGATTGAGAGGCATGACCATCAACAGGTATGGACCCAAACAGTGTTGGGTACATAAACTTGCTTAATTTCTTTTGTAGGATGTCTGGTACATAGACAATGGATGTTCCAGACATATGACATGGAACAAAGGATGGTTGATTGACTTTAAAGCCTTTGATGAACCCAAAGTTACTGTCTCGGATTTTATCAATGAAAAGTAACAAGTAATAAATTTATAAATCCGGTATACCCCAAGTGCAGGGATCGTAGTATAGCGATTAATACCGGAGTCGATCCACAGGGAATCGAGGTTGGTCTAGTTCTTAATTTTTCGAAAGTTGTCACGACTACTATTATTACTAGAATTATACCAAAACAAAACTAAAAACGAAAATAACAAAATGTAAACTGGACAGAAGATCAACGATCTAAAGCCAGGAAGGATAATTACGAGCCGAACTAACTAAGTTAATTCTAATCTATAAACTAAGAAGACAATAAAAATTGCTACGATTACTATGATGAAGACGAAGCAAAAGCAAAGACAACGATTTCTTTTCAATTCTCAGAATAACGAACAAGCAATGATCCACCGATTCCCGCAACCCTCAATTTCGACTCAGTTATCTTGTGGTGATTTAACGAAAATTGTGATTCACCTATCGAAGGTATGAACTCCTAATCTCTTAGAAAAGTTCGCCTATCAATCTTTTATCTTTCGATTTTAAAGATTAACGCTTTCATAACAAAGGTGTGAAATCTCTCAATTTACGCAATCTAGATAATCAACCTAACAACTCTCGTTATTTTTAGGTTAAAAATCCAATCTTTACTACGGTGATATAAGGTTTAACGACGATTCTCATCAAACGTTAAACATCAAACAAAGAACCATCTCTCGATATAAATTGCATAACAACAATCAAAACATAGAAAAGATACAATTTTTATTAAAACTTACAAGATAATCCAAATTAAAATCGAGATGTTGCTAAGAATCGGTTTCACAAGGCTTGTTTCAACGTCGCTTTAATTTCTCATCATCGTATGATTGCTTGAAATCATTTGATTATAACTCATTGATTCGGAGACCGTATTATCCGGAAATAGTTATGACTTCAACAACAACGATCTTTCGACACAATTATCCAAGCATTACAAATGATACTACGGCTACTATTTTATTTATGGCATAATGCCTATATATATATATATATAGATAGCTAGATAAATATATATGTATATAGATAGATATATATAGCTATATATATATATATATATATATATATAAAAAACAAAACAAAAAAACGAAAGACGAGAAAAAGAAAAAAAAAAAAAAAAAAAAAAAAAGAAGAAGAATATATATATATATATATATATATATATATATTACTACAAAGGAACAAGAAAAAAAATGAAATGGCCGAAAAGACATGGGCAGTTCATCCTGATACATTTGAGTCTATTTATAGACTATTTTGCCAAGGCCGGATCGATCCGGAAAGGGCCGGATCGATCCAAGTGCAAATCCTAATCGATTCTATCCAAATCTTGGATGATTTGGCATATATTGGATTAAAACTTCAAAATTTATATCTTGAGTTGTAGACCTCCAAAATTGCAAACGAAATGCCAAAATTACGGTCTCGAAACTCTACAACTTTCATGAAGGACTCTTCTTCATAAAACGTCTTCTTGAGTACCTCGTGTTCCTCCGAGCGTTTTGCGACATTTTACTTAAATTGAATCAATTAGCCACTTGACCACCATTTGAGTTGTAGAAGTCCGATTGACTTGATTCAAAATCCATTGGAAAGCGTTCTTGAAGATATACAACTTTTATGAAGGAAACTTCTTCAGAAAATGTCGTTTTGATGAACCATTCGTATGTCGTGTCGCTTTCGGGATTTTCCACTAATCTGAATTGATTAGTCAATTGACCATAACTTGAGTTGTAGACCTCCAATTGACGTGATTCAAAGTGCGTTGGAAAGCTTATGTGAAGATCTACAACTTTCATTAAGAAGTCATCCCCTGAGAATTCCTCTAAGATGGGTAAAATCTCCGTCGAAAATATGTAACGATTCAAGTACTTAGGAAAAACGACCTTTTGAACTCGTAAGCTTGTGCACCTTCTTCTAACCCTCTAAACACATCTTTTAGACTCAAAACATGTCGTTACGTGGAATCTTGGTCAATGTATAATCCTGCAATGAACCACCAAAATACCAAACGTAACTCCGACCACGACACTCCGGTTACTAAACCGGTACAAAAACTAGTAAAAACACGATAAAAATACGATATTTTATATAAGACTTACTATTTATATAATTAGATAAAACCTATAAATTAATGACTTGATTTGATACATAAATGCTCAAAATGGTATCAAAAGTGGGGTGAAATGTTATAATAATAATGATGAATTTTTCCGTCGTCACAAACCCCCACTTAGCTTTTGGTCGTCCTCGAGCAAAACAAGTGATAAAACAAAATGAATGAGGACAAAATTCACGAAAAGATAAGATATAAGGGACAACCGATAATACAACCGATCGAATCATAACCACACGTTAACCTTAATATATATGTATAACAGTGTGTGTGTGTGACAAGCCTTTTTCAATTTCCACTATCCTCTCTTGAATAACTCAAGCAATACACACAAATATCCATTCAGACAAATCCTAATGACTTTCCTAGGTAAAGCGATATGAGCTTCCACACAAAGTCCTCTCGTGTACTTATTAGGATAATCCCTAAAGCATATCATTCAGTTTATACTGGGGATAGTCAGAAGATAACTAAGTTTTCAACCATGCTTAATTCATTCCCACCAATAGGATGTTTCGTGATAACACCCTAGCTGGACTTAATTTCACATGTGTAGCATATGCCTTCATTCCCAAAGAATAGGATGTTTCGTGATAACACCCTAGCCGACTACTATCATCGAGCGTCGGGGAGCTTTTAAACCTCATAGTGGTATAGGGCGTTTAGTGATAACGCCTACCGCACTCAAATCATTGGTAGCTACAACCAACATATATATAATTCATCTTAATTTGGTATTTTTCTTTTATTCCACTTAACTTATATCCTTTCTATCACATTCAAACCTTCGTATATTCACAATTACACGTTCAAAATTTAGGTACTAAGTTACCGCAAATCGTCTCTAGAATAACCACTAGATATCTTGAATGGATACAGTTTAAAATTTTCGCTTCAATGTCAAAGGCTTACGTGAACAATCAATTCATGTTACACAAATAAATTAGGGGTTAAAATGTACTTACGGTTCAAATTAGTTATACATATCAAATTGATCATTATATCTTCAAATCCATGAAATATATACCTTATACAATTCATTATATTCAACTCATTTATGCTCGAAAAAAAAAAAAATCCAAAAACTAAGGGTTTAAACACTTACTGCCATTTCTAAACCAACCAGACTCTACCCCCCACTTACGATTTTGCATTATTCTCAGAGTGAGATAGAGAGGAAGACTTAGCTTATAAACCAGGCAGAAAGATGCTATCGAATCCCGTAACAGCCATGAGAAAGCACGATCCGAATCCGTATACCAAAACAAAAAACAACCAACACAAAGCAAACACGGGACATGGTCCTCGTGCCAAAACATCGAATAGGGATATGGGAATAATAAGAAAATGGCCCTGTCACGTCAGAAAATTCGATAGGCAATATATATATGGTCACTCTCATAAAAGCTTTAGATGGAAAAATAACCCACACGGGTAAAGCACAGAACATCTAAGCATATATGTATCATAGAGAATATCACATGAGCAAATATCATAGTCAAGTCATAAATTCATGTTGGAAACAGAGTAGATCATAAAATGAAATGTGTGAAAGAGTATTGAGTCTTTTATACCCAGATCCTCAAGGGTTAAATCATTCTAACAACCTAAGTCCAAGAAATGATGTATTTGAATGTTTTCTGTACTCCTCGGGATTTTCGGATAACCACCTAATCGTTCCTTTAAAAGACATTCAAACATTCATCCCGATACTTGGTCGTATATGTGTTCAACTTCCATTATGATTATTCATTCCACATATTCTACATTTCATTAAGACTAGTCGTATCCAAATTATTATTATTATTATTATTATTATTATTATTATTATTATCGGTTTGCCTCCGGTAGCGCTTTTGGTTAACGTCGTTTGCTCGACAAATCTAACTATTTAATTTTCACACAGTTTTATTTAAGGCAGGGTTGCCTCCCCCCAAGCGCTTTTGTTTTACGTCGTTGGCTCGACGATTCTATTCTCACTATCCATTATCAAATGGATAAGTTTTTCTTGCATGATTCCTCAACGAATATTCGGCATACAAGCCATCCATCTCACCTTCATAGGAAATAAATGAACCATGGCTTGAAGTACTTTTATGAAGTATCTTCCCAATAAAAGAAAAACGGGATTAGGGGCCTCCACCTCCCAGTTCATGACATAATGATCAAGTGGGAAGATCACTTCTTTCTCGCTCACTTGCTTGTCCACAATCACCTCAACACTCTTTGGCTTCAACGGCTCCTCAAATATGACTTCCTCCGGGTGACTTATCTCTAGTTCAGGCACATTGTCCTCTATATTCTCCAACACCGGGTATATTTCTTCACCTTTTTGCTCATCAACATCTTCAGCCATCTCTAATGTCGGATCTATCATAGACAACCGTCTTGATCACACCATGTAGGAGGAGCTTGACACTTCTACTTCACTAAGTTGAATGTCGGATCCTAATTTCATTGTACTGACCTCTTCTCTATGATAAAGGAGTGGGGGAGCTATGTCAATGCCATGGTCTTGAGCCATTTTCCCGAGCCGTCTCTCAAGATTCTTAAGCATACTAAGAAGGAGTTGGAAATTCTCATCTTGCTCCTTCTGAAAGGAGTGGAAATTATTGTTCTGCTCCTCTAATTTAACTTCAAAATCATCAGATTGAGAGGGGCCTTGAGAATTATGAAAGTGTTGAGGAAAAGATTGGCCAGACCAACTTTGATTTTGATTGGAAAAATTGATATCTTGGTCCTGACTGAAGTTCGGGTTTTTATAGAAATTTGGATTCTGAAAATTGAAACCTTGATTTGGAAAATTGTTGTGGCCAGAGAACTGATTGTTAAAACTCTGATATTGCTGGCCACTGAAAACGCTCTGTCCACCCATAGGACAGAAAGGAGAAGTATGTCCCACATTGTCACATAGCTGGCATATGATCGGATCATCATCGTCCTTGATTTTGGACAGCATTAACTCGATATGTAGAAGTGGAAAGAAGTTGACACTGGCCAACAGCATGGCCAGGTTGACAACATCTTTCATAGAACATAACGTGTGAGTTACGAGGAAAAGATCGGTCTCGATTCATAGGAGTCTGAAACATCATAAGATCTCGCCACCTGCTTTGCGCAGAATGGCTATCTGACTTTGCTCATCCATGTCCTCAATCCTAGATAGAAGATTGTATGACCCCGTATTGACTTCGAGTTTTCAAAAACCAGTTCGAACACCAACACCTAAATCACGAGGTTTCAGGATTTTTTTTTATATATTTGATTACCGACTCCACTTGGTATTTACCGAGTGCTTTTTTTTTTTTTTTTTTAAACCTACCTACGAAAAACTTGATAACAAAAACTAGAAAAATTAATAAAACTAGACAACCGTACCGAGTCCCCGGCAACGGCGCCAAAAACTTGTTTTTGGTTCCGTTGACGGGAAAGCTACCTACGAAAAAAACAAAACAGAACAACTTTAGAAAAATTAATAAAGAACCAGACGACCGTACCGATTCCCCGGCAACGGCGCCAAAAACTTGTCTCGGATTTTATCAATGAAAAGTAACAAGTAATAAATTTATAAATCCGGTATACCCCAAGTGCAGGGATCGTAGTATAGCGATTAATACCGGAGTCGATCCACAGGGAATCGAGGTTGGTCTAGTTCTTAATTTTTCGAAAGTTGTCACGACTACTATTATTACTAGAATTATACCAAAACAAAACTAAAAACGAAAATAACAAAATGTAAACTGGACAGAAGATCAACGATCTAAAGCCAGGAAGGATAATTACGAGCCGAACTAACTAAGTTAATTCTAATCTATAAACTAAGAAGACAATAAAAATTGCTACGATTACTATGATGAAGACGAAGCAAAACAGCACAACGATTTCTTTTCAATTACTGTAACAACGAACAAGCAATGATCCACCGATTCCCGCAACCCTCAATTTCGACTCCAGATTATCTTGTGGTGATTTAACGAAAATTGTGATTCACCTATCGAAGGTATGAACTCCTAATCTCTTAGAAAAGTTCGCCTATCAATCTTTTATCTTTCGATTTTAAAGATTAACGCTTTCATAACAAAGGTGTGAAATCTCTCAATTTCGCAATCTAGATAATCAACCTAACAACTCTCGTTATTTTTAGGTTAAAAATCCAATCTTTACTACGGTGATATAAGGTTTAACGACGATTCTCATCAAACGTTAAACATCAAACAGCAACCATCTCTCGATATAAATTGCATAACAACAATCAAAACATAGAAAAGATACAATTTTTATTAAAACTTACAAGATAATCCAAATTCAAATCGAGATGTTGCTAAGAATCGGTTTCATGAAGCTTGTTCCAACGTCTTTTTAGCCTCTCATCATCATCGTATGATTCTTGAAATCATTTCAGATTACAACTGTTGATTCGGAGACCGTATTATCCGGAAATAGTTATGACTTCAACAACAACGATCTTTCGACAACTGTCCAAGCATTACAACGGTACTACGGCTACTATTTTATTTATGGCATAATGCCTATATATATATATATATAGATAGCTAGATAAATATATATGTATATAGATAGATATATATAGCTATATATATATATATATATATATATATGTAAAACAAAACAAAAAAACGAAAGACGAGAAAAAGAAAAAAAAAAAAAAAAAAAAAAAAAGAAGATTATTATATATATATATATATATATATATATATATATATATATATGTATTACTACAAAGGAACAAGAAAAAAAATGAAATGGCCGAAAAGACATGGGCAGTTCATCCTGATACATTTGAGTCTATTTATAGACTATTTTGCCAAGGCCGGATCGATCCGGAAGAGGCCGGATCGATCCGGTCAAAATCCTAATCGATTCTATCCAAATCTTGGATGATTTGACGTATATTGGATTAAAACTTCTAAAATTTATATCTTGAGTTGTAGACCTCCAAAAATTGCAAACGAAATGCCAAAATTACGGTCTCGAGAAACTCTACAACTTTCATGAAGGACTCTTCTTCATAAAACGTCTTCTTGAGTACCTCGTGTTCCTCCGAGCGTTTTTGCGACATTTTTACGAAATTGAATCAATTAGCCACTTGACCACCATTTGAGTTGTAGAAGTCCGATTGACTTGATTCAAAATCCATTGGAAAGCGTTCTTGAAGATATACAACTTTTATGAAGGAAACTTCTTCAGAAAATGTCGTTTTGATGAACCATTCGTATGTCGTGTCGTTTTCGGGATTTTCCACTAATACGAATTGATTAGTCAATTGACCATAACTTGAGTTGTAGACCTCCAATTGACGTGATTCAAAGTGCGTTGGAAAGCTTATGTGAAGATCTACAACTTTCATTAAGAAGTCATCCCCTGAAAATTCCTCTAAGATGGGTAAAATCTCCGTCGAAAATATGTAACGATTCAAGTACTTAGGAAAAACGACCCTTTTGAACTCGTAAGCTTGTGGCACCTTCTTCTAACCCTCTAAACACATCTTTTAGACTCAAAACATGTCGTTACGTGGAATCTTGGTCAATGTATAATCCTGCAATGAACCACCAAAATACCAAACGTAAATCCGACATTTACACTCGATTACTAAACCGGTACAAAACTAGTAAAAACACGATAAAAATACGATATTTTATATAAGACTTACTATTTATATAATTAGATAAAACCTATAAATTAATGACTTGATTTGATACATAAATGCTCAAAAAATGGTATCAAAAGTGGGGTGAAATGTTATAATAATAACGGTGAATTTTTCCGTCATTCACAAACCCCCACTTAGCTTTGGTCGCCCCGAGCAAAAACAAGTGATAAAACAAAATGAATGAGGACAAAATTCACGAAAAAGATAAGATATAAGGGACAACCAGATAATACAACCGATCGAATCATAACCACACGTTAACCTTAATATATATGTATAACAGAGTGTGTGTGTGACAAGCCTTTTCAATTTCCACTATCCTCTCTTGAATAACTCAAGCAATACACACAAATATCCATTCAGACAGTCCTAATGACTTTCCTAGGTAAAGGCAGTAACAGTTCCACACAAAGTCCTCTCGTGTACTTATTAGGATAATCCCTAAAGCATATCATTCAGTTTATACTGGGGATAGTCAGAAGATAACTAAGTTTTCAACCATGCTTAATTCATTCCCACCAATAGGATGTTTCGTGATAACACCCTAGCTGGACTTAATTTCACATGTGTAGCATATGTCTTCATTCCCAGCAATAGGATGTTTCGTGATAACACCCTAGCTGGACTACTATCATCGAGCGTCGGGAGCTTTTAAACCTCATAGTGGTATAGGGCGTTTCGTGATAACGCCTCTACCGCACTCAAATCATTGGTAGCTACAACCAACATATATTAATTCATCTTAATTTTGGTATTTTTCTTTTATTCCACTTAACTTATATCCTTTCTATCACATTCAAACCTTGAGATATTCACAAGATTACGCTTCAAAATTTAGGTACTAAGTTATCGCGAATCGTCTCTCAGAATAACCACTAGGATACTGAATGGATACAGTTTAAAATTTTCGCTTCAATGTCAAAGGCTTACGTGAACAATCAATTCATGTTACACAAATAAATTAGGGGTTAAAATGTACTTACGGTTCAAATTAGTTATACATATCAAATTGATCATTATATCTTCAAATCCATGAAATATATACCTTATACAATTCATTATATTCAACTCATTTATGCTCGAAAAAAAAAAAAAAAAACTAAGGGTTTAAACACTTACCGCCATTTCTAAACCAACTGACTCTACCCCCCCCACTTACGATTTTGCATTATTCTCGAGTGAGATAGAGAGGAAGACTTAGCTTATAAACCAGCAGAAAGATGCTATCGAATCCCGTGCTGACCATGAAAAGCACGATCCGAATCCGTATACCAAAACAAAAACAACCAACACAAAGCAAACACGGGACATGGTCCTCGTGCCAAAACATCGAATAGGGATATGGGAATAATAAGAAAATGGCCTGTCACGTAAAAATTCGATAGGCAATATATATATGGTCACTCTCATAAAAGCTTTAGATGGAAAAATAACCCACACGGGTAAAGCACGTAACATCTAAGCATATATGTATCATAGAGAATATCACATGAGCAAATATCATAGTCAAGTCATAAATTCATGTTGGAAACAGAGTAGATCATAAAATGAAATGTGTGAAAGAGTATTGAGTCTTTTATACCCGTAGATCCTCAAGGGGTTAAATCATTCTAACAACCTAAGTCCAAGAAATGATGTATTTGAATGTTTTCTCGTGTACTCCTCGGGATTTTCGGATAACCACCTAATCGTTCCCTTTAAAAGACATTCAAACATTCATCCTGATACTTGGTCGTGCTATGTGTTCAACTTCCATTATGATTATTCATTCCACATATTCTACATTTCATTAAGACTAGTCGTATCCAAATTATTATTATTATTATTATTATTATTATTATTATTATTATTATTATCGGGCTGCCTCCCGGTAGCGCTTTTGGTTAACGTCGTTTGCTCGACAAATCTAACTATTTAATTTTCACACAGTTTTATTTAAGGCAGGGTTGCCTCCCCCCAAGCGCTTTTGTTTTACGTCGTTGGCTCGACGATTCTATTCTCACTATCCATTATCAAATGGATAAGTTTTTCTTGCATGATTCCTCAACGAATATTCGGCATACAAGCCATCCATCTCACCTTCATAGGAAATAAACAGAACCATGGCTTGAAGTACTTTTATGAAGTATCTTCCCAATAAAAGAAAAACGGGATTAGGGGCCTCCACCTCCCAGTTCATGACATAATGATCAAGTGGGAAGATCACTTCTTTCTCGCTCACTTGCTTGTCCACAATCACCTCAACACTCTTTGGCTTCAACGGCTCCTCAAATATGACTTCCTCCGGGTGACTTATCTCTAGTTCAGGCACATTGTCCTCTATATTCTCCAACACCGGGTATATTTCTTCACCTTTTTGCTCATCAACATCTTCAGCCATCTCTAATGTCGGATCTATCATAGGACAACCGTCTTCAGCATCACACCATGTAGGAGGGGAGCTTGACACTTCTACTTCACTAAGTTGAATGTCGGATCCTAATTTCATTGTACTGACCTCTTCTCTATGATAAAGGAGTGGGGGAGCTATGTCAATGCCATGGTCTTGAGCCATTTTCCCGAGCCGTCTCTCAAGATTCTTAAGCATACTAAGAAGGAGTTGGAAATTCTCATCTTGCTCCTTCTGAAAGGAGTGGAAATTATTGTTCTGCTCCTCTAATTTAACTTCAAAATCATCAGATTGAGAGGGGCCTTGAGAATTATGAAAGTGTTGAGGAAAAGATTGGCCAGACCAACTTTGATTTTGATTGGAAAAATTGATATCTTGGTCCTGATCAAGTTCGGGTTTTATAGAAATTTGGATTACAAAATTGAAACCTTGATTTGGAAAATTGTTGTGGCGAGAACGATTGTTAAAACTCGATATTGCTTTGCCCATCAAAACGCTCTGTCCCACCCATAGGATGAGAAAGGAGAAGTATGTCCCACATTGTCACATAGCTGGCATATGACTGGACTGTACTGTCCTTGATTTTGGACAGCATTAACTCGATATGCAGAAGTGGAAAGAAGTTGACACTGGCCAACAGCATGGCCAGGTTGACAACATCTTTCATAGAACATAACGTGTGAGTTCTGAGGAAAAGACTGGGTCTGATTCATAGGAGTGCGAAACATCATAAGATCTGCCACCTGCTGCTGCAGAATGGCTATCTGACTTTGCTCATCCATGTCCTCAATCCTAGATAGAAGATTGTATGACCCCGTATTGACTTCGAGTTTTCAAAAACCAGTTCGAACACCAACACCTAAATCACGAGGTTTCAGGATTTTTTTTTATATATTTGATTACCGACTCCACTTGGTATTTACCGAGTGCTTTTTTTTTTTTTTTTTAAACCTACCTACGAAAAACTTGATAACAAAAACTAGAAAAATTAATAAAACTAGACAACCGTACCGAGTCCCCGGCAACGGCGCCAAAAACTTGTTTTTGGTTCCGTTGACGGGAAAGCTACCTACGAAAAAAACAAAACAGAACAACTTTAGAAAAATTAATAAAGAACCAGACGACCGTACGATTCCCGGCAACGGCACCAAAACTTGTCTCGGATTTTATCAATGAAAAGTAACAAGTAATAAATTTATAAATCCGTATACCCTGTGCGAGGATCGTAGTATAGCGATTAATACGGAGTCGATCCACAGGAATCGAGGTTGGTCTAGTTCTTAATTTTTCAAAGTTGTCACGACTACTATTATTACTAGAATTATACCAAAACAAAACTAAAAGCGAAAATAACAAAATGTAAAGCTGAATGAAAGATCAACGATCTAAAGCCGGAAGGATAATTACGAGCCGAACTAACTAAGTTAATTCTAATCTATAAACTAAGAAGACAATAAAAATTGCTACGATTACTATGATGAAGACGAAGCAAAACAAAGACAACGATTTCTTTTCAATTATCAGTAACAACGAACAAGCAATGATCCACCGATTCCCGCAACCCTCAATTTCGACTCCGTTTATCTTGTTGTGATTTAACGAAAATTATGATTCACCTATCGAAGGTATGAACTCCTAATCTCTTAGAAAAGTTCGCCTATCAATCTTTTATCTTTCGATTTTAAAGATTAACGCTTTCATAACAAAGGTGTGAAATCTCTCAATTTCGCAATCTAGATAATCAACCTAACAACTCTCGTTATTTTTAGGTTAAAAATCCAATCTTTACTACGGTGATCTAAGGTTTAACGACGATTCTCATCAAACGTTAAACATCAAACAGCAACCATCTCTCGATATAAATTGCATAACAACAATCAAAACATAGAAAAGATACAATTTTTATTAAAACTTACAAGATAATCCAAATTCGAAATCGAGATGTTGCTAAGAATCGGTTTCACAAGGCTTGTTCCAACGTGCTTTAGCCTCTCATCATCGTATGATTGCTTGAAATCATTTCAGATTACAACTGTTGATTCGGAGACCGTATTATCCGGAAATAGTTATGACTTCAACAACAACGATCTTTCGACAACTGTCCAAGCATTACAACGGTACTACGGCTACTATTTTATTTATGGCATAATGCCTATATATATATATATATAGATAGCTAGATAAATATATATGTATATAGATAGATATATATAGCTATATAGTTAGATAGTTATATATATATATATATATATATATATATATATATATATATATATATATATATATATATATAAAAACAAAACAAAAAAGCGAAAGACGAGAAAAGAAAAAAAAAAAAAAAGAAAAAAGAAAAAAAGAAGAAGATTAATATATATATATATATATATATATATATATATATATATATATATATATATATATATATTATTACTACAAAGGAACAAGAAAAAAAAATGAAATGGCCGAAAAGACATGGGCAGTTCATCCTGATACATTTGAGTCTATTTATAGACTATTTTGCCAAGGCCGGATCGATCCGGAAAGCACGGATCGATCCGGTCTGAAATCCTAATCGATTCTATCCAAATCTTCTGGATGATTTGACATATATTGGATTAAAACTTCTAAAATTTATATCTTGAGTTGTAGACCTCCAAAATTGCAAACGAAATGCCAAAATTACGGTCTCGAGAAACTCTACAACTTTCATGAAGGACTCTTCTTCATAAAACGTCTTCTTGAGTACCTCGTGTTCCTCCGAGCGTTTTTGCGACATTTTTACTTAAATTGAATCAATTAGCCACTTGACCACCATTTGAGTTGTAGAAGTCCGATTGACTTGATTCAAAATCCATTGGAAAGCGTTCTTGAAGATATACAACTTTTATGAAGGAAACTTCTTCAAAAATGTCGTTTTGATGAACCATTCAGATGTCGCATATCGTTTTGGATTTTCCACTAATACTGAATTGATTAGTCAATTGACCATAACTTGAGTTGTAGACCTCCAATTGACGTGATTCAAAGTGCGTTGGAAAGCTTATGTGAAGATCTACAACTTTCATTAAGAAGTCATCCCCTGAAAATGCCTCTAAGCTGGGTAAAATCTCCGTCGAAAATATGTAACGATTCAAGTACTTAGGAAAAACGACCCTTTTGAACTCGTAAGCTTGTGGCACCTTCTTCTATCCCTCTAAACACATCTTTTAGACTCAAAACATGTCGTTACGTGGAATCTTGGTCAATGTATAATCCTGCAATGAATCACCAAAATACCAAACGTAAATCCGACCATTTACACTCCGATTCACTAAACCGTACAAAAACTAGTAAAAACACGATAAAAATACGATATTTTATATAAGACTTACTATTTATATAATTAGATAAAACCTATAAATTAATGACTTGATTTGATACATAAATGCTCAAAATGGTATCAAAAGTGGGGTGAAATGTTATAATAATAACAGTGAATTTTTCCGTCATCAGTTACATTTGGAGGTAAAGAGAACCCCATCAAAATTAAGTGGGAAGGCACAATGCTCAAGAACAATTTGAAGATTCAAAATGTGGCTTATGTTAAAGGATTGAATTTCAATCTTCTAAGCATCAGTCAATCCTGTGACAAAGGCTACAATGTGCACTTCAACAAAGAAGGATGCAAATTGATTCATAATCAAACCAGCACAGTTGTACTTACGGGAAAAAGAGAAGACAACATGTATGTGGTGGATTGGAAGAAAGAAAAAGAAGAAACATGTCTGCTTGTCGAGAATAAGCAATCAACCAGCTGGATTTGGCATAGAAGATTGAACCATCTCAACTTCAAGACCATCAACTTTTTGTCAAAGAACAAGCTAGTTGAAAGCCTTCTAGATATCACATTCAAGAAGGAAAATCTCTATGATGCATGTCAAAAAGGGAAGCAGATCAATAGTTCTTTCAAGTCAAAGCCACAACAATCAACAACCAGAATTATGCACCTCTTGCACATGGACCTATTTGGACCAGTCACACCTGTGAGTGTAGGTGGAAGAAGTATACCTTGGTGGTGGTTGATGATTTCTCAAAGTTCACCTGGACTATCTTAATGAACAAGAAGAAAGAAACTCTCAAGAAGCTTCCAGATCTACTAAGAAGAATTCAGAATGAAAAAGAATTGAGGATCATCAAGATAAGATCAGATAGAGGCACAGAGTTCCTAAATGAAATAATCAGATGCTACTGTGAAGAAAATGGAGTACTACATCAACTATCAGTAGCAGGGACTCCACAGCAAAATGGTGTAGCAGAAAGAAGAAATAGGACACTTAAAGAAGCTGTGAGAACCATGATTCCAGAAGCATGCTTACCAAAGAGATTTTGGGCTGAAACAGCAAATATAGCATGCTATAATCAAAATAGATCTATCATCAACAAACATCATGTAAAAACAACATATGAAATTTGGAATGGAAGGAAACCTAACATTTCACATTTACATATGTTTGGATCTAAATGTTTTGTTTTGAAAAGGAATTAGTTGCATACTTTTGATGAAAAAACTGATGAAGCAATCTTCATGGGATACTCAGACACCAGTAAAGCTTTTAGAGTGCTCAACAAAAGAACCTTGGTTATTGAAGAGTCAATTCATGTAGTTTTTGATGAACCAAATACAAATGGTGAAAGTCTACACAACTTTGAAGAAGAATCTGCACGAAGACAAGTCTATATGAATACAACAGTACCAGCTACTATTCTGGATCACACTTTTGGAAATCAAGATGATGCACCAGTCTCAATACAACACAAGATCATAAAGTTGATGCACAAGCGGAAGTTGTAGAAGAACCAAACCTAGAGCAACTTCAACCTGATTTGAATTGGCTAAGAGATCATCTTGAAGAACAAGTCATTGGAGATGTTCATACAGGAGTTAGAACCAGAAGACGCTAACTTGTTTTCTATCACATGTGGAACCCAAAACAATAGATTATGCAATACAAGATGTTGATTGGATTACAGCCATGCAAGAAGAGCTCAATGAATTTGAGAGAAATGAGGTCTGGGAACTAGTGGGCGTGCACTGCACATGACAAATATCATTGGAACAAAATGGGTATTCAGAAACAAGATGGATGAACAAGGAACAGTTGTCAGAAACAAGGCAAGGCTAGTTGCAAAAGGCTATTCTCAAGCGGAAGGAATAGATTATGATGAAACTTTTGCACCAGTAGCTAAATTAAAGGCTATCAGACTCTTCCTAGCTTTTGCAGCACATAAAGACTTCAAAGTATATCAAATGGATGTCAAAAGTGCATTCTTGAATGGACTTCTAGAAGAAGAAGTATATGTGGAACAACCACATGGTTTCCAACTCAAAGGAAAGGAAGATAAAGTATACAAACTCAAAAAGGCACTATATGGACTCAAACAGGCACCAAGATCCTGGTATGAGACACTGTCACAATTCTTAATCAACTATGGATTCAACAAATAGACTATTGACAAGACTCTCTTCAAGATGGAAGAAGGAACAAGCACTTTGTTGGTTCAGATCTATGTTGATGACATCATATTTGGATCAGAAGATGAGAAGCTATGTGAGAAATTTGCAAATCTGATGAAAAGTAAATTTCAAATAAGTATGATGGGAGAACTCAACTATTTTCTGGGTTTACAAGTGAAACAAATGGAAGATGGCATCTTTATCAATCAAGCTAAGTATACAGAAGACTTGATACACAAATATAGTACGGAGACAAGTGGCACATCAAATACACCAATGTGTGCAAGAGTCATTCTTGGGAAAGATGAAACTGGAAAAGATGTTGATCAAAAGTTATATAGAGGGGTTATTGGATCTCTGCTCTATCTAGCTGCAAGCAAGCCTGATATAGAATTTGCAGTAGGAGTATGTGCAAGATTTCAAGCTCAACCTAAGAAATCTCACTTACTAGCAGCTAAGAGAATCATCAAACATCTGAAGCAAACAATCAATGTAGGAATTTGGTATCCAAAAGTTGGAAGATACAAATTGATATCCTATTCAGACTCAGATTATGCTGGATGTAAAATTGACAGAAAAAACACTTCATGAACTTGTCAGATGCTATGCAACAAACTAGTATCATGGTTTAGCAAAAAGCAAAATTCTATATCCACTTCAACAGATGAAGCAGAATATGTTAGGAAATCTACGCGGGAACGCAGCGGAATTCAAAAATTTGATTTCCTTTTACCCAAGATCGACTTCGTTTAAGCAATAAACAAATAAGTTAAAGACGGTAGTTACCTTGCTTGATCTAAAAGATCGACGTTTTGACCGTCTAAGAAGAGTAGTTCTGCATAGAGCCGCCCAAGTGTTCGGCCTCCACCGCTAGTCCACACGAACAGCCCGCCGGAATCCCATCATGGATTGCTATTGGAAAACTCCGGTTGCTAGATCGGCCTTTTTCCCCTCTCTCAAACTCTCTATAGGATGCTCTCTATTTTACACAAGAACTATTAGCTCTTGGAATTGTGATGTACAAAAAGCTTGACACCCACCTCTTATTTATAGTAGAAGTGGCGCCCCTACTTGGTGTGGAGGAGAAGAAAACCTTTTCCCAATAAAATAAGGAAAATATAATTGATTGATTTATCTCATTTAATTTAATATCCTATATTAAATATTTCCAAGATATTGTCAATATCTTATATTGACTATATTTATCTTATTACCATAAATCAATTTACACATATGTATATATCACATATATATATATTACACATATAAATCCATACATATTTATTTTACTACAAAATGTGCACATGCACATCATATGTGCAAGTCACGCACAATCATATATATAAATATAAATATTAATATCTAATATTAATATATGGTAATACAATTAATTAAATGGCACAATTTGTGTGTGTATCATATATATAAATATAAATATTAATATCTAATATTAATATATGGTAATACAATTAATTAAATTGCACAATCCAAGTGTATCTTATACACACACAAATTGTGCCACCTTAGCCAATAAATTGGCATCCGGAATATTTTTTAATTAATATAATATTATTAATATCTTGTGTAATACCCGTACAATATTCACTCGATAATGGTATTATTTATTAGTAACACTCATTAATATATGTTTCACACGCTAGTGGTACTATTTATTGTTTATATAACATGAATATACTCTTATGTGTACGTGTAATATACGTACTTATATAAGCTTATGGTTGTATTTATATATATATATATATATATATATACTTAGGTAGCTTCTTTTAATTGTGGATATTTGCACATATGTAATAAGTATGTGGAAGTATACATATGCATAACTGTATAATAGCTAGAAACATATATAAATATTTATGCAACTAATATGGATATATACAAAAAACTTAACAGGATATACTTCGTTGATTTTTTTTCACCCTTCACCACGTGAAGTGGGTTAACGTGGAAAACTTTTGGGTTGGGTGACTAATAGGAGTACGTGGCTAGGTAATGTTATTTGCTTAGAAGATAAGTTTAGTTGTGAAATGGCTATAAAGAGCCGGCAATACTGTACGTTCAGTATAGTAAAAAAAAAATAAAACACTATATTACCGGAATAATAGCAATACAAGTTGAGATGCTGTAGAAAGGACATCGTGAAGCACGAGTAATACACTGTGAGGCTCTTTTATGTGTTTATATGTTATAATACATGATTTCAATTGTTAGTATAGTAGCCTAACTCGTGTTTGTGTCCGTATAACAAGCCTATCATGATATAACCTTGCATAATATGTGTTGTAAATCAATCTTGACATCCGTAAATCGTGTACTCTTTGAAGTGAGTTATTAGTTGTAACATCACATACATGCTGTTTAGGTATTGTCTATGATACTTTGATGTTATGCTAGTTATGGACAAATAGTGATACGACTTGCCGTTTTGGCTAACCGTTACTGGGGCCCTCAGGCGGGGACTTGATCAATTGGGAAAGCTTTGGGCTGACAATTAGTCATTTCCTAATCCTGACTCGCCTTGGCCAAACATGGTTAGGAGGTTTAGCCATGTGAGGCCGAAGGCTCGCGAGATGAATTCGACACATCTGCAACTGACCGCCGCTTATTTCGGCATTGGAGTGTGAGGTAGCTCATATTATTCTGAGGGGTTACAAGGTTGGTATCTGAGCTCTGGTATGATCACTATCCCTTATGTGGCATTTACTGTCTAGAATTTGTGTATATGTTAACATGAAATACATACATCTGTGAATGAGTGCTCTGTTTATTTTAACTAAGCCTATTTGTGAAACTACACATTCAGCACACACTGAGCCCCACTGAGTTTCATAACTCACACCTCTTGTGAAAATCTTTTCCAGACGTGCAGGTTGATGAGGAGCCAGGACAGGCTTCTGCATGACGTAACGTGTTGGAGAAGTCGCTAGACTTTTCTTTTAGTTTCCAGAACAATCCTTGTTGTATAAACTACTCATGGTACAATTTTGTTGTGTAAATATGTAAACTATGTGACCATGTACGGTATTTGTGTAATGAATAAAAGGGGTTGTTCTTCTTTTCCGCCTACTTTAGCGTCTTCCGTTTAACCTCTCTGTCTGGGGCGTGACATCTTGTATTTAATTTATTCATAATAAATAAATACCACTATATTAATTTACCACTATAACCTTTATAGTACGAGATAAACTTTCCTTATTTGGTTATCAACTATAACCACATTTTAATCCGGCTAGATGTTCTTATGTGTGTGACTCGATAGGCTTCCGAATATGTTGACCGTAGGCATAAAGTGCAAATTAAGAAAATGCCCTTCATACCTAACGATCACGGGATAGCGTCTAGCAACACACCGTGACCCCCAATCATCGGAAGAGTCAAATGCAATGACTACTACCTTTCATGTGAAACAGTTACCGTATAACTTACAATCCTATCGCTGTAATAATATCCATACGGTCGTACGTCGAGTGTCAAACATTAACGACCGTATCTTATAATCTGGATATCAAGCTCTCTCGAAGTAACTCATTTACTTCCACTTTGCAAAGATTCACGAGAGTAAGACATTCCTTAAAAGAAGGGCCCTTTCGGATATTCACCCCTACTGATAGGGTACGCGATTTCCAGACGACCAAACATGTATACTCCGCATGCTTCAGTATCACACCCAATCACTACCGCATGATCGCCCCGTGGCTAGGGGAAACCTCAATAGTGTCAAAGCATGACAATCCACACCGTGATGCCATGTAGACTCCGGTCCAAAGGATAATTACACAACCGTCACATAGTGCGACACTTAATGTAAGTGGGTCAGTCTAACGTACGCATTCTCTAATACACGTCCACGTACAGTCCAAGTGTCTCTACACTTCGATAGACGAGATCTATCCCTACCCTTAAAGACAAAAGACATCTAATACGTGCTAGTCTATTTATACTATCAATGCCCTGTTTAATAGTACATCAGCCTAGAGACCTTTAAGTATCAAACTTACTAAAGTGATTAGAGATCAATCAACCATGATCGCCTATCATGCTTTCTCTACCACAGTTTGATACTAAGGACGTTATCATATAACAATTCATAATTGGTTCACTAAAAGAACATATATATGACAACATAAAAGCCATTTAATATATGTATAAACATAAACAAATAGTAGAAATGATCCGACCCGGTCGGATCCGGTCCAACCCGATTGGGTTTAGGACACTATTCCAACAGAATATATAGCAGCTGGTAGCTGTTGTGCACAAGTGTTGTGGATCAGAAAACAGCTAAGGGACTATGGAATAGAGGAGAAGACAATTACAATCACAAGTGCAATGTCTATAACTGAGAATCCAGTATTACATTAAAGCACAAAGCATATTGATGTGAGACATCACTTTATCAGAGATCATGTGGAAAAAGGAGATGTTATCTTGATACATATCCACTAAAGATCAACAAGCTGATATTTTCACAAAACCACTCAGTCATGAAAGATTTTGCAAGCTGAGAACTGAGTTGGGAATAATTGAAATTGATTAAGTTATAAGGAGCATCTAACTGGAGTAATCATTGAGTAACTTCACCAGCTGACTGAACCTTTTCCATTTTGGGTGCGCTCACTTGGCAGGTGGGCACTGGTAACCAGCGAAGTTCACTTCTCTGATTGTTAGGAACAATTTTACAAAGCAGCTCACAACCCGAAAGGCATTCTTCGAAATGCAAGGTACCATAGAGGAATGTAAAGGTAGTCTTCTCTTGGTCCTTAGGGTCAATGAAAATTTGGTAATAGCCACTAAAACCATCAAGAAATCAATAGAAATCATGACCACTTAACCTCTCTAACTATTAGGAACAATTTATTATGTTTTGATGATGGCCATACTAGCTTTTATAGCAAGCCTGAAATAAGTTAGTATTCTCTGTATAAGTCTTTACTTAGAGTCTAACATGTTGTATAAGTTGAGTCAGACAAGTATTGTATTAGTTGGTAGGATGGATAAGTAAAATAGAAATCCGACAGAGTAAAGGTAGCCAAGTACCAGCAAAGAAGCATGAAGACATATGGATTGACTTATAACCAGGGAAGTCTGTGATGACCTTGGATAAGTCTATGTTATATTACAAGTGATGAAATATCATTTTGAATATGGTGTACACTGATCTCACACAAATCAAGATCAGTGAAGTACAAGAAATGCCTGAAAGATAAAAAAAATCAAGAAAGCAGTGAACCGGCAAAGTAAACTGTCTACCGGCTGAGTAAAGAAAAAGCAGTAAAGGAAGAACTAATAAGCTAAATCAACAGGAACACTCAACCGTTCAAGTAACAGACAAGTGAAATAACCGCTAAGCAATTCAATCTTATTCAGAACATGAAAAGTAAGGAAGATTCAGAGGATCAAGCATTAAATGCATAATCAATCAAGAATCAATCAAGGACGGATTTTATGATAGACGTTTGAATAAAATCCAGATCTCTTATATCAATGAGGATATAATTAATAAGGAATCAAGAATTAAATCAAAGATTATTCCCCACATTAAATAGCCAACGGACTGAAATTCAAATCAAGGATTATCAAGGGTATAAATAGAAGGCATTGACAGACATGAAATATAATGATTGCAATACTGAAAAACAAGCAGAAACTCTGTCAATTTGAAAAGCCTTATATTTGAAATTAAAAGACACATCTAGACATCAACTCAACAATCAGAGCTCAAATTCCATATCAAGCACTGAGATTGATCAACAGAATCTGTGAATCCAATTCACACCAGTCAAACAACTGAATCAGAGCCATCTGAGAAGGAGTTGTGTTTGTGATAGCTGCTGAAGGATTTGTTCTCAAGGAACAGTGTTGAAGACTGAGTCACTGAAGTTTTTGAAGCCAATGAGTGATAGTCTTTAGATTGTGAAGGTTGTGTAGCCAAGGACAATCTTGCTATTGTATCAGTGAAAACAATAGTGAATTCCTCCAATCATCACATGAGAAGAGTGGATTAAGGGATTACACCACCCTGAACCACTATAAACCTTTGTGTCTATTTACTTTCAGCACTTTACTTTACTACACTTACTTACTGCGTAATTCATACTCTGTGTGTGCATATTCTACTTTGAAACAATATTAAAAAGAAGGGACTTATCTGCTGCCCAAAATTTTTTAAAACAAGAAAAGTTTTTGAAACTCCAGAATAGTCATTCACCCCCCTGACTATACTTTTACCCTTTTCTGGGACCAACACTAACATTTGATCTATAAAAGGCAAGGGGAAGTGATATTTCCTAGTGGCATCATTCAACTTTCTATAATCAATGCAAACACGATAAACGGTAACTAAACGTGTAGGGATCATCTCATTATTTTCATTAGGTTGAACGATCATACCTCCCTTTTTAGGCACCACTTGAGTAGGGCTCACCCACTCACTATCCGAGATGGCTTAGATGATTCCAAGCTCAAACATCTTTACCACGTCCTTACGCACCACCTCTTGAAGGTGTGGATTAAGCCTTTTTTGACATTGCCTCACCGGTTTCACATCTTCTTCCAATATGATCTTGTGCTTGCAAATCTCGGGGCTAATACCCCAGATATCAACAATCTTCCACCCAAAGGACTTCTTGTGACTCCTTAGGACTCTCATGAGCTTATCTTCCTGCAAAGAGGTTTGTGCCACAGAAATAATCAAAGGTAATAAATTATCGGACTCGAGAAAAGCATACTTAAGATGATCGGGGAGTGGCTTTAGTTCTAAGTCCTTTGGTGGCTCCTCAATTGATGGCTTGACTTTCTCACTGTTTAGGCCAAGCTCCAAGTACTTGTGCCACGACGCCTTAAGAAAAGGTGTTGCCTCCAACTCACAAGCCGTTTCCCGCAACTCTTCGTTCTCATCATGAATTGTGCTAGATTTCATTAAGAACTCCTCCATCGGCTCTTGATATCCATGCGTGTTAGTGACTTCGGAAACACAAAAATATATAGACTCAACTTCATAACATTCCTCATGGTCATCATGAGGGTACTTTATGGCATCAAACACATTCATGGTCACACTCTCGTCTCCCACTCTCATAGTGATACCACCTTTGGCTACATCCACATTGGCCCCCTGGTAACTAAGAAAGGTCTTCCTAGCAAAATTGAATTTCTAGGGTCCTCCTCAATATCTAGCACGACGAAGTCGACCGGTAACACACACTTATCGACTTGGACTAACACATCCTCCAAATTACCCATGGGTTTCCTAAGGGTTCGGTCAGCCATTTGCAAAGTCATATTGGTCTCGGTCAACCTACCTAGGCCCAACTTCTCATAGATACTCCTAGGCATGAGATTCACACTAGCAGCTAGATCACATAAAGCTTTCAGAAAGTGATGGAGCCAATGGTGCAAGGAATAGAAAAACATCCAGGGTCTTTCTTTTTAGGCAGAAGCTTGTTTTGAAAGACCGCGGAGTATTCTTCATTTAGGCACACAACCTCGTCCATCTTGGCCTTGTTGGACAATATCCCTTTTAAAAACTTAACATACGAAGACATGTTAGCTATAGCATCATCCCAAGGGATATTTATCTCAACCTTGCGCAAAATGTCAAAGAACTTGTTTTGACTCTTGGTTAACACATCCTTCTTAGGACCTCTAGGGGAAAAGGTAAAGTGTTTAAATAAAAAGGTGTAGAAAAAGTATTCATACAATTGCTACTTGTACATTTCCTTTATGGATTGGAGGTGGTTGTAGTCCATTTTCTAGCCGCTTTAAGTGCCTCCTCATCTTGCTTATTAGCTTCGTCATCTTGCTCATCAACAACTTGCTCTTCACTTTCTTTCTCTACCACCTCATCCTCTTTACTCTTACCTTGATCTTAACCTCTCTTCCTCAACCCAATGTCGCTACCAACCAACTTGCCACTTCTTGTAGAGATAGCATTCACACTCTTGGGATTCCTCGCGGTATTACTTGGAAAGCCTCCAACCGGTGTGGTATTAGCATTTTCGGTCAATTGGCCCACTTGGGTCTAAAGATTCCTAAACGCCGATTGAAATGCGGTGGCATTGGTTCTAATATCCCTTAACTCCCGACCGTGGTCTTTTAGAGTCCTTTCTTGATCTTGGAGCATTCTTCCATGCTCTTTCAACGTCTTGTTAATTTGATCCAATAGAATATCGGTGGAGCTCTTTTGTGGAATAAGGGCTAAAGGTGGAGGTTGAGAGTAATTTCCTTGGGAATAACTTTGTTGAGCATTCGGATGTTGGTAGACTCCGGTTTGGTTTTGTCATGAAGCTTGATTTCTTTGATAGAAAGAGCCTTGTTGAGGCCTTGAAGATTTTCCTTGATTAGGACCATGTCCCCAGTCAAGTTCGGATTGTCACGCCAATTTTGGAAAAGAAATCATAATTTTGGACACGGCCTTGCCCCCATAATTGGCATCAAATGGTATGGTGCCACACATCAAACTAGTGTCCATGGGCTCAATTACCGGGTTCCTAAAGGTGGTGAGTGGGTTAAACTCCATTTGCCCCACATTCAATTGGTCTAAAGCATAGGCATTCATCAATGATTGTTGCAAGGAGTTTGGATTAGCCACTAAGGCACCGGATTGAGATGCCACTTGAGCTTTCATCGGAATAGTTGCTGGTGGTGTATTTGGAGATGTACAATTGGTAGCTGAATGTCCACCACCACAAAGTTGACATAATCGGGCTTTCTTGTTCTCTTGAGCCAAATCATCAACTTTTTGTTCCATGGCTAACACCTTGTTGTGCCACTCGGAGTTTCTTTTGAGCTCATCTACAAATGGCTTTTTATGCTTCAACTGCCTTCTTCCCGAACTCAATTGCCTATTGTTTTCACAAATCCTCTCAATGGTGGCCAGTGCCACAACCGGTGCCACATCCATAATGGATCCTCCACATGCCCCATTTAGTTGTTGCATTGAATTACCATCCAAATTCCTATAAAATAGATGCACTTGGTCCCATGCTTCAAATCCATGTTGAGGGCATTTCCGTAACATAGTCTTGAACCGATCCCATGCCTCAAACAAGTCTTCACCCAATAATTGCTCAAAGTTGGAAATGACGGATTTTAAGTCAAGAGCCTTCGATGGTGGAAAGTACTTGAGTAAAAATGTGCTTGCAACTTGTTCCTATGTGTGGAGGGAGTCATAAGCTAAAGATGAGTACCACTCCCTCGCTTTTCATTTTAGAGCAAAAGGGAACAAGAGTAGCCAAGCCGCTTCCTCACCAACCCCATTAATCTTCACTGTTTTGCATACCTCAAGGAAATTATTGATGAAGGTATTTGGATCATCCGTCACCTTTCCTTCAAATTGAGCATTGTCCCCAAGTAAATGCAAAACATGTTGTCTTATCTCCAAGTTATTAGCCGCAACAGCCGGTACTCGAATAGGACTATGGCCCGTGGTAGCCATCGGTGTCACATAATCTCTACATAGCCTCACCGGTCGATTTTCCTTTTGGTTTACTTGAGCTTGTGGCACATATTGTTGAAGGTTCACTATAGGGGTCGGTTGAGGATTGGCTTGAGGGATAAATTTTTGAGCATAGGGATTAGCCATTTGAGGGAATTGGTTCATCATAGGGTTCATCATGGGATTTATCATAGGATTAAATTTGGTCATTTGCATCATCATTTGTTGATATTGTTGGAACAATTCGGGGTCCATTTGTGGAGGTTGTTGTGCACCAAAAGGATTAGGGATTTGTGGGGCTTGGAGAGGGATATTGGCTTGTTCTTGAAAGTAATTGTTCAATGGAACATCATGAACAATATTCCCTTTTCTAGGTAGAGGTTCCATCCTCAGGAAGTTGGATTTGATTGTTGACCTTGGCCTCGGCATTGACTCGTATCCCCTTCCTCAAATAGATTTACACTTCTTTCTCGATCCATACCCCTACCATAATCACTGTCTTCGCTTCCCGTAGCCATACTCGAACTTTCAGAACTAGAACTTTCAATTTCCAATTCTTGTGTTAGGAACATTTTATTATGTTTTGATGATGACCATACTAGCCGTATATAGCAAGCTGAAATAAGTTAGAATTCTCTCAGATAAGTCTTTACTTAGAGTCCGACATGTTGTATAAGTTGAGTCGAGACAAGTATTGTACTAGTTGGTAGGACGGCAAAGCAAAAAAGATATATCGGGCAGAGTGAAGCCACCAAGCACCAAAGCAGAGAAGCAATGCGAGACATTAAAGGTCCGACTTGTAACCAAGGAAGTCTGTGATGACCTTGGACAAGTCTAAGTTATACTACAAGCGATGCACATTAATATTCGAATATGGTGTACACCGATCTCACCCCAATCAAAGATCGGTGAAGTACAAAGATTCTCCTCAAACGAAACAAAGAAGAAAACAGTGAATCGGCAAAGCGGACTCACTTTCGGTGATAAAGACGAAACGGTGAAGGAAAAGCTAAAACGGCTAAGTCGGAAGGATCACTCGACCGGTCTAAAAACGGCGAAGTAACACTTACGGATCTCGATTTAATATACGTTGAAGATTCGTAAGATCATGCATTAAATGCACAATCAATGAGGATCAATCAAGGGCGGATTTTCTCGCTATACGCTTGAAGAAAGAATCCGATCAACGAAATCAAGGAGAATGCAATTAAGGGGAATCAAGAATAAAATCAAGGATTATTCCTCATTAATATAGCCAACGGACGGAATTTCAAAATCAAGGTTATTCAAGGCTATAAATAGAAGGCATTGATGAGGCAGAGAAGGTGATGAATGAAAAGAAAAATCAAGTGAAAACTCAGTCAATTTGAAAAGCCTTCTCTCTGAACTTACAAGGAACATCTAGTGATCAACTCAAATATCAGAGCTACAAATTCATACTTGGTGCTGAGATTGATCAACCAAGTGTGTGAATCACATTCACATCAAATCAAGAAGCAAATCGAATCGCGAGGCAATCTGAGAAGGAGTTGAATCTGTGATAGTCGTTGAAGGATTTTGATCTCAAAGAAGCGACAAGGAAGACCGAATCATCAAGCCATGCAGCGATCAAGGAGTGATAGTCTTGTAGATTGTGAAGCTTGGGAAGCCAAGGGCAATCATACTATTGTATCTCGTGAAAACAATAGTGAATTCCTCCGATCATCATGAGGAGAAGAGTGGATTAAGGGATTACACCACCCTGAACCACTATAAACCTTGTGTCAATTTAATTTCTGCAATTTACTTTACAGCATTTATTTAATTTGCCTACATCATAACTTATATCTGTGATTGCCTAAACTGATTTGAAAACAACATAGTAAGAAGGGACTTATCCGCTACCCAAAAGCTTTTAAATAAAAGAAAAGTTTTTGAAACTCCACTATAGTCATTCACCCCCCCCCTCTGACTATAGTTTCACCCTTCTCTGGGACCAACATCTTGATTCACTTCTTCAACTAGAATTCCCTTGTTCCGCAAAGTGTTTCAGTGTCTAGCCAAAGCCTCAATCTCGGGAATGTATGGAAGTAATGGTTCCTTAGAGCTTAGGGTCATGCACTACAAGAACAAACAACAAGAAAATAGTAAAATAAAAACAACCTAAGCCTAAGTCTTCCAATGACTTAAGAGATATCGATTAATTCCCCGGCAACGGCGCTTGAAAACTTGATGACCAAAATAGTAACGACCAACCTTAACCGGGAGAGTACCGGGTTGGAAGCACTATAGTGGAGAGCAAGGTTGTATCCCTCAAGGAATCAATCGAGTACCAAAGCCGTTATCAAACTTATTTTAGGTCAATAATAGGTTGTCCACGTTTTGAATTATGCTAAAACGACAAAGTAATGAAAGATAACAAGTAAGAGAGAGACATAGCCAAACAATGATCCAATTGAATACTTTTAACCCTCTAATTGATTATTCGGGAATAAGCTTGACAAACCAACCAACCTAACACTTATATCGACATCATTCATGGGCGCGAACTCCTAATATGATACTACACGCCATACAACAACCTAGTATCCTTTGCCCGATTCAACAGTCCGCCTTTAAGGATTTAATTGACCAAAACAAGATTAACGCACTAGAGTTGCCCAATTTCACAACCGATAAAACCTCATCTCCTAATCAATCTAAACAACTCAATTGATTATAAGAAACGATCTTAAAATTCCTTTTCTCACACCCCTTTCGCAACTTACATTTATAAAAGTGGTGTGTGAGATCATGAACTAGGTGTACAAGCTAATTCAAGCATTAAGAACAAGTTTTAAGACATGAATTCGTCGATATAGCATCAATTAAGCATTACCCATTCCCAATTTCATCAATTAGAGGGTGATTTCTTCACTCTTCACATGACTTAACTACGACATGTTTAGCTACTAATCATTAAACAAGAAATAACAAGCAAAGATGAAATTAAAGCAATAAACAAGAAAGAAACTAAAATTGATTACCAAAATCGCAGCAGAATCTGAATTACATCAAGCTTCAACACCACCCAATATCAATTTATGATGAAGAAGACCCAAAATGACAAAATCCAAAAGTATAGTAGAAATCTATGCTAGATTATGCTAAATCTAAGTAATATCTAGTGTAGAAATGAATCTATGGGTGAAGGAGAGGAATTTCGACCTAGGGACGAATTTGGGGATCAAGGAGTAGAGTATGAAGTGTATGAAGTAAAGGGGAAGTGTGTAAAAATCTGTGCAAAAAGCTATATACAGGTGCCAAAAATTGTGCTTGAAAATGGCCTAATGTGCACACATTCGGTCTAATGTGCGCACATTGCCATGTGTCGGCTGGGAAGAAACTTGATTCTGGGGGTGGAATGTGCACACATTCCTCTAAATATGCGCACACAATCGTCTCTGAACCCTCATTTCCGTCGAATGTGCGTACATCATGCGCAATGCGTGCACACAATGCATCATTTTTACTGAATGTGTGTACATTGACTCTGATGTGCGCACATTGGACGATCTTCTCAAAACTGGACATTCTGTTTCTTGAATGTGTGCACATTGCCTCGGATGTGCACATATTGGATGTTGAAGTTCCAAATCTTCATTTTTTTCTTTAACTTTTCCTTCCCCAAGCCTCGGTTTCGTCTTTCTAAGCCTTATGCCTCAGTTTCTGGGTTCACGAGTCACCTCTATCATGCACTTCACATGCCAAACATCATTCCGAGCGTAATTCTACAAGAAAGATAGGCCTTGAAAGGGGTCAAAATACCGTAAAATGGTGAGGTTTTCCATCTATTTGATGGTTTACCTCAAAGTGAGTGCTCAATGTGTTTTTACCCTATAAATGGTCTATATCTACCCAAAATAAGCAAAAAGGGTCATAAACGGGGGTTAAAACATGCACCGAAGCATAGTAAAGTTGACTCTCATCAAATGATAGGTTTACTTTGTAAATTCTATACCATGTCTATACCATCATCATCTCACCACAGGCTTTTCACATTAAAAAGATTTAAAGAAAAAAACTAGAAACAATTACAACCATAACAGAGTAATGATACGGACACAACCGTTTTGTTACAACGAGTGACCCAACACGATCATCTGAACCGTTGATTGATCGCGTGTAAGTCGTTTCTACTAGCAAGAGGAATAGGTCAATCATAGTATAGCAAAGCGAGTCAAGGTCGATCCCACATAGACTATTATTTAATTACGTTAAACACAACCACAATTCATAGGTCAACCTGATATGGCGGTCGTTGACCAACATAAGAGAAAAATAAATAATAGAGATGCAAATTAACCAATAGTCAATCACACATTGAATAGGCATTAACCAAACTATTCACAACTATTCTCCCCTTAATCCATATCTGATCCATATTTGTAATTAAGCGACGGATGCAGTCTCCTAACCTTGTTTACTTTCATATTGAAAGGACAGTAAACGTCTATGTGTAGTTCACCTACTTACTTGGTTGTATTAACCCACACGCAATAAGTTCTAGAAAGTGCCGGCTTAAGACCGAGAACCTCCCTAAGCAGCTATCGTGGATTGAATAGCACGTTCCTAGGGATCGATCCAGACTATGTCCGAATTAACACTTCACTTTATTTTCCTTCATGATAATTTACGAATATGAGTACCAGATTGGCCAGATCTAAATAATCGTTAATTAAGCTTGTCGATCAATGTAGCTGACGCCGAACCACAGAATTAGGGTTTACTAGGTATATCGATTCGGCGATAAAGACCGTCGTTGAATTGAGAGGACGCTACCCATAATTCTGTGTTTATCATTACCGAATCGAATAATAAAGATTAAGGTTAGTTTAATTAAGTCATAGTTGATTAGATGCAAGCATAGTTTAGATCTATCACGAAAACAAGATCAAATCTAAGTTATGACATTAAACATCGGAGCAGGACATTACCATGGCGCAAATCACGCTCTCAACCCTCAATTCGCTTCCACACCACCGATTAGATTTATCCGTGGAGAACGTAAACCAAGAACAATTCACTTCCAAAGAACGGTTAAATTAGATTAGATTAGATTAGATTTATCCGTGGAGGTAGATACCCATTCCCTCCCCCACACTTAAATTACAACATGTCCTCATGTTGTGCAGAATTAAAGAACGGTTAAAGAAACTTAGCTGATTTTGTGATGATCCGAAGATTGGCTGAAGAAGGATAGATAATCGACCCGTGTTTCCGAGGCACGAGATGTCATAGGTACTTCTCTCATTCACTTCCAAAGATAGCTTGACAAACCAAATGATAAATGCACCGCACCACTTGAAAAACATGGCGATATCTCGGGGATACGGGAAGATCACAAGCAACAATAATAATACAAGCACATGGTATAATTGCTCGATGGAAAAATCACCGCACGCTTAAAGCACAGGACATCTAAGCGTCAAATAAGCCACGAAGCTTATAATACAAATAAGGCCCAACATGTGCATACAGGAATAATGATACATGGAATATTACAAAATAGTAGGGCTAGGTGCACTATATGAAAATGTATTACAATGCAGTCTACATGATATTTAATCTAATAAAAAAATAATACTGACAGGCTCAGGCTGAGCAAGTTGGGAGGACAACTCTACGAAGGACTATGGCCCGTGCGAGAATCGTAAAAAAAGCGAGGTAGTATTACGAAACCGACGATTAACTACACTCAAGAAAAGAAAAATAGAAAAACAATGCAACTAGATGACATGCAACTAAATGATATGCAAAAATAAAAGAAAATAAAAGAAAGAAAACTAGCCCACTCATTTGCAACACGACATGTATATAATAAACGTCTACCAAATAATGACAGGTTACGATAAACAACAGTGCTGTTCATTACAATGCAGTGTAGACGCGCCTTAAGACTCATCAAAGGTGATAGCATTATGGAAAACCAACAATTAGCTATACTAAATGATATAACTCATATGACGCGATGGTAGCAACGGAAAGCCGATGAGTAGCTACCCATATGAATTACAAAATTAACAAGGAAACACGAAAGTCTCAAAGCTTAAAAGATTCATCACAATGGTATGTAGCATACGAAACCGACATTAGCTACTAAATAACAATAAGAATAGATTATAGCATACGATAACCGGCGATCACTATAACATGCCTAGATGAATCAAGTATATTATCCATTAGATTCAATTATTTAACATGGATCCGTAGATGGAACGATGTAAACATGCAAGTTCGAGATCATCTACGTAACAACAATTAGCCACGAAGCTCAAATTAAAGTATCCATATCAAATAAAGCATCAAAAATCAAGTTAAGAGAAATTCGAACCTGGACGCAGTGTTGGGCGCCCGTCCACCCTTTGAACGTCGCGCTCAATGTCAAACGGGCGGTTTCTGAATTTGGCACCGACGGCCGTTTGACCATCAACCGGCGTTCATCTCCAGTGAGTTGTGACCTGGACGGGCGTTCACACTATGCTTGGGCGCCCATCCAAGCATCGAATTTGGACAAAATGCGGGAGAAACACACCGCCTTCACTAGCTCAACAGATTATCAATCCAAAACCAACTATACATCATATATACACTACACAAAGCAAATTTCCATCAAATTTTAGCACAGAGGATTAGATTGGAAAACATATAATTCACGTTTCATAAATTGAGTAAAAAAACTTTTGCACATTCTTAACCCAACGGTTATCAAAACACGGCAAAAATAAAACTCTCAATTCAATTAACGCTACTTTTATTGAAAGAAAAATAAATCGTAACAAAATAGAAGAATTAACTCAAGTAGATCCAACAAAACACCGATTCCCGGCAACGGCGCCACTTTTGTTTGAGAGATTTTGCATCATTTAAAACAAAAGAAAATTTATAAACCCTAACTTAGATGCAAAACTAACTCCTAACCGCCAAACACCGGGTAGTTGATAGTATAGCGAGATAAGTAAAGGATCGATCCACAGGAATTGGGTTGTTGAATCTAACTTTATTAATCTTTCCAATTGTTACTACTAGTTATTACTAAACCTAAACTAACGCGAAAATAAATCGACAGAGGATTATTAGTCCAAAGCCGGGAATGACAAGAGTGATAAAAACAAAATAAAACTACCATCTATAAAACGAAATAAATAAACGAAGATGATCATGGTGGATAAACAATTGAACAAACAAAACCATCCTATCCAACAAATCCTCTATCTCTCTCTAAGATTATCTTATCTTTGATTAACTAAAGATGTGGTTCACCTCACAAAGGTATGAATCCTACTTTAGTAGTAATTCGCCTATCAATCCCGTCATCTTTCGATCTATGAGATTGACGATACAAAACAAGGTGTAAGATCTTTCAATCTAATAACCTAGATAATTAACCTATCAACTTTCGTTATATCAAGGTTAAAAAAAATCACATCTTTTCCATGGTGATCTACGGTTTAACATGACTCTCATCAAATTAAACATCAACAAGCAACGATCTTTCGATATGCATTTGTTGAGAGGATTTTGCATCATTTAAAACAAAAGAAAATTTATAAACCCATACTTAGATGCAAAACTAACTCCTAACCGGCCAAACACCGGGTAGTTGATAGTATAAGCGAGATAAGTAAGGGGGCTCGATCCACAGGAATTGGGTCATTGAATCTAATTTTGTTAATCTTTCCAATTGTTACTACTAGTTATTACTAAAACTAAAACAGACAAGTAAACTGACAGAGGACTATTAATCCAAAGCCAGAAACAATAATTATGAACCAAAATAAATAAAACTACAACTACGAAAAACAAGAAACTAACAAACCCATGATAACAACTAAAGCAATATAACATAGAACAAACATGATCCACCATCCCGCAACCCTTAATTCTTCCCTGATTATCTTATGATGATTTAATTCAAGTTGTGGTTCACCTCTCTTAAGTAATCTTCTATCTCTCGATTTTAAAGATTAACACATCATAAAACGAGGTGCAAGATCTCTCAATCTAACAACCTGTAGATTCAACCTATCAACTTTCGTTATGTCAAGGTTAAAAATCTCATCTTTCCTATGGTGATCTAAGGTTTACACCGACTTTCGTCATACGGTAAACATCAATAGCAATACAACTTTCGTTATCGATTGCATAACACATAATCAAAGGAAAGAAAACAACTTTTAAAATTAAACTCACAAGATCATCCATGGACAAGAAATGGAAGTCATTTAAAAGTATTACATGACTCGCCCCAAGTTCAAAGCTTCGAGAGATCATCATGGTGATCGAACAAGAAAAGGAAAACAAAAGAAGTAAAACCTAATCTAACCCGGATCACCCAAGCACAAGGCTTGGGTGATCGGCCTTGGAAGCCAAGGAGGAGCGGCTGCTCTGTTGTATTTTAGTGTGGAAGAAAATCTGATCAATAATAATCTCCGTGAATGAATTGGGAGCTGCTGTATTTATAGGGAATTAGTGGCAGAGATCTTGAACGCCAGTTTTAGAGTTTGAACTCCAGTTCAGGCATGTAGAACGCTAGTTCTGGCTGTGGAACGCCAGCTCACTGCCTTCGAGCTCTCAAGATTGAATTCTCGCCTCCTCTCGAACGCCAGCCTCTTATAGAACGCCGCCTCCTCGTCTCGCCGCTTTGGATTTGGTGCAGAGTCGAATCCGATGATTCTTTGTCCTTATCTCTTAACACCCCATCCTTATCCATTGTAACAAACCTTATCTCTTGGATATTCTAGATGATTCATGACTTGTCCTCCTTGATCTTATCCTTTTGCCACTTGTCAATTCCAAACTTCAACACTTGTGAGCTCCTAATTAATCAATGAATAACACCAAAATGTAATACAATTCCAAATTAATAATAAATCATCAATTAAGCACAAAATTCATTACATTTTGAAATTAACTCATTAAAAATATCATTTGCTCAATATTTAAATATAAATCTCGATTTCTATGAAAAACATAAGAATATGGGGGAAATTGATATAAAATATATCGTTAAATATCGTATAATTTGACCCTGAACAGCATTGCAATGACAAATAAACATAGAAAAGATACACCTTTAGATAAAGATCATACAAACAAACTTAGATTAAAGAATAGAAAAACTCGATGAAAAGGGTTCAAAAGCTTGAACATGCTCACTTTCAAAATCAACACAAAGAATAGCAAAAGAAACGAAATTAAAGCACCTAATCTAACCTGGATCACCCGAGCACAAGGCTCGGGTGACCGCCTCAAGCTCCAAAAGAGTGGCTGCTCACGCTGCTCTCTTGTTGTGGAGGAGAAATTATGAATGTAAGTTGAATTGTGAATCCTCGAATGATTTGGGATCTCGCCGATATTTATAGGAAAACAAAGGCGAGACATTCTCAACGCCGGTTGAGCATTTGAACTCCGGTTTGGTGTCCTGTAACGCCGATTCTATTCCTCGAACGCCGATTCGCTTCTCGAACGCCAGTTCTGGGCTTGGAACGCCAGCCTCCACTGTCTTGAAGTTGTACGCATTTGATCTTTGTCATTATCTCTTAACAACCCATCCTTATCCTTTGTAACAAACCTTATCTCTTGGATATTCTAGATCATTCATGACTTGCCCTCCAAGATCTTATCCATGACACTTGTCCATTCCAATCTTTAACACTTGTAAGCTCCTAATTAAACAATGAATGATTCCAAAATGTAATATAATTCCAAAATAATAATAAATCATCATTTAAGCACTAAATTTGATACATTTTGAAATTAACTCATTAAAAATATCATTTGCTCAATATTTAAATATGAAGCTCGATTTCTATGAAAAACATAAGAATATGGGGAAAATTGATATAAAATATATCGTTAAAAATCGTATAATTTGACCGAGAACAAACGTAAACCAAGAACAATTCAATAATGAAAGACTCATGACTTATTTGCAAGAAAAAAAAGAAGAATAAAAAAGAAGAACTTATAACCAAAAGACTACATTGTATCCGGTGATGAATAAAGCCTCTTATGAATGTGAGATGAATGAATGAGGTGATTACAAATCCACAGCTCTTATGGTCTTATATAAGGTGTATAAAATGACCTAAGGGAAAACCTAATCCTTGGAGGATAAGAAAATCGTTCTGGAAGGTTCTCGGTGAGTCGATGAGTTGGCGGACACTCTCGATGAATTGAGGTCATTTTCATACTTTTTCTTCTGCCGGCTTAACTTGGAAGGTTCTGGAATACCCTAGGCCCATTCCTTTCATCATCTTGCTCCATAATCCGTCCTTAACTCATGGCCCAAATCACCAATCAGATTCTCGGGTCCAATATCTGCTCGAAACACTTCAACCTTCCGCTCCGTTCAGTTATTTATCAATTAACTCTCAAATTCAGCACAAATGATGCTCCATACACTCGTTCATCTGTCAATAAAACCATAGCACACATAGTAGCTTCCATTTATAGCAAATAATGCATAAAATACACGGTTAATACGCATGGTACCAATTTAGTCACCCTGGACGTGACTTAATCACATTTAGTATATTAACCATTATTTCATACGTATTATCACCATTGAGAACAAAAATCTGGGGTAAGTTTATGGTAAATATGATACCAAGTTGACAGTCGTCATTGATCATAATGAGTTTACATCAGGATCAATTTAGATTAATAATGATCAACAATGCAAGTGACCGTTGTGTCACTCATTGTGAGATAACGATTATGCCCGTATCATTACTCACCATACGAAAATTTTAATATGGTCTTCGGCTAAGTATGACTTGGTAATCCAGGACCAATAGGATATATTACCTAAATGAGTAATTTAAAATCACACTTCTAAGTCACACTAAAATAAACACACTACTCAATTGGCAAATCCTTGTGGATCTAATTTATCTAATATTGTTTAATAATTCCCCAGGCCTAGATGGATTCACTTTTGGTTTCATTAAGAAGACGTGATGAACTGTGTTAGAGAGTTTGAACTATCCGGATCATTCACTAATAGGTGCAACTCCTCTTTTGTGGTTAAAATTCCCAAGAAAAGCGATCACACACATTTTAGAGACTTCAGACCTATCAATTTGATTGGATCCATTTACAAAGTAATATCCAAAGCACCTACTAACAGAATGAAATGCGTCCTTAAGTTCCTTATCGAAGAGTGTCAAACTGCTTACATCACTGGGAGACAAATTTTAGATGGTGTCTTGATCACCAATGAAGTGGTGGATTTCTTAAGGAAGAAGAAAATGCAAAGTGTTGATATTTAAAGCAGATTTCAAGAAGGCTTTTGATTCTGTTAATTGGGAGTTCCTTTAAAATTGTGAAGGCGCGAATGAATTTTGGTTGTAACTAGAGAAAATGGATAAAAGGTTTTCTATCCTCGACAAGAGTGCCAGTCTTGGTAAATAGAAGTCCTACTAAAGAATTTCATGTGGAAAGGGAATTAGGAAGGGTGATCCTCTTTCGCCATTTCTCTTTTTACTAATTGCTAAGGCTTTGAATGTTATGGTTTGTACTTCAGTTGAAAAAAAGTTCTAAAAGGAATTGATTTGTTCGATGAAGTTTGTATCACTAACTTAAAGTTTGTTGACGATGTTATTTTTTTGGAGTATGTGATGAAGAGAATCTTTTGAATTTGGGTCGGGTGTTTTGAAAAAATTTGGTGTGGTTTCGGCAAAATAAATATGAGTAAGATCAAGCTTTTGGGCTTAACGTTGGTGAAAATGAACTTAGTAGTGGAGCTGAATCTTTACATTTCAATTCAAGTTCTCTTCCTATTGTGTATCTATGTTTTCCAATTGGAAAAAATATGAACATGGTCTCATCTTGGCAACCTGTTATTGACAGAATTAAAGGAAAGTTGGTTGGGTGGAAATCAAGGCTTCTTTCGGTGGGAGGGAGATTGACTCATCTTGGCAACCTGTTATTGACAGAATTAAAGGAAAGTTGGTTGGGTGGAAATCAATGCTTCTTTCGGTGGGAGGAAGATTGACCTAGATAAAGGCGGTGTTGGGAAGCTTTCCATTGTACTACTTCTCCGTCTTTCATCTTATTATTGCCATGATTCGTACCATTGAAAATCAGAGCGAGATTTTTTTAGGGTGGGTTCAGGAATGAGAGATCTATTCATTGGGTTTCTTGAAATACCATTATCAAGCCTAAAAACTTGAGGGGTCTTAGGGTATGGGGATGGGGGTAAAAAATGATGCTTTTTTAGGGAAATGGTGGTGAAGATTCGAGACTGAAGAGGGAGCATTGTGGAATAAGTTTGTGCGTTGTCTTTATGGATTTAAGGGTGGTTTTGAGAGTGATGTTAGTCGTGGGGGTAAGGGGAGAATCTGGAGAGGTTTGCTTAGAAATGTCTCCGACATTGATAGATAAGTGTGAGGCTGGGGGAGTGCTCAATATGCTTGCTTCCAAAGGCTCTTTTAGCTATCGGAAGAAAAAGAGTGTTTGGTGTGCGAGAGAGGATCTTTTGTAAAGGGGGAGTAGGAGTGGGAGTGGGATTGGAGAAGAGCGTTGAGAGGGAGGGAGCTTGGTGAATTTACAGATCTTACATTATTGTTATCATCTACTCATACTGTTGCAGATAAAATGGACTCACCTATTTGGTACTTGAATTCAAAGGGCGTTTACCCCGTTGCTGCTCTCAAAGATTTGATTCTAGAAGTATCTGATCGTGGTAACTCTTCTTTTATTGTAATAAAGAAAGCTCTCACATCTTTCTTTGTTGTTCATTTTCTTTCTCTATTTGGCACAATATTTTCGATTGGTTTTCATTTTTAGTTGCTATCCCGAGGGTTTGGAGTGAGTTTTGTATGCTTTCTCCTAGGATTGTGCATCAAGCCGATGGTCTTCGAGTTTGGGATGCCATCAAGTAGGTGATGATCCGCTGTATACATTTGGATTTTAAGAAATAACATTGTCTTTAACTCAAAAAATGCTACAAAAAAATATTGATAAACTTTTGAGGACCAAACTTTTGAGGAAATTAGAATTCATTGGTATGCTTGGATAAATGGTAGAATTGATAAAGTTAGTGTATAATAGGATGTTTGGCGGTGTAATCAATTCTCTATTTGTTCTCCACTTCTCTCGAGCTAATTCTTTGGTCTGGTGTTATTATGTGCTTGAATTTGATTTGTATAATTGAAACATTTTTCTAGCATGTGGCTAGATTTAATAATATTTTCTTTGTTGTTCAAAAAAATATTGTTTAATTAATTAAATCCTTATGGATTTTTCAAGTCAATAATGTGCTTATTTATTTTCCATTTTGATGATATTGTCTCTCTTCTTTGAGAGTGTTTCTCTCTCTTCTTTGAGAGTCCGCCATTCTTCTTCTTCTAAGGTTTTTCTTTCCCTGCATGTCCCATTTCTGCTCTTCAATCTAAAGATCTGATTCCTTTTTTGACTTTCTCTCCTTCCGTTTTCCACTTTGCGCCATGGATGATGATCTGGAAGCACGCTTCAAAAAATTTCACCTTCTCGGAAATAGAATCTTGTGGAGTTATCCTGTCGAAAGAGGTTACAAAAAGTGTAGAAGACGAATGTAAGAAGAGCATAGTAGTCAAGATTTATTCTGATAAGCCTGTCAAAAACAAAGGACTTGAGAACATTCTGAAAATAACATGGGCCTTTACTCAGGGGTTTAGAATTCATTGTTTAAGAGCAAACAAATTTCAAATTTTCTCCACATGCATGCATGATGTAGAGAGTGTTTTAGCAGGATGTCTATGGTACTATGAAAACTTTCTTATAGTTATCAAGCAGTGGAGAAAGGGTATCAAAACTGATAACCAAGCTTTTAACTCTCGACCGATCTAGATGCAACTTTGGGACCTACCACTGGAGTGCTTTTCAAAAGAAGCTGCTTCTCATAGCTGCTCAACTTTTAGGAAGGTTCTGTCAACAAAAATACCATCACCAGGTAACATGCAAGCTAGTATCATCCGTTGTCTTGTCGAGATAGACCTTACTAAGCCTCTTCACAGAGGCATGTTTGTTAACACGTGAAATGATAGAATCTGGGTTAATTTCAAGTATTAAAGCTTGGTTTTTTTGTTTAAACTGTGGTATTATTGGCCATGCATCGTGATCCTGTTATAACATGGGACTAGATCTTATGAGAGATACATATAAGAAGGATCGGTTTGGACTGTGGATGAAGGCCCCTGTAGGAAAGGATTTTAGGCAAAAAGATGGACTCAATAATACCAGTACTAAGAGTGTGCAACAAAAGCTGTAATTAGAAAACCCGGGGAAGCATCGGTATCATCTGTGTTTGAGGAGGGCCAAACATCTGAAAGTAGAAATACCACTAATCAGGCATGTGAGCTACAAATTTCTGATCTTCTCTTGGAGGCTTTTAAAAGAGGAGGACTTTTTGAAGACTGTAATGTGACACCCCAGCCCCAACCAGCCATCCTTGCCATTCCTGTTACCCCTTTGCTCTTAGAGTGGCCAACTTTACAGTCAACATCTCAAATAGAAGGCTCTATCATAGTCAAAGAAGTTATTGAAGACACACCTATTAGCACCCAAGACATGGTGGTAGTTAGGCTCTCAGACTAGTGAAAATACCACCCTACTGATAGCACTATAGGAAATGTGGATCCTGAAGAGAGTTCCCAAACTAGTGACTGTGGTGCTGGAAACATTCTTATCCAAGACACTGATTCTCAAGCATATAGATCAGGAGAGAAGGATGATAGGAGTGAAAGTTTCTACAAATGATTTCCTATGGATCAAGATGTTGCTGCTCTATGTTTTTTTTATCAAAGAGGAAGCTATCAAATCTAAGCTATTTTGGTAATGATGCTTCTATTGAACCAGACCTGAAAAAACTTTGTATTGATGATGGGGTGGAGGCAGCCAGCCCTGAGTGGCTCACATCCCTCAATGAGGACATTGGTGTGGAATTGTCAAAGGTTGGGGATATCCTCAGCAATTTCCCAACTTGAAGAGGTTTGTAGACTCCACTCTCCGGACATCATTTTTATTTGTGAAACAAAAAACAAGTCTCTTGTTATTAGGGGTGTTTGTAATAGGCTAAAGATTTCTGACTATTTTGTTGATGATCCTTTGGGACTTTCTGGTGGCATGGCTATGTTATGGAAGCACGGCATTACTATCTCTATTGTTTTGTCTACATTATGTACTATTGAAGTGGAAATTGATGATCCTAACAGAAACTCGTATTGGTGGTTTGTGGGCACTTATGCTAGCCTAAATCCAGTTGGTAGAAGGGCATGTTGGTCTTTTTCGTCAAACAAAAAATCCTTGTGGGGTGATACTTTTGTCTTGTCTTGGGAATTTAATGATCTTTTGTCTGAAAATGAAAAGCCGGGGGGATCTCAAAGACCTGCGAGCTCTTTTAGAGACTTCAGGAATTTTGTGGCTGATAACGAACTCATTGATCTAGGCTATTCTAGCCACTTTTGGACTTGGAGAAAGACCAATAGTGGTGCTACTACTACTCTAGAAAGGTTAGATTGTTTCTTGTGCTATAAGGAATGGAAATACATTTTTACCAATTTACTTGTCAGCACATTTATTCTTTTGCTTATGATCACTGTATACTTCTAGGGGACACTAGTCCCGCCTGCAGTAAGGGCCCAGATCTTTCATTTTGACCATAGATGGTTTGAAATGGTGGTTTTTTTGAAGTCACACCTCCGCCTGCAACACAAGCTTTGTGGGGTCTAGAATGTATATATTCTTGATGAAAATCAAGGCTGTTAGGGTTAATATTCTCAAATATAAGGGTAATAAAGATCTCAATGCTACTAATAAAACCAAAGAACTTAAAACTCAGATTAATTCTATACTGAAACAAAGCACTGTTTCCCTTTCTCATCTGTTAGGAATTACCCAGTTTCAAGACAATCTTAAGGAAGCTTATAGGCAGGAAGAGAAATTTTGGGCTCAAAAGGCTAGGATTTCCTGGCTTAGAGATAGGGACAAAAACACTAGACACTTACATACCTGTGTCACTAGTAGAAGAAGGAAGAACTTTATATCATCCTTAAAACATACTAATTCTTCTTCTTGGTACCAGTCTGAAAATAAGATTTCCAATGAATTTGTTACTTACTTCTCATCTCTATTTTCATCTACAGGTGTTTTTACCGAGCTGGACACCCATTTTGACAGGTTTGACATGAGAGTCATTGTAAATATGAATTAGGCTTTTCTGCTTCCTATCACAGAAAATGAATTGAAGAAAGCTGTTTTTGGCATGAAGACAGACTCTACCTCGTGATCTGATGGTATGACCCCCTTATTTTACAAAAAGTTCTATCATTTGATTAAGGGTGACTTGTTGAGTATGTACCAAGGTTTTTTTTTTTTTGAGTCTGGCATGATGCTAAAGGAGATGAACCACACTTGCATTACTCTCATACCTAAGCAGCCCCATTCCTTTGAGGTCTCTCCCTTTCGAGCAATCGGCCTGTGTATTGTTTCCTATAGGATCTTATCTAAAATCATGGCTAATAGAATGAAGAGAATTATGCCCTCATGCATTAGTCAAAATCAGTATGCCTTCCTTCCTGGCAGATTTATCACTGACAATTTTATCCTAACTCATGAATCTTTATGCACTCAAAAGCTAGAGATAATAGTTTTATGGCCCTTAAATTGGACACGGCAAAGGCATTTGTTAGGGTAGAGTGGGCTTTTATTGACTTTGTGATGAGAAAGATGGGTTTTTGTTCAGAATGGGTTGATAGGATTATGGCTTGTGTCTCTACTGTATCCTACTCCCTCATTATTAATGGCACTAGAACTGGTAGTATTAAACCCTCAATGGGCATTAGACAAGGTGACCCTTTATCCCCTTACCTCTTTCTCATTTGTGTTAAGGGCCTTAGTATGCTTCTCCAAACTGCTGAGTCTGGGGGTTTCCTTCATGGCCTTCAAATCAGCAGATGCAGTCCTTTTATCTCACATCTCTTTGTTTGTAGATGATATCTTGCTTATGTGTAAAGCTGATCCTTATCAAGCTCAATATCTTGCTAATTTGTTGGAAGTTGATCAAACTTGTTCAGTAAGGTGAAGTTAATATTCAAAAATCCAAAGATTTTCTTCAAAGAAAAGGGCTAATGACAATTTACACATCTGCATTATCTCTTTGTTTCCTGGTATTCAAACGCTTCTCGGACTCAAGTATCTTGGCCTTCCTCTTTTCTTAGGGAAGTAAAAAATAAAGTCTTTTATTTACCTTAAAAATAAAATAGGTTTTAAGCTCTCATCCTGGAAAAATAAACTCTTGTCACAAGAAGGAAAAAAAGGTTCTTTTGAAGTCTGTGATCTCCATGATTGCCTCTTATCCCATGTCAGTCCTCAAAATTCCAAAAGGGCTATGTAATGAGATTTCCGCTCTCATGGCTAAATTCTGGTGGTCTAATAACTTTAATAGTGGTAAAGGAATGCATTGGCTCAATTGGAAAAAGGCTTGTATGGTCAATGTTCTGGGTGGTTTAGGTTTCAGGGATTTTGAGGCCTTGAACATGTTTATCTAGCAAGACAGGTTTGGAAAATCCTCAAGAATCCTAAGCTTTTGGTCTCTAGAGTGCTAAAGGGCATGCATTGTCCTCTAAGCCATTTGTTAGAGGCCAAACCAGGTACATGTAGTACCTATTTCTGGAAAGGTATTCTCTTTGTTCTTCCAACTTTCAGGATGGGATCTGCTGGTCTATAGGAAATGGGAGTCTGTTAAAATTTGGGAGGATAACTGCTCTCTAAGAATCTCGATTTGAAGCCTCTCACCCTCCCCGACTTCTTTTGACACTTTTTGGGTCAGGGACCTCGGCAAAGATAAATCTTGGAATGAGGAAAAGCTTAGGCAGGTCTTTTGGCCTGTAGATGTTCATCTAATTCTTACTATGCCTTTAAGTTCTTGTCAGACTAGTGATATCCTTTTTGGAATTCTTCCTCTACCTGAAGGTTTACTTTAAACACCGCTTATGACTACTTTTTGAAAAGATGAATGCTAATCCATTCTACAACAAAGATCCTTATCAGGCATAGTGTTTCCAAATTCTAACTCCATGTTCCTAAGAATATATGGTCTCTTTCCTTACCCAACAAGATAAAGCATTTTCTCTAAAAGGTGTTTAGGGGTATTCTGCCTTGTAAAGCTAATCTTGCTAGCAGAATTAAAACTGGTTTTGTCTCCACTTCATGTGGTTATTGTGGCAATGCTACTGAAACTGGTGATCATATTCTTGTCCAATGCCCTAGGGCAATAGACATCCGGTCTAACCTTTCTCCTATGTGGCCTCAATTTTCTAGTAATGTTTTTTATCTTTGTTCTTGGTGGGATTCAATTACAACTAGTGATGGTTTCTCCTCTAGGAAATTTGCTATAGAATTCACAACTTTTTCTTCTGGTTTATCTGGAAGGACGTGAATGACTGGTATTTTAATAGAAATTTGGGTCCTCCTCAGGACATTGCTTTCCTAATTGAAAAAGAGTTTAATGATTTTACCTCTACTACGATAGATGATCTAAATGCTGAAAATGCTCAAGTGCACCGTGTTTTGTCTTTTGCTTCTGTGACTAGGAGATCTGTTATTCCTCCTGCTTCTGATGGTTCTCATGGTTCTAACTGGAATTTTGTTATTCATATAGATGCGGCTTGGATTAGGGTTTCTGAGCTTGCTAGGTGCGGAGCTGCAGTGTACGATAAAAACTATAATCTTGCTGAAATCTGGAGCCGTTCTCTTGCAAATTTTGATTCAGCAATGAGGGCGGAAGCTGAAGTGGTGCGTTGGGCCTTGATGATGGCAAAAGATAGAGGCTGGTTCAACATCCTGATCAAGACCGATTATCTTCTCTTCGTGCAAATGGTGGAAAATGCAGTTTAGTCTCGCCCCGATCTCCTTGTTGTCATTGATGATATTAAGTATCTTTTGGGTTTTCTGGGATCTTGTAAACTTTGCTATCTCAATAGAAAGTGTAATATCGTTAGTCATAGATTAGCTTCTTTTCTTTAAGAGCCAGTAATCCAAATGATTTGATTGGATTTTACCTACCTGGATCTTGTTTGCGGTCAGGGAAGAAGAAACGGCTAGGAGGAATGCTATGTAAACCTAATCTTGTATTTCCTTTTCTCTTAATGCACTTTCCGTTTATGAGGAAAAAATAATAATAATGTGTTTATTTCTGTTTCTGAGGAATAATAATAATAATAATAATAATAATAATAATAATATGTTTATTTTAGTGTGATTTAATATGTCATTTTACATCATTCTACATAAATAGGCGCGTCTCTGTTTTGTACATGGTATTCACATATTTACCCATGTTTTATGATATATTATGGCGAAATATATATGTCGTATCTGGACAACATTAAAACAACTATTTATCTTAAAATAATATTAAATGTAGATATGGTGTAGAGTTTCGGTACAAATTAAATATATAATTATCTTTTTTTTTTTATAATAAATAGTGTGAGTCGACAATTTTTTTTCCAGCAAGTTGTTGAGTATAAACCGTTTTTCATATTCATGTATCAAAATATTTAGGAAAATATTGTTGAATTGTCACTGTTGTCAGTCAAAAATAAACATTAATAACTGGGAAAAGTGTACGGTGTGAGATGGCATGTGACCTTTAAAGATGAAGAAGGGAATCTAATCAATTGCTCCAAGCCAATAAGAAACGCTTTCCAAGACCTATCTTTATAGTGGAGTAGATGAATATCGATTATTTTTGCCTTAATTTGCCGGCCCCCACCCCACCCCCACCCCCACCTCCACCTACTCACATACCCTTCTCCTCTTCCAAGGCCTCTATATATTTTATCCTTTGTATTAACCTTTCTTCACATCCATTCATGGAGATTTCTCTTCTTTCTTTCCTCTTGAATTCATTCAGCTTCAATGAGTGTTGAACTTCTTTTGAGTTAAAAATAGATTTCTTGAATCTATATTTTTTATTTTTCGTTTAAATTCTTTTATGAATTGTCTTTATGGTGTAGAGTTGTGTTCTAAATTGATTGAATAATTTTACTCGGCATTTATAAATCAGCAGATCCATCTTTCTATGGTTGCTACTCACATATATATATATATATATATATATATATATATATATATATATATAAAAGAAGATTAGGTTTTGAGGGTGGAGCTCCTTGAAGTTCAAAAGAGGAAATTGCAGGGTGAATTGAGCTGCTGATCTATGGATTCCACAGCCCTATATCCCATGTTTATGAATTGGAATAGGCTTGTGGTTTGCATATGTTAGGAGCTGCATTACCTTAGTTTTATCCTTCTTTGGATTGAAGGGAGCTCTACACTTTTAATTCTTTTAATTTAATTTAATTTTTCAAAGTCATTTTCTGCAGGCAAATCTATATTCTTAGATCTTGTTTTATTTCTTTCTATTTCTGGTTTACTTTTTTTTTTCTTTTGAATGATTACATTTAACTACTTTATGTTAACTTGTTTTGCAAATTGGGATCCTTTTACACATCAGATTCAAGATCTGAGCATTTCCCAGTTGGATCTTTCCTCAAAATAAATCTTGTATGTCAGTCATATAGATTGTGTATTCATTATTATTAACTTGTTTAATTTCATTTTCATTAATTGTTTGATCTGAGTTGACTTTACTTAAACTTTCCCAGTTTAGAGTTTTTGAAGGTTAATTATTAATGGTCCCAGGTGATGTTAAACGTAAAATATTTAATTACCAAAATAGTTTTTGAACAATGACATAATTTTAACTTCATAATACAGTGGTTTTACCTGTCTATTTTTATTTCTTTTTTTAAGGGTTAACCGTTCCTTGATACATTTAAGCATCTGACTTTATAATTTCTCGTTTCAAGGAATTTAAATCTGCAGGCAACTGTTTTTTTTTTTTTTTTCAGATGAATTTTATTATTGTAGCTGTTTTTGTTGCAGATATTTCAGGATAATTCAAAAAGAAAATTGTATGGCGTGAATAATTGTATATGCTGAAGACTTTCATTATCTTTTTGGGTTTCTTTCTGCTGCAAGTTACCGGCCTTGGAATCTGCGATGTATTTCAAGACAAACATATGGTGAACTTATAATTATAAGATAATACAATAATTTTGCAGGCTGCATCGTTGTAATGTTTTTTTTTATTTATAATTTTATTACGGCCTCCATATGGGAAATTCTAAGATAGGGACTCCCTTGTAGGGAGTCTCCTATGTTGCATTATATGAACCATACAATAAAATTGCAGAATAAAATTGTGTGGTTCAGATTATGCCACGCATGCCTCTATCTGCCAGGGAGTCCTTACGATAGAACTTCCCCATCCAATCACCCCCAACGTCCCATCATTGTTTTTTTTTCTTTTTCTTTTTCGTTTTTTTTCTTTCTTTTGTAAAATCTTTTAATAAATTTTTTTTAACCTTTTTTGCACTTAATTTGTATTTTGTTGTTTTTATTTTATAATTGAAAATTTTGTACAAATTGTTAACACGTATTTTTTTATATTATTGTGTTATTAAAATTTAGTAAATAAAATCAATAAAACGAGTGTAGTATTGATAGTCACATTTCTCTATCATTTTTATTCACAACCATTTATTCATATTTTTTTTTTATTTTCAATTCTTACTATCCATTTCTCTATCATTTTTATTCACAATAACTTATTCAGATTCTTCTTATCTTCAATCCTATACATTTTTATCTTCAATCCTACCCACACAATTTAGAGAAATTGAAGTCTATCATTTATATTTTATCTTATCTTCTTATCATTAATTTTAACTATACATTCAGATTTTCTCAATATCATCTCATCTTCAATTTTTCTATATATTGGACTCATTTCACTTACTAAAAAATCATCATAATTTTTCCAACTCTTTCATACATACTCATTCAACACATATTCAATTGATTTTCGTAATTCATAACATAGATCTCTACAATTCATCATTCTTTGATAGTTCGTCATTTGGAAATGATTTTACAAATGATGTTCCTAGTGGAGATAGTTGGCCAGTTGGAAACGATTTATCATTCTTTGGTAGTTAAATCGTTTGGAAATGATTTTATAAATGATGTTCTGAATGTGATATAGTTGGCCAATTGGAAACAATTTTCCGAATGATTTTCCGAATGGGGAGAGCATCCCCAACGTTGACAGTTGATTACAAAGCCGAATTTACAACTGATCAGGTTAGTTATCGTCGTTGTTATTTTCCACATTCGTTACTTATTATCATTTTAAATAGTATAATATTGTTTTTATACTTCGATTTTTCTATAGATATTTGAAAGTAGAGATGCCATGCTAGATTGGGCTCAGAGAGTTGGTAATGAAAATGATTTTGTGATTGTCATAGATAAATCGTGTAATAAAAATGAAAATAAAATGCCGAGATGCACTCTTATTTTTGGAAAAGGGTGATTGTATAAACCGCCACATCGGAAAGGCATACAATGAGTAGGATACTTTGGAACGTATAAACGCGGGGTGTCTATTTAAGCTTCGGTGTAGCACAACCACCACACGCGTGTGAAGTAGGGTTGGAAGGTTGTTAATGGTTTTCATAACCATGAAGCAAAAGCGAAAGTTTAGAGATTTGAGTATTTTTCAAGGTTGACCATGAACCCGAAACAATTAGTGCGTGACATATCCAATAGATCGTTCCTCGAGAAATTCTTAGTGTGATGAAACAATAGACCCATCAATTACTACAGAATTAGGAGTATTTACAATGTCAAAGCACTGCATAAGAAAGAAGCGGTTGGGGTTTATCCGTTTCGTATGACGCTTTAAGAGAATTAAATGTTATAAAATACATATATTTAACTTTATGAAAAATAAACACACCTGGTGAGATTACATATATTCTTTGGGTTCATCCTAAAACCTGTGAGCAGTGTATGTGAATTTTCCGTCGGTTTTAATTATTGACGCCACGCATAAGATCAATGAGTATGAGATACCGCTCTTAGAGATTGTGGGTATCACATCCACAATGCAAACTTACTCTATTATGTTTGCATATTTGAGTAATGAGACGACAAAGTGATTTGTATGGGTATTGGATACGTTAAAAAGATAGATGGTCTTAAAAAGAGTAGTGTTTCCATCGGTGGTTGTTTCAGATAGGGATCTAGCGCTTCTTGGTGCAATTGGAGAATGTTTCTCATTCACGCATCACATACTTTGTATTTGGCATATAAATCAGTGTGTAATGAAGAAGTGCAGGCCTATGCTTGGTAAAAGATGGATCGAATTTAACAATGCATGGCTCTCGATTATTCATTCACAGAGTGTGGAAACTCTAGATTTCAGGTGGAATGCCATGTTAACTGACTTTTCAAAATTCACCAAAGCCACAACATATCTTTGGAATACATGGTTATGTCCTTACAAGGAGCGGTTCGTTGATGTGTATGTAGATAAAGTTATGCATCTCGGTGCCATTCAAATCAAATGTAACTTTCTAATGTGGATACATGCAATATTCTATAGTGTAGGATACATGCAATATTCTATAGTGTAGGATAATGAATAAATAGCGGATATTGTAAAGTTACTCTTGACTTGAATGAATCCCGACGATAACTTTGTTTCTACATACACATCAACGAACCGCCTTCACTTAGCGACATAACCATTTATTCCAAAAGATGTTGTGAACTTTGCGAATTTTGAAAAGTCGCTAACATGGCATTCCAACCGAAATCTGTAGTCTCCACACTCGTGAATGAATAATCGAAAGTGCCATGCGTTGTTAAATTCGATACATCTTTTATCAAGCATAGCTCGCACTTCTTCATTACACACCGATTTATGCCAAATACAAAGATGCGATGCGAATGACGGTAAAACATTCTCCAATTACACCAAGAAGCGCTTTAGATCCCTATCTCAAACAACCACCGATGGAAACACTACTTTTTTAAGACCATCCATCTTTTAACGTATCCAATACCCATACAAATCGCTTTGTCGCCTCTCATTACTCATATATGCAAACACGATAGAGTAAGTTTGCATTGTGGATGTGATACCTACAATCTCTAAGAGCGGTATCTCATACTCATTGATCTTGTACGTGGCGTCAATAATTAAAACCGACGGAAAATTCACATATAGCTCTAGGCTTTTAGGATGAACCCAAAGAATATCTTTGATCTCACCAGTGTGTTCATTTTTCATAAAGTCATACATGTATTTTTTAACATTTAATTCTCTTAAAACGTACCCAGCTACAGATAAACCCCCCAACTGCTATTTCTTATACAATGCTTTGACATTGTAAATACTCCTAATTCCTGTAGTAATTGATGGGTCTTGTTGTTTCATTACACTAAGAATTTCTCGAGGAGTAGTGCTGCTATTTGACATGTCACGCACTAATTGTTTCTGGCCATGGCAACTCAAGGATACTCAAATCTCTAAACTTTCAAACCGCTTCATGGTTATGAAAACCATTAACAACCTTCAAAACCCACTTCACACCGTGTGGTGGTTGTCTTCACATCTCAAGCTTAAAATGGGCAACCACATTTATACGCTCCAAAGATCCCTACTAATCAGTATGCCCTTCAATGCGCATGGTTTATACAATCCTCATTTTCCACAAATAAGAGTGCATCTCGGCATTTTATTTCCATTTTACTATACGATTTATCTATGACAATCACAAACCCATTTTCATTACCAACTCTCCGAGCCCAATCTAGCATGACATCTCTACTTTCAAATATCTATAGAAAAATTGAAGTATAAGAACAATATTATACTATCTAAAATGAAAATAAGCAACGAATGTGGAAAATAACAACAACGATAACTAACATGATCAGTTATAAATTCGGCTATGTAATCACGCTCAACGTTGACGCTCTCCCATTGAAAAATCATTCAGAAAATGTTTCCAACCTACCAACTATCCCCACTAAACATCATTCAGAAATCATTTCCAAACGACGAAACTACCAAAGAATGATGAATCGCTTCCAACCTACCAACTATCCTCATTTCAGAACATCATTTGTAAAAATTATTTCCAAACGACAAACTACCAAAAGAATGATGAATCAGAGTGATCCAAGTTATGAATTACTTAAAATCAATCAAATATGCTGTTGAATGAATATGTATGAAAGAGTTGGAGAAAGTATGATGATTTTGTAGTAAGTTTAAATGAAATTCAATATATCGAAAAATGAAGATGAGATGATAATGAAAAATCCAATATGCTGTTAAATTGATGATAAGAAGATAAGATTTAAATATAAATGAGAGACTTCAATTTCTTTAAATTGTGTGGGTAGGTTTGAAGATAAGAAGGGTATGATTGAAGATAAGAAGAATCTGAATGAATTATTGAAATAAAAATGATAGAGAAATGGCGGTAGTTAATGAAGATAAAAAAATGAATGAATGAGTGGTTTTGAATAAAACGATAGAGAAAATCGACTATCAATACTAAATTGCTTTTATTGATTTTATTTACTAAATTTCAATAACATAATAATAAAAAAGTGCAAATTAGTTATAAAGCCGTCGTTAGAGAATTAATGATCATTTAGGACACTCAAAATCTTATTTAGTTATAAGGGACATTCTAATTTTAAGAATGAAACTTATTTAATTATAAGGACATTCTAATTTCTGAGTGGATAAAGAAGAAAAAAAAGGAAGGAAAAAAAAAAAAAAAAAAAAAAAATGAAGCGCTAGGAAAAGCAAAAAAAAAAAGCTGGGGAAGGAAGAAAAAAAAAAAAAAAAAAAAAAAAAAAAAAAAAAGATGAAGCCAGAGTTGATGTTTTTTTTTTTTTTTTTTAAGATGCAGATGGCATTGATGTCAAGAAGCGATATCGTTGATGACTTATGCAGCCGACATTGATGTCTGATACAAGGACATTGATACTAATGCGCGACATTGATGTTTGATGCATGGACATTGATGCCTCACGTAGTGACATTGATGTCGATGCAGCCGATATCATGAATGATGCAGGACATTAAAACAAACAAGATCGCCAAATGATTCAAGATCGTGTTAAAGAATCGAGAGGATTCCACAACGAATCCAATTATCGTGAGGACACAAACAACGCGCGCCATTACAAGAAGTCGTAGTAAGAGCCTTTGTAGCTTCACCAAACTAAGTAATTTATCCATATTAAAAGCTCCACATTTGGAGAAATGCAAAATAAGAGCAGAGGTGATCGATGCAATTGTTAGGTTTTATGCAATGACATCGATTTAATTTACGCAGCCGATATCATGTCGACGCGATATCATTGATGACTTTGCAGTGGCATCGATGTCAAGAGCGGATATCGATGATCATATTATTTACAATTAGATAATCGATGAATGATATTGATGCCACCGCATATACAACTTGATACACACATCCGATAACTTTGTAAAGTAATTTTATTTCTTTGTTATCTTTAAATACTTGATTGATGTTGGTTTATTTGATTAGTGTTGGTTTAAATTTTCGATAACTTTGTAAAATAACCAGTATTTCTTTTGTTTTTTTTTTGTTTAAATGCATATTTTTACAACCAAAGGTATGATAAATTATTCTGATAACACATCATTTGCATAAATCGTTACAATAACACGCCAAATAAGATAATTCGATCTGATAAGACATCACCGCGATCGATCAATTCTGATAATAAGTCATCTGCGTAAATAAATTTAATGATGAGGCGTCGTTCGATAAATAATTACAATGAGATGCCATCGATCAAGGTTGTCGATGGATCGTGGCGGTCAATTATCATGGTAATGCAATGAATCGCGGCGGTGAATCGAACGACGCGTTAATGGATCCGATGCACGCCAATGATCCTAAGAGGTGGTCAACGATGACGGTGATCAATACGTCACGTCGATTTTATGAAGAAAAAAAATTGATTTTATGAAATTTATTCGGAAAAATATCAAATTTGATTTAAGAATAAAGAAGACAAAAAAATATGAGTTTTAGTGAAAAAATTATGATGATCCGAATTTTAGATCAAAATATATGACATTTAGAATATGGTGAATTAAAAATAAAAAAAAATAAATAAATAAATTTAAAAAAAAAAAAAAAAAAACACACATTCAGCGCTTCTTTTTTTCCCCCTTTTTTTTTAAACTTATTCAGCGCTTCTTTTAATTTTCCTCTTTTTTTTTTTTTTTTTTTTTTTTTCTTTTATCTTTATCCACTAAATTAGAATGTCCTTATAACTAAATAAGATTTGAGTCATTCTAATACCCCTAATAAGTTGAAAATTAGTCCTTTTAAATAATTGGCCCTAAAAAATATTACGTGTTAAAAATTAGTACAAAATTTTCAATTATAAAATAAAAACAACAAAATACAAATTAAGTTTAAAAAAAAATGTTAAAAGATTTTACAAAAGAAAGAAAAAAAAAAAAAAGAAAAAGAAAAAAAAAACAATGATAGGACGTGGGGGGTGATGCGATTGGGGCGGGGGGGATTAGTAACCCTCTATTATAATTGTCTTCAGAATTTCAGAGTTCGTGGAATTGTTTTTTTTTTTTGGGGGTTAAATATCATGTTAATTGAAGTGACTGCTGTGTAATGTTTTTATTTTTCAAAAAGGGTACGAGGCCGAAAATGCCTTTTTCCCGGGAAAAAAAGAAACACACGCACATACACTTTTGTCTCCACTAAAAAACGAATCAATAACCTTTGGAATGATGACTACAACACTAGCCGTTGAACCAATGCCATGTTGGTCCTAGAATGTTGTTTTAATTAGATGAAAAGTCAATTAATCTGGGGGCAGCCACACATCGAAATATGGGAAGTACTTATGTGGACAATGTATTTTGAGATGTGTGACGGATTAAACGATAAAAAAGACACAATTTAAATTCAGAATTAAAATGTGTGGTTCATATTGAAATACACGGTGTCTCCACACGTGTTTTCTAGAGGTAAACAAAATAACCGGAAACCAAACCAATCGGTTAAACTAAACCGGTCCAAACCAGAAAAACGTAAACCATGGTTTTTTGGTTGGTTTTTGTATTCTAGAAAACCAAACTTTGAATAACAATTTGTTTTGTTTTTTTAAAATAAAAATTGGACCAAACCGGATATAAATATATATGTATATATATTACATATATATGTGTATTTGTCCGTGTGTTTTAGTATATATGTGTGTGTATATGTCTATGTATATCACTATTGATTATGAGGGTCTTTAATCAAAGTCGATTCTCACTATATATCCATAAAAATTGATTTTCTCAGAAATAAGATGTAGTAGAGCGCAGTAGATTATAGTGTACATGCTGCAAATAAAATCCCTCTTAAATATCACTATTTGTAAATAAGTAATATCTCAGTTTATTACATATTAATACTTCAATCAACTACTACCTAATAGAACTTATGACAAGATGAAACAAAATAGTTAAATGACTTTATATGATCAGTCTAATTGGAATGTATGACAATATCATATATATATATGTTAGGTGTGATGCCCGAAAGACAATTTTTGTAATTGTTTTATTTAATAAATGAAATGATGCTATTATTCATATTTATTATTCTCATAATCACCGATGACAATAATAGATTTACACTACTGAAAACCCCGAGTATATCGTTTATGTAATCACTTAACTCAGTGTATGGGATATACACGGGAGGATTGAGTTAGTGAAGATGTACTTAAAATACAACTAGTCCATAGTAAAGTTAATCGAGAGTATCGGGTCTCCCTTTAACGCATTATTAATGTGCCCATAACACGATAGGTGTGATCGCCTTATCCGGACTTTCGGTTAAGGGAACCTAATGGGGCATTTATATATGATAGATATATCATATAAATTTGGACCGATTTGATCCGAAGTTCTCAATATAATTCCGTAATTGATAAGTCTTATCGAATCATTAGATGATCATATTATGGATATATCTTAATCTCGAGGTGATCACGATGATTGCTTGAATCAGATGAGGTTTGACTTGACGGTTAAGGATTACACCGAGTCCGCGATCCCGAATTACCCCATCTTGGCATTGTACTCGATTGAGTGAGTAGTCCGTGTTATCACGAGATACGAATCCATTCCTTCCATTTATGGAAGTAGATGAAACGCTTCTTTATGAGTTAATCCTGACATTGATCGATCCATGGGATTCATATTACACTGATTAGCTACCAGTGAGTTATTTGAATTATTGATCACTAGGGGGTTAACGGTAAGTAAGGACAAGATGTTCTGAAAAGGGTTAACGGTAACTTCCCGATTTAGAATGAGCGATCATGGAGGATTAATCCATATGAAATGATTATATCAGTGGACGCTTATTACTTTCTCGTGAGGAGATAAATATAATCTTATAATCGGAGGAGTGCAGTCACGGGATTATGGTGGCATATTCCTGTGATTGATTTATCGAATATATAATTATTCTGTTCGTCAGATAATTATTTATTTGATTTATCGGAGCCGCTGATTATTAGTCCATGGTAATTCGACGTGCTTCCTAATATAGCATGTATATTCTCGGACGTCGAATCCTAATAATATTAATTTAGTTCATGTTGGACTTTATTAAAACGATATGTGAATTAATTGTTTAGTGACTATTAAAATTAGTTGGGCTAAATAATTAAATATGTGGAAAAGACATTTTCCATAATCTTGCTTCAATTATTGTGTAATTAAGAAAATAATATTGACTAGGTCAATATGTTGAATGGCGCCCACACATGTTTGATTTAACAAGGAATTAGTTTTCTTGTGTATTAAAAGACATGTATGCGTAAAATATTTATTGGATAAATATTTATGGTAAGAATAAAGATAAAAATATTCTTGATTTGTTCTAGAATATTTTGGGATTATCTTTTATTTAATAGGATTATTATAATTGATTTTGTATTAATTATAAAATCCTTTGAGGACGAGATTACTCTCCTATATAAAGAGAGTTATCCCCAAGTCTAGGGACATGCAATTTTCGACTTTCTTAGAAAGAAGAGGAAAAATTCGCCAAGGGGTTTTGGGAAAATCTTGGAGATTTTTCCTAGAAGCATATCGGAAGGGTTCGAGTCGAGAATTTCCTTCCACTCGAGTTGCTTGGATCACACGTCACGGAAGATCGTGGTGTTCTTCACATCATTGTTCGATCATCCTAATAGCGGTTCTCCAACTTGGATTTTGAGATCCAAGAGGTATGTTCTACAACCCTCAGATGTAGATCTAGTTATTTTATTACGAGTATTTTATAGATCTAGATCCATAAATCGCTTCTGCTTGCGATGATATTTCCTAACAAAGATGGTAGCAGAGCCAAGGGGATCTATATTTATTCGTATAAAATATTAGATCTAAGAATTGGAATATCATGTAGAGATTGCATTATTTTTGTTTTTAATTTTATTATTTTCAAAATTTTATGATGAATGCTTGCGATTGTTGTGGTTGAAGAGATGGATTGGGGTTGGTATTGTTTACTCCGTTAGATCTATTGTAAACTCGTATAAACGATGAAAATTCGTTCATATGAAAGATAGGAAATTATGTAATTTATCTTTATTGCAAGTTTAATTTCCAGCAAATAGATCTAGTTTGTAGCTGTTTAGTATTTTTGTTTTTCCCGTTGATCGAACCGTTGAAACGAAGATCCCTCCGGTCAGAATCAAGATTAGAAGAAGATGATCAACTCCACAAATTTTGGCGTCGATCAGGGTCTGTTTCGATATCCGTTTGATGCTGCGAAGAGGTTGCTGTAACAGAAAAACGCAGGATTCACAGATACACTACCTGTGACTTCCTCGATTTTCTGGGAGAGTTTGGACCATTGAAACAAAAATCCGACCGTTCAGATTGATCAACTTGGAGTTTTGGACGTACCATAAAAATTTCAGGTCGATCGATTCATCTCGATTCCCGATCTGCCTCAGGAAGTCTTTGATGCGGTGCAGTCAAAGTTAGATTCAGCAGCAAGTTGGGCGGTTAACTGGAGAAAATTGACAAGTCAAAGCTCCGATCCAACCGTCCATATTGGAGTTCGAGAAGTGAAGAAAATATCTGGAAAGTTTCGTCCCGATCCGAGTTCGTTTGGTTTCCGATCATCGAAGAGTTCGAACAGCCGCAGATTTTGTTAGAAAGTAGTAAACCCAGTTAGGGTTTTGGTTTTTATTTTCTATTAGATTAGATACGAGTGCAAACGATCCATCTCGGTGTTTAAATTTTCCGCAATTTTATTTTTTATGTGTTTGATCATAAAATAGACATAAAATCGAATTGCCATGACATGCATCATATCATAAATCCACTCCATGCATACATGTAGAATTTTAATTTTGGTAATTAAAATAGGCATGTATACAAACTCGCGTAATTAGTTGAAATTTAATTAATACGTGGTAATTAATTAATTTAGTAACTAATTAAAGATCCGAGGACGGGTTATGAAATCGTTAGCCTTTCGGTGTGTTCTCGTGAACCGCCTTAAAGTTGAAACGAGATCACGCTTTCAATTCGTAGTGTCTACGAGATTGAATGATGGTAAAAGAACAATAAATCTTGGATAAAAACGGTTCGCTTATAGGTTGGGTGGTCAATTGAGCTTCGCTCAAACGACTTAACCCTCCTAGTGTGATGTATGCACGGGGTCCGGCAAGACTAAGCCAAACCGAGGCGGAGGGTGATTCCTTCTAATCTCAATACGGCTCTCTTGACCCGATTTCGTCCGATCATCACATATGTTCCAACGAATAGGGCGGGTAGGCTTGCCTACGCCACCGACACCATTCGAATCCTTGATTTTATGTGCTTTTATGTTAACATCAAAAGACGTGGTTAGTTAACCCACCACCACTTCCAAAATATTGAGTGGGAGCGGGAGGCGACAACCAACCCCACGGCCTCTACTATAGATGCAAGTAAGTGAGAGAAGGGTGACGCCTCGCGCGCTTTGATTTCGTCCCCTACGGATGGTGTTCACCCTATCAACATTCATGGCTTGGTCTCCGAAAGGATAGGATTTCTGGTACTCGTCGGGTCACCGACCTATCTCACGACGGCACACACTCGGGCGTACTCAAGAGATCCGATATAGTAGGTCACACTCATCGTGGGTATTTTTGGTAATACCTAGGCTAAAAAAAAGGAAGGTAGTCAATGAATAAAGGGATGTTCGATTCTCGTGAGATGTCCGATTCTCACAAGTTATTCATTGATTTAACCGTTGATCTCTTTGACCTACCCTACTACGGCGGCATCGAGATGCAAGGTTAAAACCTTGGAATGGTAGAGTAGACTTACTTTTAGTTTACAATTCCTAAAATACAATAATATAGTAGTGTTAAACTTGAATTAATATATGTCATTTTATTTACAAACATCATATTCCTTACTAAATTGCTTAAAAATTTATAATTGACTAGTATTGACTTCGTTAAAAGTGGAAAGTAACTAGGACGTTGAACTAGTTAATTGATAATGCAATTATTTTTCGAAAGAGATATTTTCTCTTAAGCCTTTTAAAACCAAAGTGACATATGGGTATGTCACTAGTGTCATTCGTGTTAAACGGAGACAAACTTAGTTTGATCAAAGGTGATTTCGGACTTTGAAATTCTTGTAGTGAATTTTAAGTGTGTAGTGATTACACGAGTAAATTTTCTAATTAAAAATCGGAAAATCATGAAGTGTTACTAGTTGGACGATATTTGGAATTGATGAACTAGTGGGAGCTTTATGATTTATTGTTTTTCTAGAACATTAGAAAAGTGTAATTGACTACACACGTAATCGTTCTAATTGAAAACCGGAAAGTCATGAAATGTCGCTAGTTGGACGATATTTGGAATCGATGAACTAGTGGGAGTTCTATGATTTGTTGTTTTTCTTCGAAACATTAGAAATCGTGTGTAAGTGTTTACACGAGAGATTTTCAAATTGAAAAATTGGAAAATCATAAAATAGTAACATTCTTTGGTTAGACGGTATTTGGAACCGATAAACTAGTGGGAGCTTTAATGTTATGATTTGTTGTTTTTCCGGTATGATAGAAAATCCGAGAAGTCCTAACAAGTAACAATCGAAATAGACATCCCACGGTTCAAGAGTAGTGTCTACTCAAACGAACCGCTGGTTCAAGACTGTTTCCATTCACGGAAAGTCAAGAATGGGAGAATATGTCTAAAAGTGTTAGTCATCTAAAACTGGAGTTGATTTTAGGCTTAAAACGAAAATTAACAAACTGAAAGTCATAGGATAAGGATAGTGATTTCGGATCACCAACCTATGAATCCTTGGTGATTTTCTCTTAGGCTATGTTCTTTGGAAGAACGAGATAGTTGTGCATTAATGATTAATAGACAACGGGCAGTAATTTTAGCAAAATAGTGGGAGTGATATGAGGAAATGAATCTCAGATTCAACCCTTGGATATCGCAGAAGATTTATTTTTTCTGTTTAAGATTCGTTGAAACGAATGGATTTACCTTTTATTCGATAATTTGTTTGTCTTATAGAAAGTGAATATACCATTTGTAGTACGAATCCAAGACTCGGACTTTTGTTTGATAAATTCAAAACCACTTACAACTGCTGAAATATGTATATAACACATCTTAAGAACTATTAAAAGCAATTGGTTTCTATATTTAGATAAACGCTTCATATTCCATAGTTAGTGCATAGTCCCTAAAAGACAAGACCTCAAGACTGCTCAGGGGTGATTCCTTTCTCCCGATCCGGTTATATTGTCTCAAAGGTTCAATGACTAAGTTTCCTTTCAATTTGGAAAGGATAATGGTTATAAAGAAGTAACATTGCTTGTTCATGACGACCTTCGGGGTCTGATGAAAGAAACAAGCTAGTAGGAGCTTCTGAGTAGTGACTTCTTGTCTGATAACTATTCAAAAACTCCGGCAAGTTTATCCAAAATATTTTGAGGTTTTCTCTGTTTTCAACAGAGATGGAGTATTATATACTCAGAAATGGGCCATCACATAGTCCTAGAGACTGATGTTCGGCCTGCCTCATAGTGAAATGCTTTCACTAAGGAAGAAACCATTGAATTGCCTTACATAGTTGTAGATGTGCTACAATACACTGCTTAACTCAATAAAGATATTAGAAGCGAAATATCGGTTTACATTGAAATGTAAGACCAAGCAGTCTACCTAGAATATGCCTTGGAATTTTCGGATAAGGTGTGGATTCGGTTCACCCCACTTCCGTAAATATAAGCATTTAGCACACGGTGCTTGAAGGTAAGATCTGGAATTTCGTGCATACGTTCGGTCAATGACCATTCGTGCTATATCTTTTAAACTATTGAGTATAAAGGTTAGATATAGGATTCTTGAAATCGGGAAGGGACATTATCTTTGTTGCATCCTTTCTCGATATAATCCATGTTCAGAAAAAAAACCTTGAACCTTGAAGCACGCGTTTACTCAAGGTAGTTACTAATCGATTAAAATCGGACCACATCCAACATCGGTTGTTGGTGATGACACTAAATACTCTTCGAACTAAATCGAATTTCGATCCACCAAGAAAATAGTGGGAGTATGGTTTATCCATTACCCATTACGGTTTCTGCGGACTTTGTAGTCCGAGGATCGATTGATGACCTATGGCTCTTTTGTGAGCGAGATAGGATTCTCGATAATAGAGGTTGGTTTACAAGCCATAACCACGTGAATGGAGTTTGGTACTCGTAGTCGTTCATACTCTTGTAGAACCACCGAGTGTCTCAGGCCCGCCGGGAGTAATTGGATCTACACGGAAAAGAGTAGAATGAATTCGGTAATTCATGATTTCGTTCAAAAGCAGAAAATAGGGGTGATTCCCTGAGACTTTCTTGCCAAACAAACGGAATCTGGATTCATTCGGAACAGAAGGGTATTGCCTTATGAACTTATGACAGATGACCACAAGGCTTATGTCCTTTGTGGATAAAAAGCAAACCTCTTGGTCATTGGAAGTCATATATTTCTATAATATATGGATTTGACCAGAATATTGATAAGTCTTGTGTAGACTGGATATCAATTTTAGTACAGTAGTGAATATATACATATATATTAGTGTTTGTGAAGGGTAACGCTGCACCAGTTGGACTCAACATGGGTGTGTTATCTGAAGTCAGACCGACAATGCCACAATTCTCTCGCAATGTAGATTTGGACAACATTCTCAAGAGTTTGACTCGGTCGAATTCATTAGAATCGAGTCATTGGTTTCCCATCCATCTTATTGGTTAAGATGATGCATCTGTGTATGCAACATTCAACGAGGAAGTTCTACCTATGCCTCGTGAATGACTCTCAAATCTTCGGATAAAGAGAAATGGGATGGATTCTCTTTGTGACAAGAGATGGTCAGTTATTGAACGTCAATTTTGATCGAATCTTAGATTCGGTCGTTAACAAAGCAAGTTTAGTATGTCCTTTAGTATCTTGAGAGAACGAGGAATAATATGCGGGCATGTGAGAATACACCGTTCCGACTTTGTGTCGATTAAAAATGATCGTTAAGTCAATCTCGGTCTCGGTGTTTACTCTTGTGTTGAAGCTATTGCCTGGAGGAATCCAAAGAACGCCAACTCGACTTTAACTAGTTGGGTGATTAAGCGGCTTTTGTAGTAGCTGAGAGGCGATATAGCCTCGTGGATTTCCTTTCGATTAGGAGTGATTCCGATTTGGAAAGCCGATACCACATCATTGTGCAAACGATGAAGGGGGTAGCTTATAAGGATTTCCAAATCACTTGAGTTCAAGAGCATATTGGGAAAGTACCACATGATTAGATGGACCGCCCACGCTTCGATTCTACGGATCGCCTCAAACCGACAACCTGCTCGATCATTAAGACCCATGACATTCAGGATATAGGTGCTCCCGAGTCACCGACCTATCCTACGACGGCATACTCGGAGTGTACTTTGTCATCTGCAATGGTTATGATATGCTTAATGGGTACTAGAATACGGGATGGGTCTCATTTGCTTTAGAGCAAGTGGGAGTGATAGTTTGCTGTATTTTAAATAATAGGGTGTGCTCTAAAACAATTAATCACAAGCTTTCGTGCAAGTGGGAGATTGTTAGGTGTGATGCCCGAAAGACAATTTTTGTAATTGTTTTATTTAATAAATGAAATGATGCTATTATTCATATTTATTATTCTCATAATCACCGATGTGACAATAGTATTTACACTACGTAAAAACCCCGAGTATATCGTTTATGTAATCACTTAACTCGATTGTATGGGATATACACGGAGGATTGAGTTAGTGAAGATGTACTTAAAATACAACTAGTCCATAGTAAAGTTAATCGAGAGTATCGGGTCTCCCTTTAACGTACTATTAATGTGCCCATAACACGACGATAGGTGTGATCGTCTTATCCGGACTTTCGGTTAAGGGGAACCTAATGGGGCATTTATATATGATAGATATATCATATAGTAATTTGACCGATTTGATCCGAGTTCTCAATATAATTCCGTAATTGAGAAGTCTTATCGAATCATTAGATGATCATATTATGGATATATCTTAATCTCGAGGTGATCACGATCATTTGCTTGAATCGTATGAGGTTTGACTTGACGGTTAAGGATTACACCGAGTCTGTGATCCGAATTACCCCATCTTGGCATTGTAATCGATTGAGTGAGTAGTCCGTGTTATCACAGATACGGAATCCATTCCTTCCATTTATGGAAGTAGATAAACGATTCTCTTATGAGTTAATCCTGAGACATTGATCGATCCATGGGATTCATATTACAACGATTAGCTACCAAAGAGTTATTTGAATTATTGATCACTGTGGGGTTAACGGTAAGTAAGGACAAGATGTTCGGAAAGGGTTAACGGTAACTTCCCGATTTAGAATGAATAATCTATGGAGGATTAATCCATATGAAATGATTATATCGGTGGACGCTTATTACTTTCTCGTGAGGAGATAAATATAATCTTATAATCGGAGGAGTGCGATCACGGGATTATGGTGGCATATTCTCGTGATTGATTTATCGAATATATAATTATTCTGCTCATAAGATAATTATTTATTTGATTTATCGGAGCCACGATTATTAGTCCATGGTCCCCGACGTGCCTCCTAATATAGCATGTATATTCTCGGACGTCGAATCCTAATAATATTAATTTAGTTCATGTTGGACTTTATTAAAACGATATGTGAATTAATTGTTTAGTGGGACTATTAAATTAGTTGGGCTAAATAATTAAATATGTGGAAAAGACATTTTCCATAATCTTGGCCCAATTATTGTGTAATGGCAAAATTAATATTGACTAGCGCAATATGTTGAATGGCGCCCACACATGTTTGATTTAACAAGGAATTAGTTTTTCTTGTGTATTAAAAGACATGTGCATAAAATATTTATTGGATAAATATTTATGGTAAGAAATAAAGATAAAAATATTCTTGATTTGTTCTAGAATATTTTGGGATTATCTTTTATTTAATAGGATTATTATAATTGATTTTGTATTAATTATAAAATCCTTGGAGAACAAGGATTACTCTCCATATAAAGAGAGTTTCTCCTGTCTAAGGACATGCAATTTTCACTTTTCTTAGAGAAAGAAGAGGAAAAATTCGGCCAAGGGGTTTTGGGAAAATCTTGGAGATTTTTCCGGTAGTAGCATATCGGAAGGGTTCGAGTCGAGAATTTCCTTCCACTGGAGTTGCTTGGATCACACGTCGGAAGATCGTGGTGTTCTTCACATCATTGTTCGATCATCCTAATAGCGGTTCTCCAACTTGGATTTTGAGATCCAAGAGGTATGTTCTACAACCCCTTGTAGATGTAGATCTAGTTATTTTATTACGAGTATTTTATAGATCTAGATCCATAAATCGCTTGCTTATGATGATATATTTCCTAACAATATATATATATATATATATATATATATATATATATATATATATATATATATATATATATATATATATATATATAATGTGTTTGTGTGTGTGAAAGAATAGAAGACAAAAAAGCTGGGAAAAACTGAACTAAAGCTCGATCTAAACCTGATAAAATAAAATGGTTTTGCTCAGTTATTGTTCGGTTTTAGTTTGTGAAGTTGAAAACCGTAAAAAAATGGTTTAAAAAATGATTAAAAAAAAAACCGAAAAATCGAACCATGTACACCCCTAAGTATTTCCTTCAACGTGGCCTAATCTGGAGGTTTGACCGTCAAACCTAATGAAGAGTCATGAAAACGGGTTGGCTCAATTGTTAAACCTTTTAAAGAAGGGAGCTGCATAAACCAGGAAGTTTTTAGGAGGTCACTCCACGTGAAATGAAGTGACCCGTAAAACGATTGGAGCCACATAGTTAACTTCAAAATCATTCACCAACCAAAAACTTCCCGCATAAACACAATAAACTAACATTTGAATTGGTGGCCCGACCACTTTGTTTAACCGGTTTGTCATTTAAATTTAATTAAGATAATCATGTTGGTAGTGATTAAACCGGTGTGTTATTTAAATTTAATGAAAATAATATATGCCTGTCAACAAAAAAAATATATATATATGAAGTAGTGGTTAAACCGTTCAGCCATTTGAATTTAATGAAAATAATGTATGAGGTAGTGTGACAAACCGGCGTGTCACTTAAATTTAATGAAAATAATGTAAGAAGTAGTCATGTTAGAGCTGTTAAACGAACATAATCGTTCGTTAAGAAGTTCGTGTTCAGCTCGTTAGAGTTCGCTTAGCTAAACGAGTCAAGTTCGAACATGATTGTAGGCTTATTCGATTAACGAACAAACACGAGTTTTGTTCGCGAACGTTTGATTATGTTCGCAAACATGCTTATACAAATACATCAATTTACAGTACCCCTAACTCAAACGAGGATAAGTCATTTATTCATGTAATTGAGATTATAGATTGATTTTATATAATATTTACATATTTTTATAATATTTTTTGTTGCGTGATGTATGTAATATTAATCCATAACTTGTTATTTTTGCATTTGCACTTTATGTTTTATACCTTAACGAACCGAACTCGAGGCGAACTCGAGACGAACTCGAGTTGAGAGACTATAATATGTTTAACGAGCCGAGCTCGAACACGAGTTCGAACATTTCATCTTTTAAACGAGCCGAGTTAGAACAAATTTTTTTGTTCGTTTAACAAGCGAACGAGCTCAAACGAGCTTGTGAGCTAAATGAGCTCAAACTCGAACCACCAATGCTCGGCTCGACTCGTTAATAGTCATTTAGACAATTATGCGACAGTACGGACACTAATCCGTCCGATCCCAATTAGGCACATTCCATTTGTTATAAATCCATATCAGAATTGGAATTTTCTTTTCAAATAACATATGATACTTAATGTCAAAAAAAAAAAAAAAAATTAACTTGTGAATTTCAGATAATATTTTATTAATTTTTTTTGTTAAATAATTCAAGTCCAATTTTACGACAAACTATTCATATTTTTTTCCCATGTAACAATTAAGTATATAGTCATTTAACAAAGCGTGTGTTAAAAAAAATAAATTAGTAAAAAAAGTATATAGTCATTTAAAGATTTTTTTTATTTTTTTTTTATTTTTTTGACAGAGGAGGGCAGAGATAACTGCACCGCAAGATTTTTTTTTTTTTTTTTTTTTACAATCATTCAAAGTACTTAAATGTTTATTTATGAAAATCAATCATTCGTATTTTGTCGACAATTGTTTTTAATATAGGAAAAGGTCGTAGAGACGGCTTTTCATCTTATTTCAAAAAATGATGTTAAAATAAGACAATCATCAGAGAATGACAAAAATAATTGATATCCAATAACGCCCTTTATATTTATTTTCCTAATTCTTTTCCAGCATAATTATAGGCGTATTAATTGGTGTAGTCAATGCTGGTTGTTTTGTTTTACGTTTGTTTAGATAGTGGATCCTATTTTCATGCTAATTTTCTAGTCAAATTCCCTAAAAAAGAATTGGCGTATTAATTTGGTTACTCCATATTTTCCTATATTAAAACCGCGTTAACAATTTCGTCCAACTCTAAAAAAAAAAAAATCTTCCCTATTACAACTAACACAATGTCTATGTAGTAACACCATCATTCAAACACCGCTCAATATTATTGACATATAACAATAGTCATGTAGTAACATCAACATCCTGTAATAACACATGTTGTAACCCATGCCCTTTTCATCATGTAGTAACACGATTACGCACACTTCATAAAAAGAATGTAGTTACGCATAATGCAGTATCACAATGAAAGTCCACATATGAAATAACACGTATTTCACGTTGGTTCCGTGAACACTATCTGACGTAGTAACACCACTATGCAACCACCCACAAACATTGTAACACATAATGTACACCCTGAACCCTAAACCTTGAACCCTGAACCCTAAACCCTAAACCCTAAACCTTAACCCACCCTAAACCCTAAACCTGAATCCTAAACCCTAAACCCTAAACCTTAACCTTAACCTTAACCTTAAACCCTAAACCCTAAACCCTGGCAACAATCCTAAACCTGAACCCTAAACCCTAAACTTGAACCCTAACCTAACGTTTAAGGTTCTGTGGTTTGTGATTCAAAGCTTAGGTTTCATGTTTAGGGGTTTGTGGTTGTGTTCGTGGTTTTAGGGGCTCACGTTTAGGGTTCATGTTTAGGGTTTAGGGTTCAGGTTTATTCTTTAGGGTTTAGGGTTCAGGGTTCATGGTTAAGGGTTAGGTTAGGGTTTAAGGTTCAGGTTTAGGGTTCAGAGTTAGGGTTTTAGGCTTTAGGGTTCATGGTTTAGGGTTCAGGTTTGAGGTTTAGGGTTCATGTTTAGGGATTAGGGTTCAGGTTTAGGGTTCAGGGTTCAAGTTTAAGGTTTATGGTTTTGGGTTTATGGTTAATTTTTAGGGTTCAGGGTTCAGGGTTTAGGGTTTTAGGGTTTAGGGTTTAGGGTTTAGGGTTCTGGGTTTAGGGTTTAGGGTTCAGGTTTATTGGTTCATGGTTAAGGGTTCTGGGTTTAGGGTTTAGGGTCTAAGGTTTAGGGTTTTAGGGTTCAGGGTTCAGGGTTCAGAGTTTAGAGTGTACATTATGTGTTCCTACGTTTGAGGGTGTTTGCATTGTGGTATTACTACGTCTAAGTGTGTTAAAGAAACCAGTGTGAAATACGTGTTACTTCATTTGTGGACAGGTTGTACCACTGAAAAATATGTAGTTACACCCAAGAATATGTAGTAATACCTGTGAAACATGTACCACCGAAAATATATTGTAGTAACAACTAATAAATTAGGTGTTGAAGAGAGTTTGAGAATGTGTTAACACAAGAGTAAACTTCAACTTAACTTTTATTCATTGATAATGTGGAGTATATGTAGATACAATTGAGGAGTTTGAAAGGTCCTAGACAAGATAGTGACCTTTCATAGAAAAAGTAAAAGCTATAAACGAGGCTAGATGCTTTTTAGTCTCTTACATAATAAATGTCTATGACATAAAGTGAACTAGAGTAAAAGCTATGTCTATGAATAGAGTTTGACATATTAATTGTTTATATGTACTACAATTAATATGTCTCTTTATAAATACATAAAGTGTACACACAGAAAATCCGCACATGAGTTCAAAGAGGTTCGATTACTCTGCTTGAACCTCAAGCAGACTTATCAAAGATGTTTGAATATTGCCACACCCTCAAACTGGTCAGATATGTTGATGCAAACCAAGTTTGCTACTTAGTCTCACCGAACATGAGAGGTGGAATAGCTTTGGTGAGAATATCTGCATTTTGGTCTGGCTGAGGAACATACTGGAGCTGGATAATCTTGGCATCAATCTTTTCCTTTAGGAAGTGTCTGTCAATGTCCACATGTTTTGTTTTGTCATGATGGACTGGATCCTCTGCCATGCATAGTCTTTGAGTGATTATCACAAAGCAGAGTGTGATAGTTGTCAAGAGGTCATGAAGTTCGAGAAGTACTCTTTTGAGCCAAAGAGCTTCACAAATGCCTAAGACAAGTGCCTGAGTTCACCTTCAAGATCGCTTCTAGACACAGAGGGTTGTTTCTTGCTCCTCCAAGTAACAAGATTGCCCCATACATAGAAAAAAGAGCTTTGTGGTCGACCTTCTCTCTATGTGGCATCCAAATTGTATCAAATCATCAGTAGACCTTGATGGATCTATCAAAGAGACTTGGTGAAGTGTAACCCTGGCCAGGAGTAGACTTCAAATACCTCAAGATTCTATTTATCGCATCCCAATGTTGCTCAAGAGGGCAATGCATGAACCGACTAACCAGATCGACACTATATGCAATATCAGTCTTGTATGGGAGAGGTAGATGAGTTTCCTACAAGCCTTTGATATTGTTCTTTCCTCGACAAAGTGTCACCATGTAGCAGTATGACTGGGGTCTACAGGGGATATAGCAGTTTGCACCCCAAAGATGCCGCTTTCCTTCAAAGAGATCCAAGACATATTTCCTTTGGGATACGAAATGCCTTTGTTGTTTCTTGCTACTTCCATGCCAAGAAAATATTTGAGAAAACCCAAGTCTTTCACCAAAACACCTTTGCCAAAGCAGAGTCTTCAAATGTTGGATCTCGGTAGAGTCATCTCCAAAGTGAGGATGATATCATCCACATAGACAATAATAATAGACCTCTTCTCGGTTGGTTGTCTTGATGAACATAGTGTGATCGAATTGCATTGGTGATATCCAGCAGCCTTTGACCACAGCTTGTTAATTTTCCAAACCATGCCCTTGGTGATTGCTTCAGCCCATATAGAGATTTCCTCGGTTGCACACCTTGCCTTGAGTATGAGGATTGATAAAACCAGAGGTACATTCATATAAACCTCCTCGGTGAGGTCCCCATTTAGAAAAGCATTTTTGATGTCCAATTGGTGAAGAGGCCACTCAAGTTGACAAATAGAGAGATCGAACCCTGACAGTGTTGAGAGTTTTGCCACTGGTGCAAAAGTTTCCTTATAGTCAATGCCATAAGTTTGAGTGAATCCCTCGCTACCAATCTGGCTTTGTACTTGTCAATAGTGCCATCGAGATTGTATTTTATAGTGAATAACCATCTCAGAATCGATCGCCTTCTTGCCCTGTGGGAGAGGTGTCAAATCCCAAGTATGATTATCCGTAAGTGTCATCTCTCTCTGCTTTTAACAAAGACCTTCCATTTACCATTTTGAAGGGCCTCTGAATATTTTTAGAATAGAGTGAGAGTCCAGTCCCGTGAAAACATGGCAAAGGCAGGAGATAACTTATCATAAGATAAATAAGAATGAATAGAGTGATCGCACATGATCTCTTTCCTTCCTAAGAGCAATAGGCCTATCATCAATGTCGCAGAAAGGCCGAGGATCTCAGAGATTGCCGAGTGTCGATGAGGCTCGGGAGCAAGCAGGCTCGGGTCATGAGACTCTTGTTCAGGAGGTTCCGAGGAGTATTAGGTCAGTAGAGTCGGTCAGGGGTACGAAGTTCATCTCACGAGGATCGAGAGGTTGCCGAGGTTAAGAGTTTGCTTGAGGAAGGGGTTTAGGTCAATTTCAATCGTGTTTCCATCAAAGAATGGCTCAAGAGGGTTTGCTTTGTAATAAGGGTCCTTTCAAAGAATTTTACATCCATAGAATTGTAAAATTTCTTTTCAATAGGGGAATAACACTTGTAACCTTTTCTCGCCTTTGCATAACCTAGAAAATGCACTTGTGAGCTTTAGGATCAAGTTTACTGTTGTTGAGCATGGATATACACAAACACAAGACAACCAAAGATCTTTGGAGGCAACTCGGGAAACAAGATGATGGCAGAGTGTGTGGTCGTCGTAGGGTTTGGAGTGGAGTTTTGAAACCTAACACTCTGCTGGAAGTCTGTTGAGTAAGTAAGTTGCAATCAGATAGCTTCACCCCACATATATTTAGGAACATGTGTGGTGAACATGATTGATCTGGCCATTTCCAAGAGGTGCTGTTTTTCTCTCAAAGAACCCCATTCTCGCTGAGGTGTTTCCACACAACTACCGATATGAACAATTCCTCTATCTCACAAGAAGGTACCGAGATTAGACTCATAGTATTCTAGAGCATTATCGCCTCTTTAAGATCTTGATCTTAGTATCAAATTGAGTGGAGACCATATGATAAAATTCTTGAAAGATAGGGCCAACTTCAGATTTGTCTTTCATTAAAAACCCAAGTGTTCCTGGTATGATCATCAATAAAGGTGACAAACCACCTTTTCCTCATTATACTTTTCACCCTAGAGGTCCCCACACATCACTGTATTAAGGTGAAGGGTGAGGAATGCAAATGAGGTAACTTAGCATACACAGATTTTGTAAGTTTAGCAAATTGACAAATATCACATTGAAGGTCATTCAGATTACATCCTTTAAACAATTCAGAGTTAAAGATTTTAAGTAACCAAAACTTGGATGTCCTAATCTATAATGCCATAACATGATATTGTCTAAAGTCCAGGAGCAGTCAGCCGAGGCGATTCGGCCTTGATGTTCTGCCTTCAGGCAGGTTGACCGAAAACAATCCAACAAGAAGGTTTAGCCTTCCCAATCACTTCCTCGTGAAGTAGGATCCTGGAATGTGCACCGATTTTCCTTAAAAACAACAAATCCAATTCAAATCTTTAGTGAGTCTAATGGCGTATATAAGATTGCAAATAAGTTTGGAACAAATAGGACATCCTGTAGGCATATCTTATTAGTGAGTTTAACATTTCCAACACCTTTTGCACGAGAGATAGATCCATCAAAGCTTTTAATGTTATGAATTTGGTGACAAGGCATATAGTTGGTTATAAGGTTTTATTACTACTCATATGGGAGGATGCCCTAAATCAACAATCCATGTTTCATTGCTAAGGAAGAGTAGAATTTACTGATGAGTATGAGTAGCAACATCAAGAGAGTGACTACCTTCCTTTTGTTGATTCAGAAGGCTTTGAATGCAAAGAACCGAGCATTCATCTGTTGTCATTCTCCTCCTCACCGATGTGTCTCGCTTTGACTTTCCCGATAGGTTTTGAGATTTTGAGGAGTTAGGCTTTCCATGGAGCTTCCAGCCAGCTTGTCCTTGGTGTGATTTGTGCGCTTGCGGTGATCACGAAACGCTTTCCGCTTTCTCAAGAGGCTTTTGTATGTCTCAAAGAACCTCACCGCCTTCCCGACGGCGGTCAGGCAAAGACCTTCAAAGTAGGGTTGTCGAGAGTGGATTTGTAGCATGACTTTTCTCCTACTTTCTTCATGCTTGACCTCAAAGAAACATGGATTTGAGATTTGGAAGAGGTTTGGTGGCAAGAATTCTTCCTCTAACATCATCAAGAGTAGGATTCACCCAGGAGGAACCCGAATACTCTCTTCTTTCTCTATGATGTCTTTATAAAGAGCAAGATCCTTGACATCATTCCATGAGTGAGTTTCTAACATATCTAAGTGTTGCCAAGCCTTAGATAGTTGATTGAAATATTGAGTTACGTATATATCCCTTGCCTGCAAGTTTGAATCTGAGCTTCTAGTTCATATACCTCGATGTATTATCCTTCTTGGAGTACAGATCTCGGCATTATCCTGCATTTCTTTGGCAAGATCATACATCATAAAGTTTTCACTTATCTCTTTTGTCATTGACCTCGTGAGGATGGTCATGAGTTGATTATTTGTTGTGTCCCATGCTTCAAAACCGGGTCGGCCAAGAAAGTGTGTTTTTGTTCCGCATAAGTATCCCATCTTACTTTGTCCGTAAATGTACATTTTCGTAGACCTTGACCATAACAGATAGTTGTTACCATCAAGTCTATGGTTAGTATAAGAAGAGGAGTTGTCAAGATTCTCCCACCGAGGTCACTTGAGTCTCACGAGGTTGAAGTAATGTCGGATGTGGAAGACATTCTTCTAAATATGAGTTTTGGCAAATGAAAAAAAAAAAAAAAAATTAGAACACAAATGGCTCGATACCATGAAGAGAGTTTGAGAATGTGTTAACACAAGAGTAAACTTCAACTTAACTTTTATTCATTGATAATGTGGAGTATATGTAGATACAATTGAGGAGTTTGAAAGGTCCTAGACAAGATAGTGACCTTTCATAGAAAAAGTAAAAGCTATAAACGAGGCTAGATGCTTTTTAGTCTCTTACATAATAAATGTCTATGACATAAAGTGAACTAGAGTAAAAGCTATGTCTATGAATAGAGTTTGACATATTAATTGTTTATATGTACTACAATTAATATGTCTCTTTATAAATACATAAAGTGTACAATGTAAAATCCGCACATGAGTTCAAGAGGTTCAAGATGATTACCTTGAACCTCAAGAGACTTATCAAGATGTCGAATATTGCCACAGGTGTAGTTTCGGGGAAAAAATGTGTAGAAACACATACAAAGACTATAGTCACAACAAAAAAACATGTAGTAACAGACAATAGATTAGATTAGTATTAGACAGTCTATAATACACGTAGTTACACCCGAAAAAAATTGATATATTATTAGGTAGTAAATTAATATACATGTGTCTTAGTGCATGAGTTACTACATATGAAGTACAAACTTATATTAGGTTTAAATGTAACGTAGGAAAATATGTTGTTAACGTAGAAAAATTGTAGTACGAGGTATGCATTTTTTTTGGTATGTAAGATCATTCACACATGTAATGTAAATCTTTACAATCAGCATATGTAATTCAGTTCGGAGTTGGGGTTCCATGGCTTTATATTTCACCATACATGCCTTCAGCCTATCTACACCGGCAAATAACCTTCCTCCGATGTCGGAATGTTTCCTATGATGCCGAGCCATGTCGTCAACTTCCTCTACTCCGTCGTCTATTCCAAATATTAACTTAATATCCATTCTTGACGGTGCGTAGTAGTTACCTCTGATCTTTAACTTCTTCTCAACCTTGTCGTCCCTGTTTATCAATTCGTCTAGCATATCATTGCTTCTTTTTCCCAACACAATCTTTCCCTCGTCTAAAGCCCTGAATAATACACTGAACGGCGTTCTTCGCATGACAATTCGATGCTTCTCTGTTATAAACTTTGAAATGGACTTATATAAGTTGTATATTGACATCAACGTGCAACGGTATTGATCTCTACTCCTGTTTCACATTTCTCAATCGTTAACAAGTCATGCAATGTAGTAACATTCAATAGAACATGCAAATGCAATCTAAACAAAATGCACTACCAACCACTCTGTGTCTACATCTATTGAGTCACAGTTTATATCCAAGTGTTCTTTCTCAACGAAATAAAGTTAGTCACATTGCAGTAATGTAGTAACAGTTCAACATAATGTAGTAATAGTTCAACATTATGTAGTAACAGATGAACATCATGTAGTAACACTCAGAAAACTTGTAGTCACAATTTAAAACCCTGTAACAGTAGTTCAAAGTAATGCAGTCTAAATGCAGGATATGTAGTAACATTTCAGGACAATGTAGTAACACTGCAACAAACTGTGTAGGTAGCCCAGAAATTGTAGTGACATTCCACAAAAATGTAGACCGATTTCACCAAAAAGGTTTAACATGTGCATACAATGGTCAAAACCATTCTTTCCTAACAGGATCCCATTTGTGTGCTAACACGCGATTCTCATCAAGTACATGCAGATCTTTCTATTGGATAAGCTTTGTAGACAGGCCGTTAATTTAGAAACTGAAAACACTATAATAACAGTTCAAACTAATGTAGTTTCAATTCAAAAAAAATGTAGTAACCGTGCAAAAAACACAAGCACTAGTTCAAATTAATCTCGTAACAATTCAAAAAAAAAATGTAGTAACGATGCAAACAATGTAGTATCAGTCCCAAAATTGAACTCACAATCCATACTAAAGTAGTAACAATTCACAAGAAAGGTGTAACTCAGTGAAACAAATTGTTGTAACTATTTTTTCCTACAATGATTCCATTTTGTGCAACAAGTACATGAGGAACTTTCCATTAGGTAAGTCGATATAATCAAGTTGTAAATTCACACACTCGAAAACACATATATGTAGAAACAAACAATATATTTATCACAAAATGTAGCGACACATGTAAAAATTGTACACATTGACATGTTTACACAACAAGTACAATTTCACTAAAATGTAGTAACTCAAGATGGAATTGTAGCAACACTGTCAAAAATTCCCACATATTCCACTATGTATTACAAATGGTTCGGATGGATGGAAAGCCAACTATTCAAGTGATTTCTGTGTAATTCTAATCGACATGCACAAATAGTTTCACATTGTTCGTAACTCAATTTAGGATAAACGGAATTCGATTGAAATTGATACCCTAATTCAATCTTTTCCTATTCAATCAACAATCCATCCACACAATTTGATGACCATCACAAAGTGCACTCCAAATTAATTCATATCGGAAGGATTTATAAGCATTCAATTCTTGATTTTCATTTGTATGAGAAGAGAATTGCCACTTACTCGGTGTTACTTCTTTTCCGTTTGCCTTTTGCCATTTCGCCCCGTCAATGGCTTTCTTGGTCGCCAGAAAATTGGGTCTTTTCTTTACAACCGGAAGTAAATCAAAGAATGAGGATCCTTGAGTGTAGGGACTCTTTATTTTCGGTTCAACATCCACCATATCAAACGACTTTGCAGATTGTGGATTTCGTGGGCGAGATTTCCGGCTGCAGTTAGGTCTCATAAGAATACCCGTTTCAAAACTCCCCATTTTTCTGAGAAAAAAAAAAAAAAGTCGGAGCATTTATTCACCGGATGTTGCTCTAGGAAATTAAAAAATATCTGTTATGATCATTAAGGGTGTTTTTGTACAACACTTTTTTTTTGTCCTTCTGAACCAAATATTATTTTTTTTTATCCTATTTCATCATTTGTAATCTTATTTTGTCCTTTAGGCCCACCACCCATTTTTAATAATCGTCACAAAAACTAGACACTTCCAAGTTTTATATCAAATTGTTGCTAATAAGGTGATTGTGTGATACTTAGTTATTTATCAACTTTTATTTATTTTATTTTTATTCATGATATAATTTAGGGACAATTATTTAAAAGGACTGATTTTCAACTTATTAGGCATAATAGGACACTCCGAAATCTTATTTAGTTATAAGGACATTCTAATTTCAAGTGGATAAAGAGGAAGAAGGGAAAAAAAAAAATTTCAAAGTAATAAATAAAAAAAAAACATAACAAAACAAACAAAAAACATTACGTGGGTTTTTTTCTTTTTCTTTTTCTTTTTTTATATTTTATTTATAATTCACCATATTTCTAAAGGTCATATATTTTGATCTAAAACTCGGATCATCATAATTTTTTCACTAAAATTCATATTTTTTCGTCTTCTTTATTTTAAAATTAAATTTGATATTTTTCCGAATAAATTTCATAAAATCAATTTTTTTCTTCATAAAATCGACGCGATTTATTGATCACCGCTCATGCATTGACCACCTACCCGGATGCATTGGCCACCGATCCATTAACCACCCCGATGCATTCACCGGGCGCGATTCATTGGCTACCATGATGTATTGACCGCGCGATCCATTGACAACCTTGATCGATGACATCTCATTGTAGCGATTTATGCAATGACGCCTCATTGTAGCGATTTATGCGATGACTTCTTATTGTAGCGATCTATGCAAAGATGTCTTATTGTATCGAATTATGAATCGACGTGTTATTGTAACGATTTATGCATTGACGTGTTATTGTAACAATTTATGCATACCTTTGGTTGTAAAAATATGCATTTAAACCAAAAAAAACAAAAAAACAAATACGCTTATTTTACAAAGTTATCAAAAATTTAAACCAACACTAATCAAATAAACCAACATCAATCAAATATTTAAAGATAACAAAGAAATAAAATTACTTTACAAAGTTATCAAATGTGTGTATCAAGTTGTATATCGCGTGACATCAATATCATTGCATCAATTATCTAATTGTAAATACAATATCAATGTCATCGCTTGAGACATCAATGTCACCGCAAAAGTCATCAATGTCCCTGCATCAGACATCAATGTCACTGCATAAGTCGTCAATGTCACTGCATAAGTCGTCAATGTCACTGCATAAAACCTAACAATTGCATCATCACTTCCGCTCTTGTTTTGCATTTCTCCAAATGTGGAGCTTTTAATATGGATAATTACAAGTTTGGTGAAACTACAAAGACTCTTCACTATGACTTCAGAATGGCCACACGTTGTTTGTGCCCTCCTGATAATTGGATTCATTGTGGAATCCTCAATTCTTTAACACGATCTTGAATCATTTGACGATCTTGTTTAGCTTAATGTCCTGCATCATTCATCAATGTCATCGCGATCGGACATCAATGTCCATGCATCAAACATCAATGTCACCGCATAAGTCATCAATGTCCTTGTATCGAGACATCAATGCCACCGCATAAGTCATCAACGCTCCTTGCATAAGTCATCAATGCCACCGCTTTGACATCAATGTCATTCGCTAAAATCATCAATGCCACCGCTTGCACATCAATGTCATCGCATCTTAAAAAAAAAAAAAAACAAACAAACATCACTCCAAGCTTCATCTTTCTTTTTTTTCTTCCCGCTGCTTTTTTTTTTTTTTCTTCCAAATGCTTTTTTTTCTTCTAGCGTTTCATCTTTTTTTTTTTTTTTTTTTCTTCCTTCCTTTTTCTTCTTTATCCACTTGAAATTAGAATGTCCTTATAACTAAATAAGTTTCCTTCTTAAATTAGAATGTCCTTATAACTAAATAAGATTTCGGAGTGTCCTAAATGATCATTAATTCTCTAACGACGGTCTTATAACTAATTTGCACTATAATTTATTATCTACCATATGTAATTTACCGACCTGTGATCTAACATTAAAACCACTAGCCCATTGATTCAAGGGAGATGAGGGAGAAAGACAAATATATATCATCAATTGAGTAGAAAGACAGTATTTTGAAACTTTTGCATAAAGGACAAAACTATTTATTCACTGTCGAAATTAACTGTTTAAATTCATTGTCGAAATTCACTAATTTTCAAAATTAATTTTCGAAAATTCACTGATTTTCGGGATTCACTGTTTGTCCTTCTCGCTATAAAAATTATAGTTTTCATTCTCCCTATAAAAAAAATATGTAGCTGTCATGTTATTTAAAAATATTCCAGATTTTTTCATTATCTCTAATTTCCCGTTGATTCAATGTTGTGGACTACCTCAATGTCTATCTTCTTATTGTTTTTCTTAAAAATTATCATCGGCTGACTAATTTCGTAAGCGGTAATTAAGACAACACATAAACCTGAACATCTATCTTGCGTTTGTAACTTTACCATTTTTTTTTTAAACTTAGTTGTAAAAAAAAAAAAAAAAAAAGCTTTAGCATTATTGTAATTCCTTTTTTTCATTATTAATTTGGCGTACGACTATATATCAGTTTACGTTCGTCGGACTTTCATTAATTTTGTTGCAAATCTAAATTATTAACATTACATTTAAATCTCCATAAATAAATGTTCAATAAATAAATAACATCGTCAAATGAATAATTTTCTCCAGACCCGACTTAGGTAAGATAGCTTAAAATAATATTTGATAATGTGAATAACCTCGCAAAACGAATATTTTTTCTTGTCACGAGAGTATTTATTTATCGAAGTCTATTTGTATTATGAAACTGATATATAGTCTCACAAAAAAAAAAAAAAAAAAAAAAAAAAAAAAAAAAAAAAATATATATATATATATATATATATATATATATATATATATATATATATATATATAAAGAAGAGAAAAATATGTGTAAAACGAGCGGGCCGCTCACGAACCGTTCAACACTCAGCTTGCGAAATGCTCGATCAAATCTAATTTATTTGAACTTGATCCGAACTCGAGTAGTTCATCAAGCTAGGTAAACGAGCCGAACTCGAGCAAGTCTCAAGCTAGGTAAACGAGCCAAACTCGAGTACTTGAAAGTTTGATTCGAAATGTTTAAGATTTGTGTCCAGTATTATTATATTATTTCAAAAATACATATTATTTTGTATTTTTCGATAAGCTGAACTCGAGAATTTTTTGAATTGCTCGAATTCAAGTTCGAGCTTTACAGTGTTCAAAATTTTGTCGAGCATAATCAATCTGTACTCGAATATATATTGAACTTAATTGAGCCAATCTGAAACACAATTTTGATTCTCGAATGAACTCAAGTCGAGTTCCTTCGAACATCACTATTTTAAACGATTGCTCGAGCCGATATGTAAGTATTTAATTCGACTTGAATCATTCACACCCATAATCATGATTCTATGGGTTTGCAACAGAAAATGGTCGAAGGTTGCCCCTGCAAGTTAACCAAAATTTCTATCACGCGTCCCTAATAAAATGTCAATTTCTTGAAAAAAACAATTGCCCTGTAGAATATGTCATTTTAAAAAAAAAAGGGTAAACCCTACCCCGAGGGTCCCCACTCCCCCTGTCCCATGGGATGAGTGGAGATGTAAATCAAGATCCCCAAGAGAAATTCCAGTCGATAAACTGCACTACTTTAACAAGAGGAATAATTAAGCCTCGTGGAATCGAACATCTAACTTCCCGCCAGGCCGCAATTACGCACCCACGCCTCGCTAACCCAAGCATGCCCTGGGGACCTATGTCATTTTATTTTTCGAAAGGTAGAATATGTGATTTTTGAGAGAACCTATATATCATTTATCCTATGTAGCACATATACGGATACTGACCTTTATCATGCATTTATTACCAATACGGATAATTCTAAAGTTTAAAGGCACGACACATATCGCCGACACGTTATATACGTTATATATATATATATATATATATATATATATATATATATATATATATATATATATATATATATATATATATATATATATATTACATTATATGATGTACATAATATTCAATTTATAAAACAATCGTAAAAATATAAAAAAAAAACTAGACAAAATAAGATATGTAATACGTAACTCTACTAATTGTGAAAAATGATTTTTAATCATTTTAAAAATGATTATTTTAAAACATTTTACAACCACTTTACGAGCCGGTTTCGTTTAGACTATTGTATAATTGATCAAGAGTTTATGATGACTTTGAAATCTACGTGTGACGTAGATGAAGATAGGTCTTTGAATCATTCATTTCGGATATCGGGTGAATGAGAAATTAAGGCTTAAAGTTGGTTAGTTGAACAAATTGAAGGTTTGGAAGTTGAAGAGTTTAACTTCCATAACCCCACATTGGGAATTGTGCTAACCTTTTCTCAATATATAAGTGGGAGGAGTTTGTTAAAGGGTATAAGCTCCAAGAAAGAAAAAAAAAGAGTTCAGAATTGGAGAGAGTTTAGAATGGTTTTATTTAGACGATATTCTGCTAAAATTGCCACAGACGCGCGCGCGCCGCCGCTGCCCGGCCCATGCCCGTTGCCCGTTGACCCTTGGGGGAAGGGGCTTTTGTGGGCCTGAGGAATGTATTAATTTTTTGGACAATGTTACCTTGGATTTTGTCAAATAATTAGTCAAGCTCATCTGATGAGCTGGGAGTCTGAGTAATTTGATTCGATTCAATTCAAGCTCGATTCGGCTGAGTCTCTTCATCTCATACTACTGCATTATTACTTTGTTAAGGGTGATTTTATACGATTTATAATGCTATATTTTATGATAATTTCCCTCATATTTGGTATAATTCGCATAAGAAACGAGTGTTTAATGGAATTATTGAGTAAATGAGGGTTTTAACGAGTTATTCGCAAAATATGTTGATTTTGGTGTTTTAATTGTGATTTTATGATTATTTGGATGATATTACATTTTGCGATGTTTTAATGTGTTATAGGTACGTGTTTGATGCTCAAATGTTGATCAAAAAGAGATAAGAGTCGAATTTCATTGATGATAAAAGAGATAATGATGATTTGGATTGATGAAAAAGGATAGAGATGAAGAAATCAAGATTAAGTCGATCCCGGATCAAGGCCCGTAAGTTTGAATCAAGCGCCCGTAATGGACGAAAGTTTGAAGATATGGACGAGCGCCCGTGAGAAGAAAGTTGATACAGAGTTTGGGCGCCGAGTGGACGGGCGGGCGTCAAGCAAGGCCGAATCGAGCGAACGAAGGCCCGTAAGAGTGCACGGGCGTCCAGCCGCCGCCATGCTGAAACCGACTTAGTTATCTATAAATACAGCTGCGTTTTTCCATATTAGAGATACCAATTACACAATACTCGAAACCCTAATCCTAGGGGCGGCTTAGGCTGCGGTTTTTACCGGGCCATCATCAACTTTTATCTTCTTAAATTCTTAGATTAGATTAGCCACTTTTTATGTCTTTCTATACAATTCGAAGCTTCAAGAGGATGCTAAGAGGCTAGACCTCCATTGAACGAGCGTTGTGAAGCCGTCCGATCAACAATTCAGTTTCTTTTCATGATTATTTTGTGAGTATCTATTACGAGTTGTTTCTTTTATCATGCTTTATGTTGTCTATTGCAAATTTATATCGAAAGATGTTTGCTTTGTTGATCGTTTATTTGATGAAAATCATGTAGACTTTAGATCACCATGATAAAGAATAGATATTTGATCTAAGTAACGAAAGTTATTAGGTTAGATTTCTAGGTTAAAAACGTTTAAAGTTTACACCTTTGGTTAGAAAAACGTTAATCTTTAGATCGAAAGATAGAGATTAATAGACAAACTTGCCTAAGAAATTAGGGTTCATACCTTTGATCAGGTGGATCACAACTTGATTAGTAATCACGAAATAATCTGAATTGAAATTGAATGTTGATAGGATAGGTGGATCAATTGCTTGTTCGTTCGTAACTTATTTGATTTAAAACCCCTTGAATTTGAATTGTTTAGCTTAGTTAGTCTTTTATTGCATATTAAGTTTAGTTTAGTTTAAATTGGTTCGAAACTATCTTTCCTGGCTTTAGGTCATTGATCTTCTGTCCAGTTTACGTTATTGTTATCTTTCTTGTGAATTATTTATCAAGTTTTGATTCTGCTTAGTTTAGTAATCGTGACACGCTTAGGTTAGAATAAAGACTAGAGTTAGCAACCTCCGATTCCCGTAAGATCGACCGGTATTAGTCAACATCGCACTCGATCCTCGCACTTGGGAATACCGGATTATAAATTTATTACTTGTTAATAAAATCCGTGACAAGTTTTTACGCCGTTGCCGGGAACCGGACGGTTGCTTTAGTTTTTATTTTCCTTGTTTTTAATCTTTTTTTTAGTTAGTTATAGTTTAGGTTATTAGGGTTTTCGTAGTTTTTCTTTTATAGTTCTCCAATCTCCTTAGGATTAGACTTTCCTTCTATCTCGCTTTCTTCTTCTGCTTTTCTCCCCATCTTTTCCTGTTTGTTTTCTCTCTGCCTCGCTTCATTTTTCTCGCTTCCAAACGGGCGCCTGTACCCAAAGGGCGCCCGTCTGTTCTAAAATTTTCAACTCGAATCGCTTTTAATCTGCTTGGACGAGCGTCCATCCAATTTGGACATCCGTCTTCAACTTATCGGACGGCGTTTGGACTTCCGCACGCCCGCCTAGCCTAATTTTAAGCGACGCGCCCGCCCGCTTTTCTCGGACGTCCGCATGCCTCTCTGTCTTAACAAATTTTATTTCCTTTTCTTTTCTTAGGCTTTAATTTTTAGTTTAGGTTTTTAAATTCTTAGTCTTTAGGTTTCCACCACATGATCTTGGATCGGTTTATGCAAACTCGAAGTGAGAAGGGACCATTACTGTATACCCCTGACTTAGAGCGGACCATAGTCCGGCCAAACAGGCGGAAACTCCGTTCTGCGGCTCCTTCGAAGAAGCCGATCAAGATCTAGAGGATCGCTTTAGCCAAAGAATTCAAAACATCATAATCATGGTCAGCGAGGATAGACGCACGCGTTGGCGGACTACGCGATGCCAGCGAAGTCAAAGTCAACCCGCTATTGTTATCCCACCATAATCGCACGACACCTTCGAGCTAAAGCCGGGACTTATTCGGATGATGCAAAGATGCATCTATTTTCCACGGTTATCAGTCAGAGAATCCCCACACCCACTTGCATACATTCTTGGAAATATGTGGTACTACACGCATCCAAGGAGTAAGTGAGGATGCTATTAAACTGAAACTGTTTCCATTTTCTCTAAAAGGAGAAGCTAAAGAGTGGTATACCTCTCTCCCCGCTGAATCTATTACCACCTGGGCTGAACTTGAAAAAGAGTTCTTGAGTCAATACTTCCCACCTTCAAAAACAGCCAGTGTTTAAACGACATATTCACTTTCTACCAGAAAGAGAATGAATCCTTTTTCGATTGTTGGAAAAGATTCAAGTCTCTGCTTAGGAAGTGTCCCCACCATGGCTTGCCACTGCAAATGCAAGTCAACACTTTCTTTAGTGGATTGACCGAGCTTACAAAAGGCATGGTCAATAGTTCATCTGGTGGGGCGTTTTTGAAGAAAACGCCTGATGAGGGGTGGGCACTGTTCGAGGACATTGCCAAATGCAACTATGCCCCCTCTTATCAAGCCATTCAAGCACCTCCTCCTCCTAAGGTTGAGGAAGTCAACATGCAAAGTTTGATTGCCATGCTGCAGAAGCAGATGACAACTTCTCAAGTTTCAAATCAGATGAATCAAACTTCTTCTTTTCCACAGAACCCTCAGGTTCTATATTGTGAGAGCTGTTGTTAGACTAGCCACATGATTGGCCAGTGTCAATTCAATCCCCCTGCACCTTATCAAGTGAATGCTGTTCATGATTATAGACAGTGTAATCAAGTCACATGTCAGAATTGTGACGAGGTGGGGCACACATCTAGATTCTGTCCTATGAACGGGCATAATGCTGAAGTAAATGCATTCTATGGCCAGAACAATCAAAGGTTTAATCAATTTTCTGGCCAGAATAATCTCCAAAACCAAGGGTTCAATCAATCTTCAAGTTTCAATCCAAATTCTAATTTCAATCAGAATCAAAACTTCAATAGAAACCCTGGTTTTCCCCAGAACCAGAATTCCAATTTTTCCAATTCTAATCAAAGGTTCAATCAGAATTGGCCCGCCAATTCAAATCCTGCTGTCCAAAGTCGGCCCAGCCAGCCCTATTCTCAGAACCCCCAAACTTCTCAAGGCCCCTCAAGTGATATCAAAGCTCAATGGGACTCCTTTAGGGAGGAGCAAAATAGATCAATGAAAAATCTTGAGAGACAAATTGGGCAACTGGCTGAGCAGTTAGCTTCAAGACCCCCAGGGCAATTGCCCAGTTTCACTGAGAAAAATCCAAAGGGCGGTCAAGTTGCTCAAACCGACTTGAACAATGGCCAATGTACTGACCTCGTACCATCAATTCCATATGGTAGAGAGAGGCCGGCCAAAGGCAATGAATCTAAGCGGTACTGTTAGTGGTCCTTCCCACCGTGAAACCACTAGCCCCCCCTCGCCATTGATAAGGCAGGAGGGGAAGATGAGCACCTACACTCCCCTTGGCCGAAAGAGAATACTCAGGTGGTTGATCCCCTGAGAGGTGAAAAAGCTGGAAGTCCTCAGGTGGCTGATCCCCTGACTAATAAAAAGATTGAAAAAGCTGCTCGGTGGAAGGATCTGGAAGACAAAGTCACAAGGCATCTTCAAAGAAAGTCTTTTCTCGAGAATGATCTCAAAAGCTTCCATTTCCACCAAGAAAGAGCAACATCCTTTGAGTGAAGATAAGAAGTATGAAAAGGTGTCAATCTCTTGAAAAATACTCGAGTAAATCTTCCATTATCCGAGGTCTTGGTTGAAATGCCTAAGTATACAAAATTTATCAAGGATGTTGTTTCTTCGAAAAGGAAGTTGTCAGACATAGAGAGGCTGATTGGTGAGGATTGTTCAATGATCAATTATGAAAACCTACCAACCAAGAGAGGTGACCTGGAAAGTTCGTGCTTATACAGTGTTAATGGGAGGCCTGGTCTTCCCCTAACTCTTTGTGTGACCTGGTGCATCTATAAGCCTCATGCCATTGTCTGTGTGTAAACAGCTGGGTTTAATTGATCTTCTAGAAACCACTACCATGAATTTGCAATTCGCTGATAGATCTTCTAAGAAAGCAGTGTGAATCTTAAAAGATGTACTAGTTCAAATCGACAGATTTACCTTTCCCGTTGACTGGTACGTCTAGACATTGAAAAGATGAAAATGTCCCCCGATTCTTGGAAGACCCTTTTGTCTACAAACAGAGCCCTCATTGATCATGATGGTGGGCGAGGGACGATCCGTGTTGGTGATCAAGAGGTAAGCTATAATGTCTCCAAATCCATTCAAATACCCTCTGGTCCTCCAACCGGTTTTTCCATTGAGGATACGTCTGATGACTTCGATGATTTGATGGAAAAGCAAGTCATGGCTGTTGCAACTGAGTATGAGCGACTGGTTGATAATTTGAATAATCATGGTGTGGTAAGTCTAGAGCGCTTAGAAGTCGAATTTAAGGATGAGTTGTTAAAAGGAGAAGCTTTGGCAGTGGGACCGCTAAGTAAACTCAGCGATGTTGAGTTGAAAGGTGGAGAGCTCAAATATAGTTTAGAAGACCCCCCCTGCAGATTTGGTGTTGAAGCCGTTGCCTAAACTCTTAAGTATGTGTTTTTAAGAGAGGGTGACAAGCTTCCTTTGATTATATCTCGCCAAGTTGCTCTGCTTAGAGGAAATGAAATTAATCAACGTCTTGAGAAAAAACGAAAAAGCCTTTGGGTGGCAAGTAGGAGATATCAGAGGGATATCTCCTGACATCTGTATGCACAAGATCAAGACAAATGAGGGCGCGAAATGTGTTAGACAACCCCAGAGGAGGCTCAACCCTCATATGCAAGAGGTGGTTAAGTAAGAAATCATCAAACTTACGGACATAGGGAATCATTTATGCCATCGATGATAGTGAATGGGTTTCCCGACTCGTAGTTCCCAAAAAGGGTGGAATTACGATTGAGAAGAATGAGAAGGGATAGGAAATAGCATTGAGACTTGTCACTGGTTACTGATGCATCGATTATCGAAGCTCAATGAGGTAACCATGAAAGATCATTTTCCCTTCCATTCATAGACCGGGATGCTTGAGCGTCTGGCGGGACACGATTCTACCGCTTCTGGATAGATATTCGTGATACTTCCGAGATACCCATTGATCCAAATGACCAAGAAAAGACCACTTTCACCGCCTTATGGTACATTCGCTTACAAAGCGAATGCCATTTGGTCTCTGCAATGCCCTGACTACTTTTCAAAGATGTATGTTTGGCTATCTTTGACGGGCTAGTAGAAAAGTGTATGGAAATCTTTATGGACGATTTTTCGGTCTTTGGTCGGTCTTTTGATGATTGTCTTGACAACCTTGACCAGGTCTTATCCAGATGTGTGGAAAAGAACTTAGTACTCAATTGGGAAAAATGCCATTTCATGGTTGATGAGGGCATAGTTCTTGGCCACAAGATCAGTGCCAAAGGTATTGAAGTAGACAGAGCAAAAGTAGAAGCTATCGAGAAGATGAGTTATCCCAAGAATGTGCGTGAAGTGAGAGGTTTTCTCGGACATGTCGGTTTCTACAGAAGATTCATTAAAGACTTCTCCAAGATAGCCAAGCCCCTGTCTACTTTACTTAAGGAAGACGTTGAGTTCAATTTTGATGAGGACTGCATGCAAGCGTTTGAGGAGCTTAAGAACTGTTTAATCTCTGCTCCAATTCTTATATCGCCTGACTGGAATCTACCTTTTGAGCTTATGTGCGACGCATCAAACTATGCAGTTTGGTGCTATTCTAGGACAAAAATCAAAGGGAAATTCCAATGATCTATTACGCCACCACACATTGAATCCTTCTCAAGTTAACTATACTACTACGAAAATGAATTATTGGCCGTAGTCTTTGCTATGGACAAGTTTCGTAGTTACTTGTTAGGAGCTCAAGTGATTGTGTGGACTGATCACGCTGCTTTGCGGCATCCGATGACTAAGAAAGAGGCCAAACCGCGCCTACTGCGTTTGATACTGACCCTACAAGAGTTTGACGTTCAAATTAAAGACAAAAAGGGCAGTGAAAACGTCATGGCGGATCATGTTTCGAGAATGTTAAGTGAGGAAAAGGATGATCCAGATGATATAGATCTTTACTTTCCTCTGGAGAATATCATGCTTATCGACGGTTGTCCTCCTGCTGTTCCATGGTATTCTTCCATTGTCAATTACCTTCATGCCCGATATCTTGATCCAGAATTGTCCTATCAGGAGAAGAAAAAGTTCTTCTGTGATTTGAAATCTTTCGTTTGGGATGAACCTTATCTTTTTAAGATCTATAAAGATGGTCTGCTTAGGAGATGTGTTTCAGAATCCGAGCAGCGCGATATTATTGAGCAATGCCACAGTGGACCCACTGGAGGTCACTTTGGTCCTTGGAAGACCGTTGCTAAGATCTTCCAATCCGGTTTCTATTGGCCCACGATCTTTAAGGACACAGAAGCTTTCTGTAAAGCTTGTGATAGATGCCAAAGAACCGGTACTCTGACAAGGCGTTTTGACATGCCTTTGAAACCCATCCTAGAATGCGAAGTCTTTGATGTATGGGGTATCGATTTTATGGGACCATTTCCATCATCTTGTGGTAACAAATACATCTTAGTCTGCGTGGATTACGTGTCGAAATGGGTGGAGGCTCAAGCCACTCCTCACAATGATCATAAGACGGTCATGAAATTCTTAAAGAAGAACATCTTTGTGAGATTTGGATGTCCATGTGCTTGATCAGTGATGAAGGAACGCATTTCTGCAACCGACCCCTAGAGAAAGTTCTTGAAAAGTATGGCATTCGTCATAAAACTGGCACACCATATCACCCGATGACTAGCGGTCAGGTTGAAAGAAGCAACCAAAGCATTAAGAAAATCCTGGAAAAAACGGTCAACAGTCATAGAAAAGACTGGAGTTTGAAAATGGATTATGTACTATGGGCATACAGAACCGCCTATAAGACTCCTATGGGTACATCTCCATATCAAATGGTTTATGGTAAGCCATGTCATCTGCCAGTCGAGTTAGAGCATAGAGCTTATTGGGCTACAAAGTTTCTAAACTTTGATTCCCAATCTTGTGGTAAGCATCGACTGCAACAGTTGCATGAGTTGGACGAATTCAGACTCCAGGCTTACGAAAGCGCCAGGATCAGCAAAGATAAGATGAAACTCCTCCATGACACCAAGATTAAGAAGAGAGAATTTCAAGTCGGGGAACAAGTTCTTCTGTATAATTCCAGGCTACATCTGTTTCCTGGAAAGTTAAGGACACGATGGTCCGGTCCTTTTGAGATTCTCCAAATTATTCCTGGAGGCGTTTTAGAACTACGAGGTTATGGTGACCAACCGTTTCGAGTAAATGGTCAAAGGTGTAAGCACTACATTGGTGAACCCAAGGAAAAGCCTTTGATTGTTCGTTTCCTTGATATCCTCGGGTGTGGTACTAAAGAAGTCGAAGAATTTGACGAGTTTTCACCCGACCTGTTTTCAGAGGATGACGGTAGTAGTCGATCTGAAGAAGTTTTAGCAGGTAGTTGGGATATGGAAGAGTATGAGAGGGAGCATCAGCTGAAGCGTCATCAGAGGACTCAGAAGAAAAAGCAGTCAACCATAGGGAAGTTTAAACGTGTTTGGAAAGCTATCAAAGATCTCACCCCATGTGTTAAGTGCTGTTTCGGCAGCCGAACTACTGGCCCAAGTCTAGACGAGGTAGTGGCTGGCAGAAAAGTCAAATGGCCTGATCCAGGCTGAAATTAAATCAGTGTCGAGCTAACGACATTAACCAAAAGCGCCACTAGGGGGCAACCTAGATATCGTTATATTAGTTGTTTTTGTTTTATGCTTTTGTAGTTTTAGTATTTAAGTTTCGTTTACTAAGTTTTGCTTTTGTTTATATCTGTCAGTTAGTTGTGCTTTCTAGATATGAATTTCGGAGTTCTACCGAGGAGTTACCTTTCCTGTGAGGATCCCACTTATCACCGTAGATGACGGACCGGGAGGGACTATAGTGTTGCACGTAGACTTTGATATTAGTACCCGCATCAGATCGTCACCTATGTTCTTATTGTTCCCGCTGTTCGGGAGGTGGAGATTTCACTTGAGGAGTTGCAGGCAGCTCTAGGGCGTCCATACACAATCTGAATGATCCGATCTTCGATGATTTAGCGCTAGTGCTGCAAGCTGAACATTTTCGAGGTGTTGATGTAGCTGGTGAGGATTGGGGTTTGCAGGATGAGTATGACTTCCCTCCGGCGATTGATATGCTCCGCCGTCTTATCCGGGTGATAGATTGGTCGGAAATTTACGATGACTAGCGTTGTTAGGTTGTTTCGTCGAGCAAACGACGTAAAACAAAAGCGCACGGTGGGAGGCAACCCACTCTTTTCTATTGTTTTTACCTATTTTCTAGTGATTTTATGTATTTCGTCGTTTTTCTTTTGAATTTTTGAAGTTTTAATTAAGTTTAATGAGAAAATGCAAATTTGAAATTAAATTGTATGAAATTTTATAATTTTTGCATTATTTCTGCCTTGGACGTCCGTCCAGAGATCTGGACGCCCGTCCGCCATGACCAATTCTTGGACGAGCGTCCACTATGCCTTGACACCCGTCTGCTTTATTCCCTCCAATCCTGTATCTAATTTGCAACTTGGACGAGCGTCCACTATGCTTGGACGCCCGTCCAGTTCATGCTAAACCCAGTGAACGCTCGTCCGGTCACCTGGGCGCCCGTCCAGTCCCTGCCTATATATACCCCCTCAACCCATGAACATTCACTTTTTCAGAATTTCAAATCGCAAAAACCGACTCTTCGACCTCCTTTGTCCTAAAATCTTCGTTTCTATACCAAATTGGGCGATTTAAAGTCCCACAAGAAGCTCTCAATCCCTTCTTTTCGATTTTCCGCTCCAAAATCCTCCAACAAACGCCCATTAATTCGATTCAGTGGTGTACTTGGTCCGACTTTTTTAAGGAAAAATCCGATTTTTGGGTTCAATTTGGCTTTGTTTGGACGTCTAATCCGTTTTATCATCATCCCATCATCTTATTTGGTGAGTTTTTATCAACTTTTTTAGGTTATTTCACGTTTTTTTTCGAGTTCGATTTTCGAGTCGACTCTTTTCTATATATTCCCCCTTATTTGTTTTTTTTTTCTTGTTTTGTGTTTTTTTCTTGTTGTGTTGGTGATTTGGGATGTTGATGGATGATGTTGGATGGGCTGCATTGTGGTTTCAAAGTTTCAAAGTTATTTAAAGGATCCGATCGAGGTGGAGAATACCTAGATGGAGAGTTTCAAAGTTATTTAAAGGAGAATGGGATTCTACCTGAATGGACCCCTCCAGGGACGCCACAAATGAATGGCATATCTGAGAGAGGAGGAATCGTGCTTTGTTAGACATGGTACGCTCCATGATGAGCTATGCGCTTCTTCCAAAATCGCTTTGGGGTATGCTCTAAAACCGCATGTTCATGCGGTTTTATGCAAAGCAAAAGATAACAAGTAATAAAATAAAACCGATGTCACCCCAAGTCACGAAGGCTCGCAGACTATAGTGGTGAAACCGGATCGTATCCGCAGGACTTGTAAGAAAAAGAGTCTTTGCCTTCGATTTCTTTTATAAAGTTGATGATTATGATCTCGGATTTTCAATTAACAAACTAAGGTAGCAAACGTGAAAATTTGTTTAAAGAAAGATTAAAATAACTAGAACACACCATTGATCCACCACCCCACCGAAAATAACAAGAAAGACACATATTCATTCGTAAGTTCTTGGATTATTATCTGCTAAAGAGGCATTTTCCCTTTCGGTTCATCGCCTTTTAATTAGTTCACCACTCTCGGTACAACTAAAGCATTTACGGATCAAAGATATGGATATAAATCCTAATCTGACAACATTCACCCTCAACTTACGTATGTTGGAAGAATATTATCATTCTCCTTCACGGTAATCTACGAATTTATCAACTATCGTATCTAAATTGATCAAGATGCAACATAAGTATAGATCATACAAATTGCACATAAACAATTCAAACATGAAGGAAGAACAAGAAACTCACTAGAACAAATGAAAACGAAATCCTTGTTTATTCCGGTGATGGTGGCTTCACAAAGGTGGTTCTAGCTTAGAGACCTTAGCCAATCATCCTCGATTATGATTTCGTAATCGGGCCGTAGCTCCAAAGATTACAACAAGATTACTATTCTAATTTATTCTCGGCATAACGCCTACAGAGTATTTACATAAAAGACGGAAAAGTAAAAGCTTGGCCAAAAGTGACCAAGGAGGGGTGCCTTTATGGATGGAAATGAGGGAGTTCTTATAGGGAGAGTTGAGGGAGGTGTATAAGGGAGAGGTTGTAGTTGAGGAGATATTTTTGGGAGAATATGCTAAGGAATATTCTCAAGTTTGTTATAAGCATGTGGGAGGTGATAATGACTTTGCATGTGAAGGTGAGGAGTCACTAAAATAGCATGTGGAGTTTGTTATGACTCATCATCATCATCATTAAGGAGCACATGGAGTAACATGCATCAAACTTGGCCAAAATATCTCCGGTTCGTCCGTAATTCCAGCAGCTTCGGTAAAAAAATCATAACTTGAGTTGTAGACCTCCGATTGACGTGATTCAAAATGCGTTGGAAAGCTCATTTTAGTATCTACAACTTTCGTCAAGAACTCTTCCCTGAAAATGCCTCTAAGTCGGGTAAAATTTCCATCGAAAAACAGGTTACGGTAGAAATGCGTTGGAAAATATTGATCCGTTGATCTCGTAAACTCGTGGCATCTTCTTCTTTTCCTCAAAATCCATCTTTTAGGCCTCAAAATATAATGTTACGTGGCATATTTTGAAATACTTGATCACCAAGTTTGGGCCGAATCGAATCGAGCTTTCTTCTTAATCTTCATCCGATCTTCGCTTAAGCTCCTAATTTAACATGCAAGCGTACCTACATTCATGATAACATCGTGCAAAATGTAACATCTCATATTCAAAGATTTTTATCAATGAAACCACATAATTAACACAAATTTGCACTTAACCACTTTTAAAACTCATTTGCTCAATAATTGATTAAACCTTGATTTCTATGCAAATTATACGAATATGGAGGAAATTGTTATAAAATATAACATTAGAAATCGTATAAAATCACCCTAAACAACTCCCCACACTTAGCTTTTGCTCGTCCCGAGCAAAACAAAACAAGAATCAAGGCTCGAAAAGATAGACACCTCAAAGAAATACAACATATACTCAATAAATCGAGGTTCACCTCGTGTGTGCATAGCCATAGAAAACTTCCACTAAGTCCAAACTTGAAAAATTCAAAGCAAACTAGCTAATACCCTTCAAACTAGTGATACTTATAAGATGTACCCTACAAAACGTGACATATCCTCGAAAAGAATGATAGAATATATCTAGGGCCATTCTCGATATACTCAGAGGATAATCCTCGCAACATATCTCATCACATTATACTTGGGGATAAGGTATACGATAACTAAGTCCTTAACTTATTCATAATAATAAATTTTTTCGATTTTTTTTCTTTCTTTTTTTTTCACACTTTTTTTCTTTTTTTTTTTCAACACACATCAGAATGAGCTTTTGCCCGTCATACTAGAATAGGAAATTTCGAGATAATCCCTATCTACTCAAATCATAAGGCGACTTTTACTTGTAAGTCGTGAGCTTTTGGTCATCATAGTGGTATAGACATTTCGAGATAATGCCCTACCGCACTCAAATCATCGACCGACCTTTCGACACACACAATTGATTACTTTTTTCGAGATTTACGGCGGGCGAAGGGTTAACATGCTAAAAGCAATTCAAACCTACCGAGCATAACACCTCAAGCAATGATTTATTTGTTAATTATTGTGCAAGAACATTAGTTATGTTTCACTTATCACATTCAAACCTTCGATATTCACGGTATATCATACTGGATCTAAACATAAACTATTATAAATCTCACGATATATCGTTAGCACTAAGTACACGACTTATAAGAAAATCAAAAATCACTAATCCAAAAAGGGATATAGCTTTATAATTTAGCTCATCATTCACTATGGCTCGTGAAAAATATATTGGGTGAAACAACTAACTTATCGAACATACGGAATATAGCATTAATGACTATAAAAATAACGAACAAAGATATGCATTGTTTACTCGGGAATAAACAAAAATTTGAAAATTTAGCCCATTTAGCATAGAATCAAAATAATTTAAGCAAATGGTAGATACATATAACCGACTATTCCTCCCCACACTTAAATCACAACATGTCCTCAAAGTTGTGCGAGAATGTAAAAAAAAAAAGAACACTTAGCTGATTGTGGTTCGAAAGTGGCAATTCCGGAAGTGGCCTAGAATCAGCTCCAGAAATGCTCGATGAAATCAGTAGACTGTGGACCATCCACCGGTAAACTGATTTATCTAAAAGCTCACAATCGCTATCGCAAAAATCCCGCACACATGGGAAAACAAGACGTGCCTCGGGATAGGGGCACAAAAGATGATAGACAAGGCAATATCATGGAATAAAGATGAAATAAACTACAGACAAAAAGGAAAAGATATCTAGGTTACCGTCCTAGTAGGGCTTAATTATAGTCGGGAGCTCGACTAGACAATAAAATTTCAACTCGGGTTAGCTTTGAATTTCCTATTCCCTTAGTTGCATAGTAGTTAAACTAATACATGTCACACATTATTTGAAAATTTAAAATGACTAGGTCATGATATGAAATATGTGACAAAGTATTAACTATGAGTCTTTTATACCCGGATCCTCAAGGGTTATTTCAAATTGTTCTAACAACCTAAATCTAAGAATTGATGCATTTGAATTTTTCTTTGTACTCCTCGGGATTTTCGGATAACCTCCTAATCGCTCCTTTTAAATGACATTCAAACATTCATCCTGAGACTTGGTGAAACAAAATGAAAATCAATTCGAAGTATTTGAAAACTATTATCCAAAGTATGAGTAAAGTATAATGCAAAATGTAGAGTTTTTGTTTTTTTTTTTTTTTTTTTTTTTAAACGGGTTGCCTCCCCGGTAGCGCTTTTGGTTAATGTCGTTTGCTCGACAACCCAAAAATTTTCAACCCCGGTCGGGCCGGTGAGGCCTCTTTCCGAATCATTCTTGATTTCCTCGGGTCAATAGTATGGATCCCACAAAAACAAAGTCTCGCCAACGTATTGGCCATATCGAGAAACTTCATCCACTTAGTTCTTATGATTCTTCTCTTCTTCTTTTTTTAGGTTTCGGGCCCACAAGGTCGAGGTGTATCATCATAATCACAATATCATCAAAGAATTCACAGAGACGTAAATCATCGGGTTCCAAAAGATCGGAGCCGTCTTGACTAGGGGACGCTGCTTAGATGGAAAACCACCGTCGTTCCTTTTGTTGACCAATATAGTGTTTCAACCGATGACCATTCACTCAACAACTCTCCTCGCTTATTTTTCAATTCGACGGCTCCACTAGGAAAACTGAGAAATTTCAAAGGGGCCGGACCAACGGGTGCGTAGCTTACCAGAAACAGATGTAACCTGGTATTATATAGTAAAACCCATTCGCCTCTTTGAATTCTCTATGCTTGATTTTCTTGTCGTGAAGAAGTTTAGTCCTCTCCTTCCCGATTCTTGAGCTCTCGTGAGGCACTGGAGTCCGAACTCATCAAGCTCCCTGCAATCGCAACAATCGCTTTTCTCTGCATAATCGGTCACAAAGTTTAAGAATTTAATAGCCCGTAATGCTCTGTGCTCAAGCTCGATTGGCGGTGTGTGCCTTACCATAAACCATCTCAAACGGAGACGTGCCAATAGGAGTTTTGAAAGTCATCCTCCAGAGGCCCAGTAGTATCATCATCCGGCCGCTCCAAATCCGTCCCTATGAGAATTCACCGTCTTCTCAAGAATGCTTTTCGTGCTTGTTACTTACTTCAACTTGTCCACTCGTCTGAGGGTGATAAGGGGTAGCGATTTTGTGTTTCACCCCATATCGTTCTAAAATCTTTTCTAATGGAGTATTGCGTGTGAGTTCCTCACATCGATGAGAGCTCGTGGACAACCAAACCGTGTAAAAATGTTTTTCCTCGTGAAGCTCTTGACCACCTTGTGGTTGTTCCATGATGTTGCTATTGCCTCTACCCATTTTGACACGTAGTCAACGCAGACTGAGAATGTACTTGTTCCCATACGAGGATGGAAACGGTCCCATGAAGTCAATACCCCATACGTCCGAAAACCTCACATTGTTGAATGGGGTGTAGGGGCATGTCCATTCGCCGAGAAAGTTTACGGTCTTGCCGGCACCGGTCACAACCTTTACAAAACTCTCTGTATCCTTAAAATTGTCGGCCAAGTAGAAACCGGATCGAAAAATCTTCGCAGCTAGCTTCCCTGGCTCCATAATGACCTCCCACAGCCCGTCATGGCATTGCTCTATAATGTCCTCTCGCTCGAACTCGGGGACACACCTACGGAGTAATCCATCCTTACAACGCTTGAAGAGAATAGGGTCGTCCCACACATAATAGTTCAAATCCGAAAAGAATTTCTTCTTTTGTCGATATGTCGTCGTGGTCCGTATATCCGCCGCTCAAGAAGTTTGCAAAAGGTGCAAACCAAGGAGAACCTTTTCCGAAGACGGCGGGAATAACCTCGCACACATCAATAGTCATGAGTTGCTCGGTTGGAAAATCAATTCCAATCTCATCCGACTCTATTTGATGATCATCGGTCACCGAGACATGTGATCGGCTACCACATTCTTGCAACCCTTCTTCTCCGGATATGAACATCAAACTCTTGTAAAATCAAGATCCATCTCATCAAACGAGGCTTGGCATCGGCCTTGCTCAACAGATACTTCAATGCGAATGGTCTCGTCCCAGATCAGAATTTCCGACCCAAGCAAATAGCTTCTAAATTTATCCATGGCAAAAACTCGCCAACAACTCCTTCTCGCTTGTTGCATAATTTACTTGTCTTTGGGTTTAAAGTGTGACTAAGCGTAGTAGATAGGTTGGAACCCGCCGTCCACTCTCTCGACCTAGCACCGCTCCGATCGCATAATTAGAAGCATCACACATAAGCTCGAAGGAGCTTTCCGTCGGTGCTATATGAATTGGCGAGGTAACCAACTTGTCTTTTAATTCTTTAAACGCTCTTTCACATTCGTGGGTAAAACAAACTTCACATCCTCTCTTAAGAGAGTTGACAAAGGCTTGGCTATCTTAGAAAAGTCTTTAATGAACCGCCTATAGAATCCAACATGACCCAAGAATCCTCTTACTTCTCTTACATTTTTAGGGTATGTCATTTTTCAATAGCTTTTACCTTCGCTTTGTCAACCTCTATACCTTCCTTGGACACCTTGTGTCCAAGAACAATTCCTTCTTCCACCATTAGGTGGCACTTCTCCCAATTTAAGACTAAGTCCTTCTATGCACCGACGTAACTTTATCAAGATTGTGTAAACAAAGGGTCTAAATCGTCCCGAATACAGAGAAGTCATCCATAAAAATTTCCATCACCTTCTCCACTAAACCATTGAAGATAGCCAAAGATACATCTTTGAAATGTAGTCAAAGTGCTTCTGAGACCAAATGGCATCCTTCGGTAAGCGAAGGTACCGGAGGGACAGGTGAAGGTAGTCTTTTCTTGATCAGTGGGGTCGATAGCTATCTGAAAGTATCCAGAATAGCCATCCAAAAAACAATAAAATTGCTTGCCACTAAGCCTCTCAAGGAGCTGGTCAATGAATGGCAAGGGAAAGTGGTCTTTAGAGTTACCTCATTTAGTCTTCTCAGTAGTCGATGCAAACTCTATAACCAAAGTGACTTGTCGTAAGGCAATCTCTTCCCCTTTTCATTCTTTTCAATAGTAATCCCTCCTTTCTTTGGCACCACCTGAGTGGGGCTCACCCATTCACTATCGGCTATTGGGTAGATGATACCCATGTCAAGCAATTTGATGATTTCCTTCTTAACGATTTCCTGCATGTGAGGGTTTAGCCTTCTCTCGAGGTCATGTCGCACCTTCTTCGATCCTCAACACCCCGATCTTATGCATACAGATATCGTGGCTTATCCCCTTAATATCTCCCACTTGCCAACCAAAGGCGAGGATATTATCTTGCAAAGACTTTGATAAGCTTTTCTTCCTCCTTCGGTTCTAACTTAGATGAAATGATCAAAGGAGCTTATCACCGTCCCTCGAAAAAATGTATTTCAAGTGTTGAGGCAAGGGTTTCAACACTAAACTCGACGGTGGCTTCTCCACACTTGGTCTCAATTTATCTCCCTTAAGCTCTAGATCTCAAGCTTATTATAAGGGCTATGAAGCATCATGGCCTCCCAAAGAGACAGGGGCCTCATCTCCTTTTGCAAATCTGGGCATATCACCATGCCTCTCCTCATCTTCTTTCCTACCACCTCGTGGTAATCGAACTTTCCTTGTCAATCTCTTCTAAAAATTTTATCCACTCCTCATTAGTCCAAGTTGCGTATAGTTTATTGAATTCTTCCTCATCCCAACTACCCATGAACACTTGTTTATCATACTCATCAGTGAAATCGTCCTCAATAGCTAAACAAGTGTCACTGGACGGGTGCTTCACTGCATTACCCACATTGAACTTTATACTCTCATCCTCCAAATGTAAGGTCACTTCGCCACTGTGGGAATCTAGTAAGGCACGGGCGGTTGCAAGAAAAGGTCTTCCAAGGATCAAGGGGTTTTCTCATCATTGGTCATATCCATGATTACCCAATCAGCTGGGTATATGAAGTTCTTAACCTTGACCAATACATCTTCTACAATTCCCCTTGCATATTTCACACTTCTATCAGCAAGTTGAAGAGAAATAGGTTTAAGCGTAATAGATTGATCCAATCCAAGAGATTGGAAGATTGACGTAGACATCAGATTGATTGATGCTCCCGAATCACACAAAACATTGTGGAAGTCCCCATTCCCAATAGTACACGAAATCGTAAATCTACCAGGTCGGTGACACTTCACGGGAAGTTTAGTCTGGCTGATTGTCGAGCATTCTCCATTCAATACTATGTGCTCGAGCTCTTGGAGCTTCTTTTTTCGAACTCATGCAAGTCCTTTATAAACTTTGTATACTTTGGCATTCCTATCAAAAGATCAACTAATGGAATGTTTGCCTCATATTCTTGAGCAAGTCGATAACCTTCTTATATTCTTTATCGATCGTTAATGACAACTTGTTTTTGCTAGGTGGGTAAGGAGATCAAAGAAAGTCTTCCTCAAGAAAGTGCTTCTTTGCCGCCTTATCATTGATTGCTTTGTCTTCCCTATCCTTCCACCTCACATGCTTCCCGAACTTAACTTAGAATCGACTTCTTCTCAGGCGATTCTCTCTTCATCATCGAAATTCTCAACTTTCACCTTTTCTTGAATTTTCTCTTTCACTTGGATCAATAGTAGTCCCAATATCCTTCTCGAGGAGAACAAAGATCTTCCCTCCTGCGTCTCTGCTCACGGGAGGGGCTACTCATTTCACTGGTTGGCCTGACCGCCAACCGCTTTCCACTCCTCGATTTATAGCATTCACTCATCTTGACCATAGTTCCATGGTGCAAATGAGATCGGTGCAAGAATTCTCGTCATTTTGGACTGATTAACCCCTCGGGGTTCTTCTCGATAAAACTCGGCAAATTGACCTTGAGGTCGACTTGCTTGTTGCCCCGAAATTTGTCCCATTTGCACCTCCAAATTTCTCACTGTACTGGTCAGAGTACTTAAAGCATTTGCCAATTGAGTGTTGGCCGTGATTTGCTCGCTCAACTTTTGTTCTAAGATCTCAAATGATTGATTTTGATTTTGCGGTGGATTGGTGTTCCATGCTGGTCGATAGGTGGATTGAAAATTGCTTTGATTAGGCCTAGGGGCCTGAAAATGATGGGGGTTTAATGCCCCAGAAGGGTCACTCCATCGGAAACTAGGGTGGTTCCGGTTATAATTGAACCCTTGAGTGTTTTGATTCTGACCCGAAGGTCGATAATTTTGAGAAGTGAATGTATTCACTTCTTCCACGAATGCAACAATAGATGACATCGATGGAATGCGTGCCCAACGGTATCGCAATTTTGGCAAACGACATTGTTTTGAAACGGCTTTGACCGTGAGATCGGGTCAAGTCGGCATTGATTACTACGATGGCCTTGGCCATGGCAATTGTCACACACAAGACTTTGAACATTCATTGCCGTCACTTGCTTCGTAGAGCGCGCCAATCGAGCTTTTAGAGACGTGGTCTCATCTACCTCATACTTCCTCGCAATCGAGCTTTTACGATTGGGCGCTTTTTGCATAGGTAGGGCATAATTATACTTTGCAATATCTTCAAACAACATCCATCCTCATCGTCGTGTCTTTCTCGAAATGCACCTCCAGCAGAACTATTCACCATTCCTTAGTCAATTCAAATAAACCAACAGAGAAAGTGTTGACCAATCTTTGTTTATCCAAATTTCATGGTGGGGCACTTTCTCAAGAGAGTCTTAAATCGTCTCCACGCATCGTAAAAGATTCCTTCTCGGATTGCACAAAAGTGAATATCCGATTCGAGAAGATGAGCCGTCTTTGCGGTGGAAAGTACTGCTCGAAATTTTTTTCTCCAACTCCTCCCACGAAGTAATGGATTCGATCGGTAAGGATTTATACCATTCTTTTCGCTTCTCCTTCAAAGTGAGAAGGGAAAAGTTTCATCTTTAGGGCGTCCTCGGTGACCCTTTGATTAAAATAGTCCCGCACGATTCTAGAAATGAGTGAATGTGATCGTATGGGTCCTCGATGGAAAATCCATGAAATGTGGAACCTCTTACCAAATTGATTAAAGAAGTTTTGAGTTCGAAATTATCACCGTGATTTCGTGAATCACGACCGCAGGATTAACTTTCACATGATGGCATGGCAAAGTCTCGCCAATGTCCGTTGCTCGCCATTTCTTCAACCTGGCTCCTACTTGAGCTTCTCCTCAACGTATCCTTCGAGATTGTTTCCTTCCGTGGTTCCTCGTCCGTTGGTCCGTGAGCCGGGCCAAACGTCTGTTTGGTCGGCGATGGTTCGCTTCTATCTCCGGATTATACAAAAGTGGTCCCCGTGAGTTCGAGTTTGCATAAACTACGTTTGGGCACCAACACCTAAATCACGAGGTTTCGGATTTTATCCTTATGCTTCCAGAGTGGGATTCACCGAGAATCCATCACCCAACCTCAATGATTGAAACGTGTTCCGTGTTTCTTTTCTCTCTTTCGGTAATTACCGAATCCACTCGGTATTTATCGAGAATTTTTTTAAATTTTTTTAATTTTTTTTTTTTAGAATTAAAAAAACTATACTAAAACAAAGCTCAAACAGTCTAAACAAATAAAAAAGAAACAAAATACTATAAAACTAATACGAATGTAAAAGCGAACGAAAAGAAAATATTTTTTTCTCTCTCTCGTAATTACCGAAAGATTTTTTTATTTTTTTATTTATTTATTTTTTTTTTTTTTATTGTTTAAGACGAAAAATGATAACTTAGTTGACAAAAAAAAGCAACGAAAATTTTCCGTGCCAAGTCCCCGCAACGGCGCCAAAAACTTGTTCGCGGTTTTATGCAAAGCAAAAGATAACAAGTAATAAAATAAAACCGATGTCACCTAAGTCACGAAGGCTCGCGGCTATAGTGGTGAAACCGGATCGTATCCATGAGACTTGTAAGAAAAGAGTCTTTGCCTTCGATTTCTTTTATAAAGTTGATGATTATGATCTCGGATTTTCAATTAACAAACTAAGGTAGCAAGCGTGAAAATTTGTTTAAAGAAAGATTAAAATAACTAGAACACACCATTGATCCACCACCCCACCGAAAATAACAAGAAAGACACATATTCATTCGTAAGTTCTTGGATTATTATACGCTAAAGAGGCATTTTCCCTTTCGGTTCATCGCCTTTTAATTAGTTCACCACTCTCGGTACAACTAAAGCATTTACGGATCAAAGATATGGATATAAATCCTAATCGACAACATTCACCCTCAACTTACGTATGTTGGAAGAATATTATCATTCTCCTTCACGGTAATCTACGAATTTATCAACTATCGTATCTAAATTCGATCAAGATGCAACATAAGTATAGATCATACAAATTGCACATAAACAATTCAAACATGAAGGAAGAACAAGAAACTCACTAGAACAAATGAAAACGAAATCCTTGTTTATTCCGGTGATGGTGGCTTCACAAAGGTGGTTCTAGCTTAGAGACCTTAGCCAATCATCCTCGATTATGATTTGAGAATCGTGGCGTAGCTCCAAGCATTACAACAAGATTACTATTCTAATTTATTCTCGCATAACGCCTACAGAGTATTTACATAAAAGACGGAAAAAGTAAAAGCTTGGCCAAAAGTGACCAAGGAGGGCGCCTTTATGGATGGAAATGAGGAGTTCTTATAGGGAGAGTTGAGGGGAGGTGTATAAGGGAGAGGTTGTAGTTGAGGAGATATTTTTGGGAGAATATGCTAAGGAATATTCTCAAGTTTGTTATAAGCATGTGGGAGGTGATAATGACTTTGCATGTGAAGGTGAGGAGTCACTAAAATAGCATGTGGAGTTTGTTATGACTCATCATCATCATCATTAAGGAGCACATGGAGTAACATGCATCAAACTTGGCCAAAATATCTCCGGTTCGTCCGTAATTCCAGCTGATTCGGTAAAAAATCATAACTTGAGTTGTAGACCTCCGATTGACGTGATTCAAAATGCGTTGGAAAGCTCATTTTAGTATCTACAACTTTCGTCAAGAACTCTTCCCCTGAAAATGCCTCTAATTCAGGTAAAATTTCCATCGAAAAACAGGTTACGGTAGAAGTACGTTGGAAAATATTGATCCGTTGATCTCGTATAAACTCGTGGCATCTTCTTCTTTTCCTCAAAATCCATCTTTTAGGCCTCAAAATATAATGTTACGTGGCATATTTTGAAATACTTGATCACCAAGTTTGGGCGAATCGAATCGAGCTTTCTTCTTAATCTTCATCGATCTTCGTTTAAGCTCCTAATTTAACATGCAAGCGCACCTACATTCATGATAACATCGTGCAAAATGTAACATCTCATATTCAAAGATTTTTATCAATGAAACCACATAATTAACACAAATTTGCACTTAACCACTTTTAAAACTCATTTGCTCAATAATTCGATTAAACCCTTGATTTCTATGCAAATTATACGAATATGGAGGAAATTGTTATAAAATATAACATTAGAAATCGTATAAAATCACCCTAAACACCGCATCCTATACACTGAACCGAGTTCCATCAAAGACGGTTGAGTCCACTCCCTATGAAGTGTTCAAAGGGAAGAAACCAACACTAGGTTACATGAAACCTTGGGGATGTCCAGTTTATGTGAAACGAACCATGCCTGACAAACTGGAACCTAGATCTGACAAATGTCTGTTTGTGGGTTATCCTAGGGAAACCAAAGGGTACCAATTTTACCACCCTGAGGAACAAAAGGTGTTTGTTGCCAGGACTGGCCACTTTCTGGAGAAAGAGTTTATTCTGGATAGGGTCAGTGGGAGTAAGATTGATCTCGAAGAAATTCGAGAACCACTTACGGATAACAGTCCGTTGATGGAAGTAGAGGAGGCACCACATACAAATGTGGCGCCACCCTCTACCGTAGACACAATTACACCTCGAAGATCCACCAGGGACGCCGTGGACCCGAAAGGTACATCAAGTGTATCTCATGGAAGATGAGGACCACTAGAACTTATGAGGAGGTGCTTTAAGAAACGACAAAGAGAAATGGCTCGAAGCCATGAATTCGAGATGGAATCCATGAAGGACAACCAAGTTTGGAACTTAGTTGATCCGCGTGAGGAATAGTTCCCATAGGGTGTAAATGGGTCTTTAAGAGAAAGACCGACATGGACGATAACGTGACCACCTACAAGGCTAGGTTGGTGGCAAAAGGTTATAAGCAAAGACAAGGAGTTGACTATGATGAAACCTTCTACTTTGTTGCCATGTTAAAATCCATTAGAATTTTGCTCGCTATTGCAAAGATACCATGATTACGAAATCGCAGATGGATGTGAAAACAGCTTTCCTTAACGGGAACTCATGCGAGGAAGTGTATATGACACGACCTGAGGTTTCACAACCAATGACGCCAGAGATGGTGTGTAAACTGCAAAGATCCATTTATGGATTAAAGAAAGCTTCTCGGAGTTGGAATCTTCGCTTTGATGAGATAATCAAACAGTTTGATTTCATCAAGAACGAAGATGAGCCCTGTGTTTACAAGAAGGTTAGTGGGAGTGCCATTGTGTTCTTAGTGCTTTATGTGGATGACATACACTTCATATAGGGAATGATGTGCCCATGTTACAATCAGTCAAAGCTTGGTTATCCAAGAACTTCTCAATGAAGGACTTGGGTGAGGCGACTATATTCTGGAATAAAGATCTATAGAGATAGATCTAAAAGGTTGCTTGGTCTCATCGTGAATCCACCTACATAGACAAGATGCTGAAGAAGATTCAGCATGGAGCACCAAGAAAGGATTGCTGCCCATGTCACATGGGGTCTACCTTGTCGAAGGGAATGAGTCCTAAGACAGAGGAGGAAAGGGCACAAATGAGTAAAGTCCCTTATGCTTCGGCAATTGGGTCTATCATGTATGCCATGTTATGCACAAGACCAGACGTCTCGTACCCTCTTAGTATGACTAGTAGGTACCACCAATCCAGTGATGGTCACTGGATTGTCACAAAAATATCCTTAAGTACTTGAGACGTGCTTGAGATATGTTCCTGGTTTTCGGGAACGATGATTTAGTATTGCGAGGTTACACGGATGCCGCCTTTCAAACCGACAAAGACGACTTCAAGTCACAATCTGGATTTGTTTAACGGCGGAGCGATGAGTGGAAGAGTTCCAAGCGGAGAGACTACTGCGGACTCTACAACGGAAGCCGAATACATAGCGACCTCGGAGGCGGCAAAGGCGATTTGGATGAAGAAGTTCATTCTCGAACTTGGTGTGGTTCCTCCATTGAAGGTCCAGCACCTCATCTCGTGATAATAATGGAGCGATATCTCGATCAAAGGAACCAAGGTCTCATCGTAAGTCCAAACATGTGCTACGGCGCTATCACTTGATTAGAGATAGTAGATAGAGGAGATGTAAAGATAGAGAAAGTCCACACGGATGATAACATAGTGATCCGTTAACCAAGGCATTGTCTCAAGCTAAGCATGAGAAACATGTTCACTTGCACGGGCTTAGGCATATGGGTGATTGGCTTTAGGCCAAGTGGGAGATTGTTGGAAAGGTGTCCTAAACCCAATCGGTCGGACCGGATCCGACCGGTCGGGTCATTTATCTTGTCTATTTAGTTCATGTAATAACTTTATTGTGATTAATAAAAGCAATTATGTTATTATATATTGTTTGTCTTCATATTATTTGTAGTATATATATAGTAACGTCCCTAGTATCAATCATGATAGAGAAACCATGATAGTGATTATGGTTGATGAGATCTCTAATCACTATAACAAGGTTGGTACTTAAATGTCTCTAGTCTTACATATTATCAAATGGGACATTGATAGTATAATCGGACTAGCACGTATTGGATGTCTTATATCTTTTAGAAGGTAGGGATAGATCTCGTCTATCGAAGTGTAGGGACACTTGGACCGTATGCGTGGGCGTGTATTAGAGAATGCGTCGTTAGATCGACCCACTTACATTAAGTGTCACACTATGTGGCGGTTGTGTAATTATCCTTTGACCGGAGTCTTCATGGCATCACGGTGTGGATTGTCATGCTTTGACACTATTGAGATTTCTCCTAACCACGGGCGATCATGCGGTAGTGATTGGGTATGATATTGAAGCATCGCGGAGTATACATGATTGGTCGTCCGGGAATCGCGTATCCTATGATTGGGATCGAATATCCGAAATGGCCTTCTTATAAGGAATGTCTCGCTCTCGAGAATCTTTGCAAAGTGGGAGTAAATGTGTTATTCCGAGAGAGCATGATATCCAGATTATAAGATACGATCGTCAATGTATTGACACTTTCGAGATACGATCGTATGGATATTATTATAGCGATAGGATTGTGAGTTACACGGCAATCGCTTCACATGAAAGGTAGTAGTCATTGCTTTTGACTCTTCCGATAATTGGGGTCACGGTGTGTTGCTAGACGCTTTCCGTGATCGTTAGGTATGAAGGGCATTTTAGTAAATTGCACTTTGTGTCTACGGCCAACATGTTCGGAAGCCTATCGGGTCACACACATATGAACATCGAGTCGGATTAAAATGCGGTTATAGTTGATAACCAAATAAGGAAAGTTTATCTCTGTACTATAAAGGTTATAGTGGTAAATTAATATGGTGGTGTTTATTTATTATGAATAAATAAAATACAAGATATTAATTATATATAAATTATATTAATTAAAGAATATTCCGGAAGTCAATTTATTGACTAAAGGCGCGCCACTTTTGAGTGTATGAGATACACTTGGATTATGCGATTTAATTAATAAATATTGCCATAATATTAATATAGGATATTAATTGATTTTGGAAAAATAGATTTATGGTAATAAGATAATTATAATCAATATATGATATTGACAAAATATTATAATTAAAGAGATAAATCAATCTAATTGATTTTCCTTATTTTATTAGAAAAAGGTTTTCTTCCTCCACACTACATACGGGCGCCACTTCCTATAAAAGGAAATGGGTGTCAAGCTCTTTTGTACAACACAATTGCAAGAGTTCATAATTCTTGTGTAAAATAGAGAGCTCTCCATAGTGAGTTTGTGAGGAAGAAAAGGTCCGATCTAGCGAATGGAGTTATTCTCGATAGCAATCCAGGAGGATTCGAGGGGTTCGTGTGGATTAGCGATAGAGGCCGGACGCGTGGGCGGCTTGCGCGTTGAACTACTCTCCGTTGGCGGTCAAAGCGACGATCTTGTAGATCATCTAAGGTATAACCGTCAAACTACTTAACGTGTTTATTGCATTAAGCGAAGAACGATCTAGAAAAGGAAATCAAATTTTAAATTCATTGCGTTAAACTAGTGATTTCCTAACGGTGGTATCGAGACGGACTTGAGCTTAAGCAATAAGCATAATTTAAATGCGTAGTATTTAATCGATAGATGCAAGATTTAAATCACGAACGTTAAAACAAAAAAAAAAATAGGGTTCTTGGGGGTCGGCCGATTGTGGCGCGCCTCCCTCCTAGGGCGGCGGCGGCGGCGGCGGTAACCACTAGGGTTGCCGTCCGTCGGCTCTCTCTCTTCCAATGGGGAGATCAACCCTTTTCGTTTTGTGATATTTTATTGTGCATAGATATCTCGTTTGTTTAGTTGTGTCGTATGGCCAACCAATGGTTCAAATAGTTTGGACCATTGGGAAACCATATGGGACATTGGCCTTCCAAATTTTGATTTGGAATAGGCTCAGCCCTTTCCAAATATTTGATTTGAAATAGCTGAGCTTCTGGCCACTTCCAAAATTTTGATTTTGAAAGTAGCCAGTGCCTAAACTAAAATTATTTGGCCTTTCCAAATATTTGATTTGGAATAGCTGAAGCTTGTGCCACTTCAAAATTTTGATTTTGGAAAGTGGCGAGCTGTAGACTAAAATAATTTGGCCTTTCCAAATATATGATTTGGAGTAGGCTGTGCCCTTTCCAAATATTTGATTTGGAATAGCCTGAGCTTGTGCCACTTCCAAAATTTTGATTTTGGAAAGTGGGCGCAGCCTAAGCTAAATTTAGTTTTGAAATGAAACAAATAGGAGACTTTATAATTTTAATTTTATTTTGAATAGTTCAAATTTAATTAAAATTGAAATCGATTTAAAATTAAATGTTAATTTTAATTTTCGGTTAAGTCATATAATTAATTAAAAGTTATTTAATTATTTGACGTGATAAAATAAAGACGCATGAGTAGTAGTAGTTAAAATTAGAATTTAATCTTTTTCATAAGATAAAATTGTATGGATTAGATGATGTAGATATAATGTGATTATATGGACCCCGATTGATCATGGACTCGACCAATAGGATAGATGGGAATGTTTTCTTTATGTTGGTTTTTGAAAAATTGTCCTAGGCCGTTATGAAGAACGTGACCTAGTTTACTTTTTGCATTTATCCCATTCCCTGAGTTCCCCTCGTGTGCGCGGCGGGTGTAATTATTTATTATGTAACAAGAATGGAGCAAGAAGTTCGAGACCAAGGAGAGATAAAGAACCCATTGGCGTCAAAAAATAAAGATCCTATTGGCGGTTGCGTATATACCTTAGTTTGTGACCCGCGGTTTCGCTAGGTTTGTATTCAAACCGCACTCTGAAAAAGTCCATGATCATACCGGTTATTTTATGCGCGGAATGTCGTGTATGTTTTACTTTATATGATATCGTAGTAATATGCACATAGTAGATGAGACCATAATTAAACCAAATTAATTAAATGAATTAATTTAAAATTATTCCCACTCCAAAAATCGAGCCAAAATTGTCTCCCAATATTATAATGACGGTGAAGAGCCTTTGTTCGGATCCAACTGATCGACCACCGTCGGGAGTTGACCTACCACGGGTATATCGTTATTATTGAGATATGATCGTCACGAGATCTCATGAATATTGGGTTATGACTCGACTAAAGTCTTTCGGTGATTGGCCACCGTCGTAGGCCGTCGACTTTAGAGACAAGGGTTGACTATCACATAGAGATGTGAGGCGTCAAAGAGTTGACTAGTCGACCACCGGGAGTCGCGATGCGATCATCGGGTAGAGTACCTACCTTTCGAAATTGCCGAGATTGATCGACCACCGTCGGGGATTAAGGCAACTAGATAGGGTCCCAGCCACTAAAGAATTAATTAAAATTCTTGAAAGCCAATAGGGAATAGTTGGCTAGTGGGAGTAAAACCTTATAAATTTCTTAGTGCAAATTTAGGTTTTTATACATGAGCTTTTACTTATTCTATCTTTATTTATTGTTGTAGAAAATGTCAAACAAATTGAACCTTCATTTTATCATCGAAAACAAGCTTGACGAAACTAATTTTCTCGATTGGGAAAGAAACCTCAAAATCGTTTTGAGGCACGAGAAGATTGGCTATGTCTTGGACGAGGCCCTACCGGAAAAGCCCGCTGAGGGTTCGGCTGCAGATGTTGTCGAGAAGTACAACAAGCAATCGCTCGACAATCTCGATGCTACATGTATCATGCTTGCTTTATGACACCGGAACTGCAGAAACAAAGATGAGTCTATGGACGCCTACTCTATCATGGTCCACCAGAAGGAACTTTACGCTTCTCGGTCTACTTGACCGAGAGTACGAGGTCTCGAGGCCCTGTTTAGTTGTAAGATGGAATCTGGGATCGCTTTGTGGGTCACACGTGCTTAAAATGATCGGGTACATAGAGAGGCTTGGGAAGTCGGGCCACAAGTTGGAACGAGAGTTGAGTATAGACTTGATTCGCAATCTCTACCGACTCATTCTCGCAGCTTTGTGATGAACTATCACATGAACAAGATAGATTGCTCCTGGGCGGAGTTATTGAACATGTTGAAAACTCTTTGAGGCACCGTAGGGAAGGGAAAGCAAGTGTTCTTTGGTCACTTCGAGCAAGGGCAAGGCAAAAGCCCGAAAAAAGTCCAAGAAGGCGAAGGTCGCACTTAAGCCAACGCCTAAGATAGCAAAAGACAAATCCAAGGATGCTTGCTTCCATTGCGGTGAGACCGGACATTGGAGGAGAAACTGCAAGGGGCTTAGCGAGTACCAAGAAGAAGCATTCGATGCTTCGACTTCGTGTATATTTATGATTGAGATCAACATTACTTCTTCTAAGTCTAACCACCGGGTATTGGATCTTCGGTTGTGGTTCTCATATTTGTACGAATATATGCAGGCACTAAGAAGAACTAGAGATCCGAGGAAAGGAGAGGTGGACCTACGCGTTGGAAATGGAGCAAGTGTTCTTTGCTACCGGCCGTAGGAGTTTATTTTCTTTCATTGCCCAGTGGGCTAGTACTAGAACTCAATAATCGTTATTTTGTTCCTCGCTCTTTACGAAGAGCATTATTTCTATTTCTCGCATTAGATGTTGATGGATTTTCTTTTACGTTTGAGAATAAATGTTGTTCTTTTCACGTGATGGAATCTTTTATGGTACTTGGCATACTTAGCAATGGTCTCTACATATTAGATATGAATGTTGATGTACTTAATATAAATAACAAGAAAGCCAAAACAAATGACTTGAATGAATCCTACTTATGGCATTGTAGACTTGGCCATATAAATAAGAATCGCATTTCCAAACTCCATAAAGATGGAATGTTGGATCAATTCGATTACTTAATCGCTTGATACATGCGAAGCTTGTTTACTTGGAAAGATGACAAAGTCACCTTTTAGTGGCAAAGGGATAAGATCCAATGAATTGCTTGAGCTTATACATACCGATGTGTGTGGCCCAATGTCAATTCAAGCCAAAGGAGGATACTCTTATTTTATCACTTTCAATGATGACCATTCTCGCTATGGTTATATATAATGAAGTATAAGTCCAAGCCTTGAAAAGTTCAAAGAATTCGAAGTGAAGTGGAGAAACAACTAGGTAAAGAAATCAAAACACTTCGATCCGATCGAGGTGGAGAATACCTAGATGGAGAGTTTCAAAGTTATTTAAAGGAGAATGGGATTCTACTCAATGGACCCCTCCAGTGGACGCCACAAATGAATGGCATATCGAGAGGAGGAATCGTACTTTGTTAGACATGGTACGTTCCATGATGAGCTATGCGCTTCTTCCAAAATCGTTTTGGGGGTATGCTCTAGAAACCGCATCCTATACACCGAACCGAGTTCCATCAAAGACGGTTGAGTCCACTCCTATGAAGTGTTCAAAGGGAAGAAACCAACACTAGGTTACATGAAACCTTGGGATGTCCAGGTTATGTGAAACGAACCATGCCTCGACAAATCTGGAACCTAGATCGACAAATGTCTGCTTGTGGGTTATCCTAGGGAAACCAAAGGGTACCAATTTTACCACCCCGAGGAACAAAAGGTGTTTGTTGCCGGGGATCGCCACTTTCGGAGAAAGAGTTTATTCGGATAGGGTCGGTGGGAGTAAGATTGATCTCGAAGAAATTCGAGAACCACTTACGGATAACAATCCGTTGATGGAAGTAGAGGAGGCACCACATACAAATGTGGCGCCACCTCTCTACCGTGAGACACAATTACACCTCGAAGATCCACCAGGGAACACCGTGGACCCGAAAGGTACATCAAGCGTGTATCTCATGGAAGATGAGGACCCTAGAACTTATGAGGAGGTCTTTGTTAAGGCACGACAAAGAGAAATGGCTCAAAGCCATGAATTACGAGATGGAATCCATGAAGGACAACCAAGTTTGGAACTTAGTTGATCCGCTTTGAGGAATAGTTCCCATAGGGTGTAAATGGGTCTTTAAGAGAAAGACCCGACATGGACGGTAACGTGACCACCTACAAGGCTAGGTTGGTGGCAAAAGGTTATAAGCAAAGACAAGGAGTTGACTATGATGAAACCTTCTCGCTTTGTTGCCATGTTAAAATCCATTAGAATTTTGCTCGCTATTGCAAAGATACCATGATTACGAAATCGCGGATGGATGTGAAAACAAATTTTCCTTAACGGGAACTCGTGCGAGGAAGTGTATATGACACACCTGAGGGTTTCACAACCAATGACGCCAGGATGGTGTGTAAACCGCAAAGATCCATTTATGGATTAAAGCAAGCTTCTCGAGTTGGAATCTTCGCTTTGATGAGATAATCAAACAGTTTGATTTCATCAAGAACGAAGATGAGCCCTGTGTTTACAAGAAGGTTAGTGGGAGTGCCATTGTGTTCTTAGTGCTTTATGTGGATGACATATCGCTCATGGGAATGATGTGCCTATGTTACAATCAGTCAAAGCTTGGTTATCCAAGAACTTCTCAATGAAGGACTTGGGTGAGGCGACCTATATTCAGGGAATAAAGATCTATAGAGATAGATCTAAAAGGTTGCTTGGTCCATGCGCAATCCACCTACATAGACAAGATCTTTGAAAAGATTCGGCATGGAGCATCCCAAGAAAGGATTGCCGCCCATGTCACATGGGGTCTACACTGTCGAAGGAATGAGTCCTAAGACAGAGGAGGAAAGGGCACAAATGAGTAAAGTCCCTTATGCTTCGGCAATTGGGTCTATCATGTATGCCATGTTATGCACAAGACCGCACGCGTCTCGTACCACTTTAGTATGACTAGTAGGTACCACCAATCCAGGTGATGGTCACTGGATTGTTTGTCAAAAAATATCCTTAAGTACTTGAGACGTCACTAGAGATATGTTCCTGGTTTTCGAAAGCGATGATTTAGTATTGCGAGGTTACACGGATGCCGCCTTCCAACCGACAAAGACGACTTCAAGTCACAATCTGGATTTGTTTTCACGCTTAACGGGCGGAGCAAAGGAGCTGGAAGAGTTCCAAGCGAGAGACTATCATGCGGACTCTACAACGAAGCTTGAATACATAGCAAAGATCGGAGGCGGCAAAGGAAGCGCTTTGGATGAAGAAGTTCATTCTCGAACTTGGTGTGGTTCCTCCATTTTGAGGTCCAAAGACTGCATCTTTGTGATAATAATGGAGCGATATCTCGATCAAAGGAACCAAGGTCTCATCGAAGTCCAAACATGTGCTACTGGCGCTATCACTTGATTAGAGATAGTAGATATAGGAGATGTAAAGATAGAGAAAGTCCACACGGATGATAACATAGGCGATCCGTTAACCAAGGCATTGTCTCAAGCTAAGCATGAGAAACATGTTCACTTGCACGGGCTTAGGCATATGGGTGATTGGCTTTAGGCCAAGTGGGAGATTGTTGGAAAGGTGTCCTAAACCCAATCGGTCGGGACCGGATCCGACCGGTCGGGTCATTTGATCTATTTAGTTCATGTAATAACTTTATTGTGATTAATAAAAGCACTTATGTTATTATATATTGTTTGTCTTCATATTATTTGTAGTATATATATAGTAACGCCCCTAGTATCAATCATGATAGAGAAACCATGATAGTGATTATGGTTGATGAGATCTCTAATCACTATAACAAGGTTGGTACTTAAATGTCTCTAGTCTTACATATTATCAAATGGGACATTGATAGTATAATCGGACTAGCACGTATTGGATGTCTTCTATCTTTTAGAAGGTAGGGATAGATCTCGTCTATCGAAGTGTAGGGACACTTGGTACCGTGACGTGGGCGTGTATTAGAGAATGCGTCGTTAGACTCGACCCACTTACATTAAGTGTCACACTATGTGGCGGTTGTGTAATTATCCTTTTGACCGAGTCTTCATGGCATCACGGTGTGGATTGTCATGCTTTGACACTATTGAGATTTCTCCTAACCACGGGCGATCATGCGGTAGTGATTGGGTATGATATTGAAGCATCGCGGAGTATACATGATTGGTCGTCCGGGAATCGCGTATCCTATGATTGGGATCGAATATCCGAAATGGCCTTCTTATAAGGAATGTCTCGCTCTCGAGAATCTTTGCAAAGTGGGAGTAAATGTGTTATTCCGAGAGAGCATGATATCCAGATTATAAGATACGATCGTCAATGTATTGACACTCGAGATACGATCGTATGGATATTATTATAGCGATAGGATTGTAAGTTACACGGTAACTGCTTCACATGAAAGGTAGTAGTCATTGCTTTTGACTCTTCCGATAATTGGGGTCACGGTGTGTTGCTGACGCGCTATCCCGTGATCGTTAGGTATGAAGGGCATTTTAGTAAATTGCACTTTGTGTCTACGGCCAACATGTTCGAAGCCTATCGGGTCACACACATATGAACATCGAGTCGGATTAAAATGCGGTTATAGTTGATAACCAAATAAGGAAAGTTTATCTCTGTACTATAAAGGTTATAGTGGTAAATTAATATGGTGGTGTTTATTTATTATGAATAAATAAAATACAAGATATTAATTATATATAAATTATATTAATTAAAGAATATTCGGAAGTCAATTTATTGACTAAAGGGCGCCACTTTTGAGTGTATGAGATACACTTGGATTGTGCACTTTAATTAATAAATATTGCCATAATATTAATATAGGATATTAATTGATTTTGGAAAAATAGATTTATGGTAATAAGATAATTATAATCAATATATGATATTGACAAAATATTATAATTAAAGAGATAAATCAATCTAATTGATTTTCCTTATTTTATTAGAAAAGGTTTTCTTCCTCCACACTACATATGGGGCGCCACTTCTCTATAAAAGAAAATGGGTGTCAAGCTCTTTTGTACAACACAATTGCAAGAGTTCATAATTCTTGTGTAAAATAGAGCTCTCTCATAGTGAGTTTGTGAGGAAGAAAAGGTCCGATCTAGCGGCCGGAGTTATTCGATAGCAATCCAAGGAGGATTCCGGCGAGGGGTTCGTGTGGATTAGCGATAGAGGCCGGACGCGTGGGCGGCTTGCGCGATTGAACTACTCTCCGTTGGCGGTCAAAGCGACGATCTTGTAGATCATCTAAGGTATAACCGTCAAACTACTTAACGTGTTTATTGCATTAAACGAAGAACGATCTAGAAAAGGAAATCAAATTTTAAATTCCGCTGCGTTAAACTAGTGATTTCCTAACATTTGTTTGATTTGGGATTGGGTTTGTTGTGTGTAGCTTTAGTTCACCATGGTCCATAAGAAGGTAGTGGTTAAGAGGCATGGTAAGGATGTGGCTCAGGAGCCTAGTAAGAAGAGGAAGGCGGTAGATCCTCCCGTAGTTGATCCAAACCGAGGTGTTAGTATCCGCGACCAACCCCCTAGGGCTGTACAAAGTCAAGCTAGGGCACAGCTACGAGATGAGTCTACGTCCGAGTCGGATACTGAGGAAGATGTGCCTCTAGTAAGGCTGCCTAGGGTTCAGAGAGGTGGAGCGTCGTCTAGGGTTGAATAGGCTGAGGATGCACCTAGGCAGTAGGAAGCAAGTACGAGAGCTGAGCCGGTTAGGACAACTGTTAGACCTCCTGGTCCTCCTATTCCTTTGGCTCGTCGATTTATCAGCCCTAAGGCTTACGAGGTGTTTACCAAGCATTATCAGTCACGGATGATGTTGATAGAGAGGGAGGTTATGGAAACAAAGGTTGATACGGCGTTTGTGACGCTTTTGAGGGATAGGAAATGGGATGCGTTGATGAGAATACCACTTACTCCGGTGAATGATACACTAGTTCGTGAGTTTTATAGCAATTGTTCAGAGACGGACTTGGAAACCGGAGTGGTCATGGTTAGGAATGTCAAGGTCCCTTTTACGCCGCAGGTGATAAATGCCAAGTACGGGTTGACGCCTTTCGAGGGTTTGGACTACAAGGAGGAGATTAAGAGGAGGCAGGATGCCGGCCAGGATCCGTTAGAGGAGTTGCGTCTGAAAGTGTGCCCGGACACTGAGGCCGGGCGGATATCGTAAGGAGTTGGTGACTACGACTTGGTCAAAGGACTGGAATGTCCAGTGTCGATTCATTCAGAGTAGGTTGTTGCCAAAGAACAACCTCACACATTTCCACATTGGTGATTTAGGGATGCTATACGCGTTGAATTTTGGGTTGAATGTCGATGTCGGCCAAGCCTTTTTTGATGAGATTGCGACCAATCAGCAAGTATATGCCCGGAGTTTGATTGTTCCCACTTGATACATAGCCTATGTGTGGATGCCGGTGTTCTGAGTATAGGCCGGATCTTAAACCGAAGAACCGAGGCAATTCAACGAAAAGGTTAGAACTTCGGGACATGTTGAGGCTATGCAAGAGCCGGGGTCTACTTCTGCACCACCCGCGGTTTCATTCGTTCCCACTTTATCTCCCGCAGTCAGGATGCGGTTGAGCATGGCCAACAGTTTACGGGAATGGATGGGTGATATTCGGGATACACAGAACAACATTTTGACGATTCTGCAGTGTATCTGCGAGGACCGGCAGCCGAGGGACGAGAAGATCTTCACACCTAGCCTGAGGGATTATGTTTTCCACGATGAGATCGAGCGAGCGATTGAAGATGTTCTTCGAGTTGAGAAGGATGATTCTGAGGATGAGGAGGAGGAGGCACCGATTGCTACTGCTGCTACTACTCCACAGCCGGGACCTTCATCGACTACTTCTACGGCTGGTGTCCCTCCCACTGATGAGTCTGCACCGGAGCAGCCCTGATCTTATTTTTCCATTTTAGATTCTGCTTTGTTCTAAAAATGATGGTTGTGTATTATTGATACTTTTCCTTACTTGATTCGTTGTACTTTTGATATTGCCACTGCTTATTTTTCCGACTGAATCATGTAAGCCATAAGGCGTCCGTACTTTCATTTCTACTCTGTTTTAACTTTTGGATGTATGGAATGTTTCATTTTTTTTTTATTTTTCTTCATTTTTGATATATCCTTTCACTTTGTATAATTCCCCGTTTTCCCCGAGATTTTTCCGTGTTTGTCGAGTAGTGCAGGTATCTTTTTAGCGGTTTTGTCGTGCTACATTGTATGGTTACGAGTTTGAATTGTCACTACGTAGGCTCCGGCCTGACCATCGATTCGAGTATCGATTGAAATCAGCTAAGTCTTTTATCTTTTCTTTAATTCTGCACAACATGAGGACATGTTGATCTTTAAGTGTGGGGGAGTAATGATTTGATATGTACCTATACATTTGCTTAATTCGTTATGTTTCTATGCAAAATGAGCTAGAATTTTCAAAAAATTTCGACATTTTTGTTTTTGTTTTGTCCCGAGTGAGCAATGCATAATCTTTGTTCGTTATTTTTATTGTCATTGAAGCTATATATCGTATGTTTGATAAGTTAGTTGTTTCACCTGAGATCTATTTTTCACGAGCCATAGTGAATGATGAGCTAATTTATAAAGTTATACCCCTTTTGGACGAGTGATTTCTGATTTTCTTATAAGTCATGTGCTTAGTGCTACGTATATATCTTGAGATTTATGATAGTTTGTATTTAGATCCGAAGTATGTTATACTGTGAATATCTAAGGTTTGAATGTGATAAGTAACACGTAACTTATTGTCAAATGAAAAAGTTGAGTTAATAATGAAGTAATTGGGTGTGTCAAAATCTAGTCGATGATTTGGGTGCGATAGGGTATACCACGTATGTCCTATACCACTATGATGACTAAAAGCTCACGACAGTCAGAAAAAGCTGCCTTATGATTTGAGTAAGGTAGGGTATATCTCGAATGTCCTATTCTGCTATGACAGGGCAATAGCTCATTCTGATGTGCGTTTAAAAGTGAAATAATTAAATCAACTAATGAAGTGTTATGAAATGGATATAAGACTAAGTTATCGTCTATCTTATCCCCAGTAGAAACTGATAGATATGCTGTAGGGATTATCCTCTGAGTATTTCAGAAAGGCCCTAGATATATTCGATCATCCTTTTCGGGATATTTTACGTTTGTAGGGTACATCTTATGAGTATCATTTATTGCTAGTCTACGAGGGGGTATTAGCTAGTTTTGCTTTGAGTTTCTCAAGTTTGGATTTAGTGGAAGTTTTCTATGGCTTTGCACACACACAGTGGTGAATTTCTAATTTATTGAATCTATGCTATATTGTCGAGATGTCCGCTCTCTCGTTTGAGCCCTAATTTTAGTTTTGTTTTGCTCGGACGAGCAAAAAAGCTAAGTGTGGGGGAGTTGTTAAGGAGTGATTTTATACGATTTATAATCTCAGTATTTTATGATAATTCCCTCATATTTGGTATAATTCGCATAAGAAACGAGTGTTTAATGGAATTATTGAGTAAATGAGGTTTTTAACGAGTTATTCGCAAAAAATAGGTTGATTTTGGTGTTTTAATTGTGATTTTATGATTATTTGGATGATATTACATTTTGCGATGTTTTAATGTGTTATAGGTACGTTTTTTATGCTCAAATGTTGATCAAAAAGAGATAAGAGTTGAATTTCATTGATGATAAAAGAGAAAATGATGATTTGGATTGATGAAAAAGGATAGAGATGAAGAAATCAAGATTAAGTCGATCCTGGACTGGCGTCCAGAAGTTTGAACTTGCGTCCAGAATGGACGAGCGTTTGAAGATATGGACGAGCGTCCAGGAGAAGAAAGTTGATACAGAGAGTTTGGACGCTGAGTGGACGGGCGTCTGAAGCAAGGCCAGAACTGAGCGAACGAGCGTCCAGAAGGAGTGGACGGGCGTCCAGCCGCCGCCATGCTGAAACCGACTTAGTTATCTATAAATACAGCTGCGTTTTTCCATATCAGAGATACCAATTACGCAATACTCGAAACCCTAATCCTAGGGCCGGCTTAGGTCATGGTTTTACCGATTTTCATCAACTTTTATGTTCTTAAATTCTTAGATTAGATTAGCCACTTTTTATGTCTTTCATACAATTCAAGCTTCAAGAGGATGCTAAGAGGCTGACCTCCATTGAACGAGTTGTGAAGCCATCCGATCAACAATTCAGCCTTTTATGATTATTTTGTGAGTATCTATTACGAGTTGTTTCTTTTATCATGCTTTATGTTGTCTATTGAAAATTTATATCGAAAGATGTTTGCTTTGTTGATCGTTTATTTGATGAAAATCATGTAGACTTTAGATCACCATGATAAAGAATAGAAATTTGATCTAAGTAACGAAAGTTATTAGGTTAGATTTCTAGGTTAGAAACGTTTAAAGTTTACACATTTGGTTAGAAAAGCGTTAATCTTTAGATCGAAAGATAGAGATTAATAGACGAACTTGCACTACAAGAAAAATGGATTTTGGCGGCGTGATATTGGCAGCGTGCATTTAAAATCTGCTGCAAATTGAAAATTTTGCAGCATGCTTATATACATGCGCTGCGAATAAGTGATTGCTTTTATAAGCAGCGTGCCAAGTTCGTCGCCGAAAATTAACAAACTACTGCAGCGTGTTCTTGCACGCTGCTACAAATTAAAAACTAAGGTATCGTGTTCTTGCGCGCTGCGTCAAGTTGAAAACATATGGTAGCTTTTCTTGTGCGTTGCGAATTCTTTTGGCGCATTTTGGGTTTTTCGTTTCCCGCATTTAAAATTTACCCGGTTAAAATGAAAGTAACGCGCTAACACTTTCCATTGTTTACCTTAAAAAAAATCTTCTGACCCCCTCAAAAGATTTTTTTTTTCTTATTTCATCACTTCTAAAACTGGAGAATTGGAAGTCGACTTATCTTCTCCCACCGTTCTTCTGTAAAAGTCGAATTATGTTCTCAACGGTCCAGCCACTCTCTTCAAGGCCGCCCTTCTCCCCGCATCAAGTCTATGGATTGTTCGTTGAATAGGTTAATTTTTATTTCATTCTTGTTTCCGAAATTCCTCCCATTCTTGAAGATTTAGGGATTTTTGAGTGATTGTTCCCTAAGTTAGGGCTTTTCTCAATAATAAAAATTTGTATTTGATAATGTCAAATCTAATGAATTTGGGTGACGTAGAAATCTATAATGGAGCTACATGGATGTGTGAACAATTTTTTTGTCAAACCTTCATCTTATGTTTTCGTTTATGCATATTTTGATGTCTAATGACAATCTATTGTATATTTTGTTGTTTGTTCACCTCATAGTCTCCGTTGATTTTCATATGGTTTGATGACTGGTAGGACTAGATCGATTAACTTTTGTCCTCCCTCTATCTCTGTCTGCCAGAGTTCCTCTTGAAATGATTAATCATGCATTTTAAAAGGTATGAAATATTGATTATCTTTAATCTATGAGACCTACGATAGTTCTTTGGCACCTCAAATCTCAAAATCTATTGATTGATGAAAAATAGAGGGAGTGTACGATAATACATTAATGTGTTTTATGTATAGATTTGAGTTCTTTCACTTTTGAGGTCTGTCCTGATGCTTAGTAGTCTAGAGGAGCAACTGTATATGTTGTACAGTTGTAGTGATTTATGTGTAACTTTTTCCTGCATGATGCTATAGCAGCTATACTGAATGAAAATAAATTTGGTTCCAGGTTTTAATCTTCCATGATGGGATGCAACAGCAAGCCTTATCCACCTAAAAGAAAGAATTGTGGATTTTAATGTCCACAGAATACTCTTACCACTTCCAAGCTTGACTCAAAATGGTAATCTCTTACCTTCTATTACTTGTGTAGCAATCCATATTATTTAGGATCTGGTCTCCTGCTAGTAAAGGGAATTGCACTGCAAGAAAACAGCGAAAAATCGCACCTTTTGACCATTATAGCAATATGGAGCGAATGTGGGCCCCAACATGATCAATGGCTTCAGATGATTGAGTGTCTCTTTCATCATTTCATAGGTCATTGAGTCTGTAATTTTGTTGATTTGTGTAATGGTTGGTTTTGTGCAGAGCCTTATGTTCGCATTTGAATAAACCTCACATGTCTGCATTGAAACTTCCTTACAAGAAACCAAAAGATGATTATATATCTTCCTAACCGGCCACTTTTCACATCCATAAGCCTGCTACTCACTTTGAAGGTACGAATGTACGATATGATACTCTCTCCATTGACTTTATGAATATAGGAATGAAATATGTAGATGCACTGCATACAACTTATTTGACTGTGTTTTTTTTATTTTTTTATTTTAATGTTTACTTGAAATTGAGTGTTTCTTACTTGTCGCTTGGAGGTTTGTGTGGTTGTTCTGCATAATGATGAATTTAAAAGATTGTTTATTGTTAGATGAGAATGTATACCTTCAAGACATTTGCTAAAATTTATTGCCTTTTGGTTTTGTCTCGTTTTTTTTACTTGATCGTTATTTTGGGATTTATTTGTAACTGGCATTTGAGGTTTTAAAGGCTTGGGCTACTTTACCTATCTTAAATTCTGTTGATTGGAGGGGTCATTTAGCGTTTTTGGTTAGTCTAAACTAGTGACGCTCTCTTTGAAAATTTATCGAGTATTCATAATGGATTATAATGATGTTTTGGATGATATAGTTGCTTTATTCTAGTTCTTTTATTGGGATTTCTGGTCATATGAGATTCTTATGTGGGTGTGTCATGTGTTTTTGGATAAGCATTTGTCTCAATTATAAAAGATGCAGAAACAAAAAAACATCAGATTTTAGTGAGGTAACAAAAATGTTTTCTTTTGTTCCTATTGTCATTTTCAGCATTATTCATCAATTATTGGGCGCCATATTGATTTTTTGTTGTTGTTGTTTTGTTGTTGTATGGATTTGGGCGGTAGTTAATTGAGGGTTTGATAAATGGGGTGGATTTATCAGAGTCCGAAGCTCATAATTCTCTTGATTTCTTGTTGGATGGTGCTGATGAAGCTTTAATCAGTGCATTTCTTGTTCTCTTGAGAGCAAAAGGAGAAACCTATCAAGAAGTAAGTTCAAAATGTACACAATATCTACCTTTTTGGTAGCATAGTACAATCGACTTTATCATATTCGATTCTAGAGCCGAGAATCGACTTTCCGTTGGTTGGTTGTGGGTGAAGGATTCTCAGCTCTAAAATCGAATTGGACTTGGCACCCGTTAAAGGCACCACACTTTGTGCTTAGGCCTAACTTTCCGGTGGTCGAATGTCACTGTGGTTCCCCTAAATGCGCCCTTGTGTATTTGGAAACAGTTGTATTAATGATGTATGAAATGAGTAGATAGTAGGTTTGGCAAGGGCTGTGATAAAGAATTTTAAGAAAATAGAGGGACTAAATGATGCAGTAGACATTGTTGGGACTGGTGGTGATGGTGCCAACACTGTTAATATTTCAACCGGTGCTTCGATATTTAGCTGCAGCTTGTGGGGCAAAAGTTGCAAAGGTGAGTTTTTACTTTCTTTCGAAGCATATTTGGCACGATTTTACGGGTTTAAATCAGTGACTAATGGAGAATGCATTGCAGCAAGGTATTCAATCCAGCTCTTCTGCTTGTGGAATCGCAGACGTGCTTGAAGAATTGGAGCCAGAGGTTTGTACTAGCATCTTCGTATCTTCAGACCAATGTGCGAGTATTTATTTATTTACTCTATCATGCCAAGAATTGCTTGTCTTTGCTGCCTAGCTTTCGTACGATTATTGGGATTGACATTGTCATGGCTTTCAGGGGGTCCAGAGTTGCATAAATGAAACAAGAATTGGTTTCATGATGGTTCCAATCTACCATCTAGCAATGGAGATTGTAAGACCTGTTAGGAAGAAGTAAAAGTAAATACTGAAGTTACTACTATTGAATATTAGTTTCCCTTCTTTAGATAACATTGGAATATATATGAATACATACCCTTATATGTCCAGACACATAGCACTAAAAGCACCTTCCAAGATTCTATGTTTAGAATAAAAAGATGTGCTACAATCTGACAAGCAATTTGGAATTATTTTTCTTTGTTCATATTATTGCTAAGGATTTTAGATTTTTTTTCCCATTGATGGAAGTTTGAACTTGTAGTGCAGGACATTTTGATCATCTAGCAGACACAGCAAATTATAGTTCATTACAGCCATAAGTAGATTAAATGGGCAAAAAACGAAGTATTATGCATGGAAATGAAGCTCGGGTGAAGCAAGTTTCAATTAAACATGTACGTATTACCTACTATATTTTATTGATTTTGATATGAAACAATCTTCTATAAAGTATTATAAATACCTAATTTATTCCTAGGCAAAGGTTGCACGCTTCATGAAATGAAGGCAATGCAATTCCATGACCACACTATGGGCTGTGAAGGTTATGCCCGTTTGCACGACATAATGGAGAATATATTTTTATACATTTTTACATGTTTTGAAAGTTATGTAGTTCATATATGTATTGTCCTATTTCTTCAATGTGTCGGGTTTTGTATTTCTATGTTGCTGAATCACCTGGCTTGGTCTGAGTTATGAATTATTGGTTCATGTTCTGTAAATGGTTTTGGTTATATACATATGAGCATCGGTACATGTATTGGGTAAATATTATTTTTTTTTATAACAGAAAAACATATTCGCGGCGTGCCTGCACACGTCACTATTAACATATCTCATTTCGGCGTTGTGCACGAACACGCTGCTTTTGATTCATTGTTTTGGAAGCATGCATCATAAGCCGCTAATAAAAGTATCAGCGGCGTGTATTTGCTCCTGTTTTTATATTTATAGTTTTGGCAGCATGCATCGCAAGCTACTAATCATAGTATTAGCGGCACGCAACTGTAGGTCGCGGATCATCTTACATTTTTAGCGGCATTGAATTATGCAGCGTGCAATGTGCGCTGCCAATAGCCATTTTGCACGCCGCGAAAAGTCTTTTTTGTTGTAGTGTTGCCTAAGAAATTAGGGTTCATACCTTTGATCAGGTGGATCACAACTTGATTAGTAATCACGAAATAATCTGAATTGAAATTGAATGTTGATAGGATAGGTGGATCAATTGCATGTTCGTTCGTAACTTATTTGATTTAAAACCCCTTGAATTTGAATTGTTTAGCTTAGTTAGTCTTTTATTGCATATTAGGTTTAGTTTAGTTTAAATTGGTTCGAAACTATCTTTCCTGGCTTTAGGTCACTGATCTTCCATCGATTTCGTTATTGTTATCTTTCTTGTCAATTATTTACTGTTTTCGTATCTGTTTAGTTTAGTAATCGTGACACAGTTAGGTTAGAATAAAGACTAGAGTTAGCAACCTCCGATTCCCCGTAAGATCGACCCGGTATTAGTCATCATCTTACGATCCTCGACTTGGGAATACCGGATTATAAATTTATTACTTGTTAATAAAATCCGTGACATACTTCAACTGATGGCCTTAATACATCTCAAGGCTGAGACCCTTCCCTTGTTTTGCTGCCTATATAAAGGTCCTCTCCTGCAATGGAAAACACACAACAAATACAACACAAATCATCTTTCTGCATAAAAGTCTAAGAGTTTTAAAGACCTTGCAAGAGTTATTTGTTGTTCGAGAGTTGAAGTACTATCTTACGAGCAAAAAGGAAGTAATCACGAGAGACAATTGCATAACCTGCAGTACATGCCGGAGCAAATTTGTCTTTAGGACAGAGTGTTTCTCGCCTCAGTTTAGAGATATCATTTTTTGTTTTGTTATTCATTTCATTTTCAATACTCTAATTGTAATTTCTTTCAGATTAATAAATAAAGTTTTTATAGACTATCTGGATGTTCATTTTATTTCGCATAAGATATTACGGGGATAACACTAATATCTAAAATAGATTTTCGACACTTATACGGTGCCAAAAGAAAAAACAAAATTGTGATTGACTGTAAAAATGATTATTTATTTACAAGAAACATGTAAACTTAATACGGCGTATCAATTGTTAAATTATAATCAATATGGAAATCGTGTATTTTAGCGTTTTCATTGAATATATTTAAATAAAATTGAAAAAAAAATTAAAAAATTATGTTCAGGAGTGCCGGGAAACGTCAACAATGTGTCGGATATGAAAATTTTAAATAATATTTTTTTAATCAGCCGACACGTGTCCGCACTTGTCGGAGGCGCACAACACCCAGATTGAAGTGTCGGAAATGTGTAGAACACGACACACATCACCCAGATTGAAGTGTCGATGTTACATAGCATTTATCTTTATCAATTCATACAAAAATCTATCATATTATTTATTGTTTTTTTTATATATAATTTCATATTCATATAGAAGCATTTATGTTGTCCTACTTTTGCCAGAGATCAAAATCCGGGTTGGGTGCGTATTTACCAATTCTCAGAAGACTAAGAGCAGAGTCATACTTTGTAATTGACTACATGGACTCTGTCAAAATTAAATATTTGGCATAATCTTATTGGATAGGAAATATAAGAGTTGTATGAGTGATGTTTGATTGATAAGATGTTGTTATTATATAAAATAATTTAGTGCTATCCATTAAAATATTAATAAATTTTCTTTCATAAATAAATGTATATTTTGGTATTGTATTAAATCAAATATATATTTTTGGTATTGTATTAAGTAAAATATATAAATTTTTTTTTGTGTTGTAATGTATATAAAATGATTCATGCGTTTGTGTATAAATAAAATTTATCAAAGAATAGTCTGTTTTTTTTATTTATACATAGCAAATACGATAGAGTAAGATAACATAATGATTCTCTCAAAATGTAGAAGCTAGAAACAAAATAAAATACAAGTTCAAGCGTCTTTGAGACACACCTACAATAGGGGATATAAATTTGTTGAACTTGGTATTTATACACGATGAAGATTTAGGCTTCGTTTTATCAAGCTCTTGTTAAAACTCAAAGAAAGAATCAATTTAAGACTATAAAACTCTCTGAAACGCCATTGATGAATTCAAGCTATCAAACAAATTTGAATTTTACAAAAGGCGGGAATTAGGAAAAAGATGAATACACATGATGAAACCAATAATAAACTTGAAAATGAACTTCTAACTCTTCCTAATGATCTCATTTGCTATATATAAAGTTCTAGATTGCTAATTTGTTGTAACTAACTTGTAACCGACTGTAACCGAAAACTACCCCAAGTGTTTGATGAAATGCCTCAGCCAAAAAACCACTTTTCTACTTGTCTTCTTGTATGTGCTTCAACACCCCCTCAAGCTTGAAGATGGTTTGAGAGAACCATGTTGAAGCTTGCCAAAAAACCACTTTTCTGCTTGTCTTCTTGTATGTGCTTCAACATCTTGAGTGTACTTCAACATGTTGCTGTGTGTGATACAACATATAGATCTTTCATAGGAAATGCCTGTAAAACTCTATTGAATGTTACTGTATCAACTGGTTTGGTTTGGATGTCAGCTGGTTGATCTTTTGTGTTGATAGGCATAGGGTTAAGAACTTTTGCAAGGTATTTTTCCCTTACAAAGTGACAATCTATTTCAATGTGCTTTGTCCTTTCATGAAAGACCGGATTCTCAACAATATCTAGAGCTCTTTGACTGTCACAATATAAAGGAACCACATCTTTATAGATAATCTGAAAATCCTTCAGCAGGTAGATTAGCCATTGAATCTTACATGCAGTAAATGCCATTGCCCTGTATTCTGCCTCACTAGAACTTCGAAATCGTAGGTTGTTTCTTGGATTTCCAAGAAATTAAAGCTTCTCCTAGATAGACTAGATATCCAGTCACTGATCTTCTTGTTTTGGTGCAACCTGCCCAATCTGCATCACTAAAGGCCTTGAGCTTAATAGTGCTATTGCTAGGGAAGAACAACCTTTTTCCTGGTGATGAGTTGAGGAATCTGAGAAGCCTATGTGCTATTTTGAGATGTGCTTCATTCGGACAATCAAGAAACTGACTAAGTTGTTGAACATGAAAGGCTATGTCAGGTCTAGTGTTTGACAAGTATAAGAGCTTGCCTATCAGGCTTCTGTAGTAGGTGTTGGATTCAAATGCAGGTGCTTCAACATATGTTAAATTCTGAGAGGTGTCCATTGGTGTAGCAACTGGTTTGCAATCCAGGAAGTCAAAATGTTTAAGCAAGTCAAGACAATATTTCCTCTGGTTGATTATTATTCCCTATTTGGACCTTGCCACTTCAAACCCTAGGAAGTATTTGAGTGTGCCTAGGTCATTGATAATGAATGCAGAATGCAAGAGGTCTTTTAGATGTTGAATTTCTGAAAGTTGCAGGCTTCCTACTATGATATCATCAACATATACTAGGAGAGCTATGAACTGATCACCATGACCTTTAGTAAACAAGCTGTGAACATTTTGTGATTGTATATAACCATCTTCTAGCAATTTCTGAGTTAATTTGGCATTCCATTGCCTACTTGTTTGTTTGAGGCCATAAAGTGACCTATTGAGCTTGAAAACTAATCCTTCTGTTTTTAGGCCAGATGGAGGTCTCATATAGACATCTTCATCAAGATCTCCATGTAAGAAAGCATTGTTGACATCCAATTGATGCAACAACCAACCTTTTTGAGCTGCTAAAGCCATGAACATTTTGATAGTAGTTTGTTTTGCCACTGGAGAGAAGGTTTCAAGGAAGCCTATGCCTTCAGTTTGAGTGAATCCCTTGGCTACTAATCTGGCCTTGAATCTCTCTATAGATCCATATGACTTTCTCTTTATCCTGTACACCCATTTACAACCTATAGGTTTGATATTTTTTTGGTAGTTTGACCAATGTCTAGGTGTTTGTCTTTTGTAATGCCTCTACCTCCAAGTCCATTGCTTTTTGCCAGGATCTGTTACTACCTTATTGAAGCTGTTTGGTTCTGTTTCCTCTGTCAAAGCCCTTATAAAACCCTGATAACTAGAAGAAACATTAGCATAAGAAACCACAATATCTATTGTGTGAGGTGAGGTTCTCTTTATGTGATTTGTGCAAACATAATCATTCAGATAGGATGGAGTGATCCTGGTCCTATTAGACCTCCTTTGATTGTGTATAATATTTTTTTGATCATTTTGTGTCAGTGGAACATCCTCAGTATGATGATTAACAGGATTAGGATCTGAGTTTTGATGATTATCAGTGAAAATTGTGGTTGATGGACCAGTAGGATGGTCATCATCAGGTAGAATAGGAATGGGGAGACAAGGATTATCTTGACTGGATTGCTGAGAAAATGGAAAAGACATCTCATGAAATATGACTTCTCTAGATACATCAATATTTCTAGTGTCAAGATCCAGTACCTTGTAGCCTTTTATATTGGTTCAAACCCTAAGAAAACAGAAGGTTTACTTCTGGTATCAAATTTCCCTCTTCCTTGAGTAGCTGTAGAAACAAAACATAAGCATCCAAAAACTTTTATCTTAGTAAAATATGGTTCTTTTTTTGTGTAAAACAGCATAACGTGTTCTATTTTCTAACAATGGTGTAGGTGTAATGTTGATTAGGTGAACAACATGCAGGACACAATGACCCCGGTAGTCTATAGGAATATTAGATTGAAATTTGAGGGCTCTAGCAACATTTAAAATGTGTTGATGTTTTCTTTCAATCAAACCATTTTGCTGTGGTGTTCTGACACAGGATTTTTGATGCACAATACCTTTTTGTCTATAAAAAGTGTTCATACTGAACTCACCACCATGATCAGACCTAATGGTCTTAAAACATCTGTCAAAATGATTCTGTACATAGTTGCAAAAGTATTGAAGTAATGAATTTGCTTCACTTTTGCATTTCATCAAAAATAGCCATGTATATCTACTGTGATCATCAACTATGGACAGAAAGTAATATTCACCATTGATAGTAGGAACTCTATTTGGACCCTAAATATCAACATGAATGAGATCAAAAGTATTCAAAGTAGATGAAACACTGGTAGAAAATTTTAGCTTTTTCTGTTTTGCTAATGGACATACAACACAGTTATGTACAGGCAATTTGATATTAGAATCAATTGATTTCAGAGACTTCATCCTCTCTAAGGAGGGATGTCCTAGTCTATTATGCCATATAAGAGAATCAGGCAAATGACAAGCATTACAGGACACTTTAAAATTGTCTAAAACATGATCAAACTGATTTTGCAGGATTTAAAGTCCATTGCACACTTCAGACCAATCTTCTTCATACTGTGTAGGTCCTGCATCACACACTTATTAGCTCCAAAATCAATAGTGCAACAACTATCTGTAGTTCACTTCCTTATTGAAATCAGATTATAATTGGAAGATGGAATACATTGTTCAGGACTATATCACTGTGTATTTTGACTTTGCCTATATGTGTGACATTAATCTTAGATCCATTAGGCAGATTAACAAAGAGATTAACAATTTTAACATCAAACATGTTATGTAAATCAAAAGTGATATGGTCAGTAGCCCCTGAATCAAAAATCCAATGGTGGCTATTGCCTTTGATACCTGAGTTGTTAGCAGAAATTCCTGCTGATAAAATCACTGAATTGCACTGATTTTGATTTGACTGAAGGCCTTGTATCAAAGATAGTAAATGATCATACTGTGACTGAGTAATGGAGGATCCATTTGATGTCTGCAATGTAGCTTGAGTATCTGTAGAGGTATCATCATCCGGTTCTTCCAACCCTTGATCAAAACTGACATTATTGGCAACAACACCATGACCTCTGCCCGATCCCTTAAAGTTTAGTGGAAATCCATACTTATTGTAGCACTTTTCAATAGTATGGCCTTCTTTTCCACAATAAACACACTGAGGTCTCTTTGAATTTCCCCTACCAGTACCAGACATTCTCCCCTAACCTCTCCCTTGACCAGTAAATCTTGGATTAAAGACAACATTACTTTCAACATCTTTTGGGCCATTAACAGCTAACAGAGCAGAATCAACATTAGAATTGCTGTAATTCATCCGCTCCTTATGATTCAGGGCCATTACAAATGCAATCTTAACATCAGGGAGGGGCATAGTCATCAAGACTTGTGACTTAACAGTCCCAAACTTGCCATTTAAACCTTTCAAGAATCTTGTAGTGTAAGAATTAGCATAGTGTTCCCTAATCATAGGTAAAGCTGCACATGTACAGGGAGGGATAGGATTTAAAACCAGATAATGATACCAAAGAGACTTCAATTTAGTGAAATATTCAGTCACAGATAATGAACCTTGTTTAACTTTTTCGATTTCTTCCTCAAGATTGGACAACCTATAAGCATTTGCCCTACCAAATCTATCTTGAAGATCCAACCAAATTTCTCTAGCAGTATCAAAGTACATAACACTTTCAGAATTATTTGGAATCATTGAATTTATAAGCCAAGAAGTTACCAGATCGTTCAATTGCATCCAATGCTCATAACCTGGATCATCCTCTAGGGGCATAGTTGATGTTCCATTGATGAAAGACAATTTTCCTCTTGAAGATAATGCTTTCGAAACAGCTCTTCTCCAGTGATGGAAATTTTCTGTGCCTCTAAGTAAAGGCTGAACTAGAATCAGGCTCGGATTATCCGAATTGGAAGAAGAAGTGACAGCTCCATTGTTAGCAGCCATTATGATCACCAAGAAACGAAATAGAACTTGGAAAAATCATCGGAATTACGTGTTTTGCTCTGATAACATGTTAAAACTCAAAGAAAACTCAAAGAAAGAATGAATTTAAGACTGTAAAACTCTCTGAAACGCCATTGATGAATTCAAGCTATCAAATAAATTTGAATTTTACAAAAGGCGGGATTAGGAAGAAGATGAATACACATGATGAAACCAATGTTAAACTTGAAAATGAACTTCTAACTCTTCCTAATGATCTCTGACCGCTATATATAAAGTTCTAGATTGCTAATTTGTTGTAACTAACTTGTATCCGATCAGAATCGAAAACTACCCAAGTGTTTGATGAAATGCCTAGCCAAAAAAAAACCACTTTTCTACTTGTCTTCTTGTATGTGCTTCAACAGCTCTTGTCTCATTTCTGCAAAATAGTTGAGCAGTATAAATGTAAATATGATTAGAACAATAATAAGGCTAATATACCTATAAATAGATTTACATGCATTGCTTTTCATTTCAACCTATTTCATGCATAACCTGCATTTTTCATGCAAACTAGACAGGTTGCATGTAACAAGCTCAGATGCAGGTAATCGTGCATCTCACTTTGCAAAATGATCAAGCATATTAGATAGCATATGCATTTCATTTCATATAGACAGAAGTCATATCAATCTCTTGCATATTTAAATCAATGCTCATGCAAAACAGATTTCATGAAATATCAAGCTGAAGTATAAACAGAGACACAAACTGCAATTGTTGTATAGTAGCCCTTAAAATTCAGCAAACCGAGCATCAAACTGAAACTAATGTAGAATCCTCTAAAATACAACAAAAAGAGTCACCGCTATGAATAATACACAAAAGTAGGAGCAGGAAAACCGAACAAATTATTAAACTACCAAAACAGTATGAAGAAAAGTATATACCTTCAAGTCGTCTCTCATATGACGCCACTGTCTCTTGACTTGCATCGTACAATCTTCTTTAGCTAGGTGTTACAACAGCTCTAGCGAAGTCGAATATGCAGTTTTGATTGCATCCATTAACTGCCTTCCCGAATGACGCTATCTTCTCTACTATCTCAGCACGTTTCAAAGCCATATCCAAACCATAGAATTTTGATCATACACCTTGATTTTTGGTGGAAATGAAGTGAAAATATGGAACAACAAAAAAGAGCTACAAATTTGTTGATTCCACATCATTGATCAGGGGTTAAGACTTTCCACCATTTAACAGAAGCATAAGCCTAATTCATGGCTTAGATAGATAAAGTGGATCAACAGTTGTAAGCTGAAATCAAATTGATAATACTCAAAAGGGCTTATGTTTGAATGAAAATATGAAAAATCCCAAATCAAAATTCAAGTAAGAAGATGAAAGCATTTTCACTACCATCAACATAAGTATATAACAAAGAGAACCCAACTTCGGCATAAATCTGGAAGCAATAACTAGAAAAGAAAATTCTGAAAAAGAAAAATATGCAGAATCTGAAAAACAAAAATCCGTAAATAAGAAATCAAAACCTTTCCCATTTTATCATTCAATCAAGCAATTAATAACATACAAGAGCAAGAACTACCTAATTTAACCACACGAATTCATATTTAATACGATACCATCTTTCCTTTAGGGGAATACAGTCCATTCTTTTGATCTGATTAAGTTGTAATCATTCCATACCCAATCAAACCCCAATCGGGCAGAACATCAATTAGAAAGAGGAGATTATATACCAATTTACTACCCAATTAGAATTTGTTCATCAATCGATTAAGAAAATGCAATTTAAGGAAAAATGATGTATGCTATTTGCTCTCAAACCTCATTAATTCAAGTGGAAATATTCCATATCTTGCTTCCACAATTGAAGATGAGGGAGTGTTGAAATTTGACTAAAAACATATATATATATATATATATATATTTTAAAAAGAACGAATATAGATGTAAAAGGACCGAAAATTTTTCGCGCTTTTGAGCAAGAGTAATAAAGCAATTTTGGCCAATAGAGCAATAGAGAGAGAATAGACATGCCCAACAATAATCAACAAAATAACAGAAAGGAAATAGAGCATTTAATTTAGTTATGTATATATACTTGCATTCTCTATTTGTAAATTTAGATATGTTCTCTTGTATTCTCTATTTGTAGACATGACAAGAGAAGACTTCTCTTGCGTTTTCATGGATCACGAAGCAATTTACTTCAAAAAAAAAATCCTTATCTTTTTTTTTTTGTATTTTTCTTCTCAAAATTTTAACCACCACTACCCTATCTTTTCAAACAAAGTTTAACTAACAATAGATAGGTGAAATAAATCAACCATTATAGTTGCTCTTAGCACAAAAATAATTTTTTCTACCAATTTTTTTGCTCACAAGTCTCAGTGATTGAGTCAACTCTTTCACAAATTTTCAACTCAGCACATAACAGATTTTAACACAAATTGTGTTTTTTCATAGACTATTCTCAACATGCATCAATCACACTCTGAAGACAAGAACCCTCAACCAAAAGATTCTTGATTTGGTCTTCGAACGTTGATAATCTTCATATTTCCTTCGATTTCTCCTTAGACTTTCCCTCGATTTCTCATCATACTTTCATAGTTTGTAAACGCACTTATCTTCTTCAAAGATCTTGACTTTAAAATCTTCAATTGACCTTCTCAATAAATCATTGGTTGATTCCCCTAAAGAATGATTGTAATAATCACAACTAGCAAGCGGACTAGATTGGTACATAGTTTAGCTCAATTCATGAACAGTCGATCCCAAGATTCGCATTATTAGGATATAATATTATTTCATAATACGCATATACCCAACGAATTCATAGTCAAGATCAAGGTGTGGCCTCATACCAAATTAAATGCATAGTAAAGATGGTCACACAAAAACACAAAGCAATCGACTTCTACGAGTTTGTCACAAGGTACTACCCAAACTATGAATAATTAGAACTCCCTCCAAATCAATGATTTCAAGTAAATCATTATTTGATCATCGAATCCTGATTCTTCAGAGCTACGGGTGTAATTCCCTAATGTGGTTACTAATTCTTTTGCGAGATAGTAGATCCCTATGTGCAACTAACACATTGAAATGAAGCATGTCGACCTTTTTCCGACATGACGCTGGTCGTCTTCTATTTTTCATGATCCGTTCGAAGTAAGATAATTAGCAGCTCGTACTACCGATGTGGTGCAGGTTCACCTTAGTCTAGGACTCACAGCTCGGTACAAGTCTTCAGCGAACTCAAGTAGTGGTGATACAGTCAACATGACTTTAACTTACGATCTTATAGCATTTCTCATTATTCACGCATACAGAGTCATGATAACACCGTAACTGTCCTCATAACTTCTTTTCGTTGACTTACGACTTCATGATGGCATAATCAACTCCTCCACGAAAAAACCTATAAAATGATCATCATTCTCATAAATCATAACTACGTTAATAGCTTGATCCCAAAATCTCTCGTTGCGTAGGCAGTCAATCAAATTTTGGCTCAGCTATAATCATTCTCCAAATCCTCTTGTAATGTAACTCGGGTTATCCTCACAATACCTAATTACCCGAACGTTGACCCGATTTCTCTACTGACGATCTTCTGATATCGTCATATGGTGTTATTTTAAAAGGATCAAATAATTTAATAATTGAAAAATACAAAAAAATCACATACGAAATTACATAAGAGAGCAATTTCAGCAACAAGGTCGATCAAGGGATAAGCTATTTGGATGTTTCCGTACTTTACTTTAGTGTTGGTTCAAATGTGTGGCTATCATTGAAAACAAATTTTGGAATTATTCTGATTATTGTGTAAAGCAAAAGTGGGTGGTGTCGGTGCACTCTCAACAATGGCCGGCGTTGCTGCTGCAACATGTGTTTATGGGTTCGTTTTCAAGACTATACTTCCAGTTTCAGAAAGAAAGACACCGATATTTCAGTCACTCCGGTTAAACTCAGGTGACTATAATTTTTTGCTTTTGGGCATTTATAGCATAAATTTGCTATCATTTTTTGCTTTTGGACTCTCCCATGTCATGTAACACTAAGTTTATTGCAAGTCGAATAGAAGACTTAGAAATGTAGTATTGCTGAAGAGACTGAAAATGGTAGTTTATCAAATCTTGAATGTCCTAATTATTTTTTTTTATCATAAAGAATATCCTAATTAATATCCAGTCTTTCGTTAATTAATATGACGTAGTAAATAAGGTGAATGATATATGTTTATTATGGTTGTGTTCTTTCTTTCTTTCCACCACACTTCATTCTAAATGTCTTCACTCCAGCACTTTTTTAATTTTTTTTTTTTTTTTTTTGGTGAGGGGAACACTACAGTTCTACTTGATCACCCTGTTGTTGTATAGTGTTTTATTATTGTTATTTTATTGTTTTTCCTTTTATAGTTTTGTTGACCAAGTGGTAGTATAAAAGCATTGGTCAAAGAACTTACTTGTAATAAGAAATAGACAAAAAATTATGTAATTGTTCTCGGATGAAATGAAAGAGAAAAAGCATGTTTTCATGGAGCTCTGTTAGGTTTTTGTGTTTTTCCTTTCTTCTTTACGTTTTTTTTCATGGTATCAGAGCGGTTCGCTCAACCAAATTCAATTGATTCTATGATTTTTTTTCGAAGTTTTCCATGGCAAATCAAGAACCTATATATACTGATTTTGAGTCCTTTGTATATTCACCCAAACGAAAATTCACCCTTAGTTTTGGTCCAGCCTTTGCTAGAAGGCAACGATTATCACGCATGGAGCATATCAATGAGGACGGAGCTGATCACGAAGAATAAGGCCGGATTCATCGACGACACCATTCCTCAACCAGATGAGCAGGATAGAACCTTCGAAGCTTAATTGGAACCAATGCAATGCCATGGTTACCTCATGGATTTTGAGTTTAGTAAGTAAAACTATCGCTCGAAGTGTACTTTGGCTCAATACCTCTCAAGAGGTGTAGGAGGATATGAAGGATAGGTTTTCGAATCGAGATTCATATCGATTGTCAGACCTATTAGTGGAATTGAATGGTGTAAATTAAAGCAGGGTAACTCATCTGTAACAAAATATTACACAATGATGAGAGTAATCTGGGATGAAATTGGAATTCTAAGACCTATTCCTAAGTGTGCATGTGCTCTTGGTTGCAACTGCAAGGCAATCGTGAAAGTTTTTGTTGATTATTTTGAAACAGAGTATGTGATACGGTTTTTGAAAGCATTGAATGAGGAATACTTTCAGGTAAGAAAAAGTGAGGAGTATGTCACCCATTCCGCATATTAAAGCAGTGTTTGGTATGGCTCTCAAGTTGTAAAGGCAGTTGCAATATGCAAGTGAAAGGGACTGAAGGATGTAATATCGTCGGATGGATCAAGATCCACCCGATTCGCAAATGGAGAAAGTCTGAGATCTGAGATCTAAGTCAACCAAAAACATAAAATAATAGATCTAAACCTGCGAGGGGTTTAGATTGGTTCTGGTTTATTGTGAATAAACGTCTAGAACAATCCGAGACCCAAGATCCAGGAATTGAGAAGCCACCGTCTTCCGATGTGTATCTCCAAGCAACACCAAGTGGATGGTGATTCAAGCCGCTTGACCTCCTCGTTATGCAACCTTAGAAAAACCCGAAGTTTTTCTAAAACTCGAACCCTTAATATAATGACCGAAATCTCTAAGCCATAATACTACCCAAAATTTCGACTTTTGTGATGTGATAAAAGGCTTGAGAGAACTCTCTTTATATAGGAGAGTAATCATTGTCCTCCAAGGATTAATTAATTAATACAAAATCAATCATATTAATCATTTTCCTTAAAAGATAAATCTAGAATATTCCCAAATTAATAAGGATATACAAAAGATTTTCTTTTCCTTAAATTATTTAACACATAAATAATTTAATAACATGTCTTATTATTTATTAAGAAAACTAATTTCCTAATAAATAATAAAACAAAAAATGCGCCCCAAACCCTATGTCAAAAAGGTCCACACGCATTTTTCATTTTTTAGTAAATCATTACTGAAAATATATTTTCCATGTATTTAATTATCTAAATTTAACTAAACAATTAATCACATATCAATTAAATAATCGTCCAACTATTTAATTATAATTGAGTGAAAAGACGAGAAAACCTATATCTTATATTAGAATCACGTCGGGGCCAATGGGCCCATATTCGATGAAATTCTGATAAATTAAAGAAAATTATTCGTCGGGACCAAACAATAATATTCAATCTATTAATTCCGGGATTACACCACCATAAACCCGGCCCTAACTCTGCGAATATAGATAACTTACACTCAACCATGAGTCGAAAGCGTCCACTCGATATAATCATTACATACGGATAAATCCTCCATAGATCGCTCATTTCGAGTCGGGATATTTCCGTAAACCTTCTCGAAACACATTATCCTTATTTACCATTAACCCCTAGTAATCAATTAGTTCACATACCGGACTAGTAGCTAATTAGTCTAACATGAACTCCGGGATCGATCATTTTCTTAGGGCTAACAAATAAGTGGAATCGTTCATCTACTTCCCGAGGAAGGAATGGATTCTATATCCGTGATAAAGACGGACTTACTCACTCATCCCAGAATAAAGCCAACGAGAAGTGTTGGATCACATATTGCGAAGTGATCCTTACTAACACATAAAACCCTTACTAACACATCAAGTCCAGCCCTATATGATTATCATCATATATAAACGCCCCACTAGGTACCCTATTACTGACAGTCCGGATGAGACTATCACACCGTAAAGTGTTCTGGGCGCATTATTAGCATATTAATCATGAGACCCATACTCAGATTAATGAACGCTACGGACTAAGTTAATTTTAAGTACATCTCACTAACTCAATCCTCTTGTGTATAGCCATACACTGAGTTATGTGATTACATAAACGAGGTACTTAGGGTTTTCAGTTGTGTCTTAATTATAAACATAAATGCATATAATAAGATGAATTATTAATTCTGTCCTAAAACAATTACATAATTGTCTTTCGGGCATTACACCTAACAGGGACATCTCTAACGCACCCATGGTGTTTTCTAATCGGACTCAACATAAATTGCCAAACTACCAGCCTACTAATAGAGGGCAATGGACTACACGGAAACATGGGAAGAAGGCTCAATGAACCCATTGTGGTTTTCATGGGTACACCATTGACACCTCCTACAGGATACATGGTTTCCCCCCAGGGTTTAATTCTAAGCGCAAAGTTAATCAATCTGGTTGAGAGTGTTGCAGGGGCTGAAGATAATTCACATGGAGCTACAAAGAACACTGCTGATCAGACACACACAACTGTAGGGTTCACTAAGGAGCAGTATCAGGAGATTCTGAAGATGATCTAGCATAATCATGTATCAAATTCTAAACAATGAGTTGGAGTGGTGAATCAAGCATCTGTAGTGAAAGCTGCTTTTAATCCTATTGACAGCAATGCATGTAAATGTTTTAACTCCTTGAATTATTAGGTAGTGGACTCAGGGGCAACTGGTCATATATTTTGTTCAATGACTTTTGGTTGAGTCCAACTCTGTGAAAGGAATTACAATAGGGTTAGCGAATCGAAATGAAGTGGTTATAAGTCATATAGGGATAATCAAATTGCTTGGTGACATTTGTTTTTGAAGAATGTTATGTGCATTCCCACCTTTGCCTTCAACCTAATCTCTGTTGGTTGTTTAACTAAAGATAACAATGTGTATGTAGTGTTTAAGTCTGGCACTTGTGTCATTCAGGATATGTGGAGTGGGAAGAAGATTGGAGCAGCTAAGCTTCAGCAAGGTCTTTACATTCTGCATTCTGAGCAGTCTTCACATGTTTCTAGAAATAAGGGTTTGTTGTGTTACAACATATGTTGTTCCATTTGATTTATTGTGGCATTTTAGGTTGAGGCATTTGTCCAAGAATGTTTTAACACAACTTCCTTTTGTTAGTACAAATAATGAAACATATCATAAAAAGTGTTTGTCACATTTTCCCTTTAGCTAAACAAAAGAGACTTGTTTTTCCTTTAAGGGAGTCTGTGTCAACTTCCCTTTATGAATTGGTGCACATGAATATTTGGGGTCCGTATAGAACATCTACCATACATGGTCACAAATTCTTCTTAACTGTGGTAGATGACAACTCAAGGTTTACAGGGTTTATTTGTTGAAATCTAAGGCAGAAGTTCAGGTTCTAGTACAAGATTTTTGTGAGTTTGTGTCCACACAGTTCCACCAAAAGGTGCAGGTTCTTCGAATAGACAATGGAGGGAGTTTGAACTTATTATGCTAGAAGAGAATAGTCCATCAAAATAGCTGTGTGGAAATCCCTCAACAAAATGGGATTGTTGAGAGGAAGCACCAACATTTGTTGAATGTTGCAAAGGCCCTAAAGTAGGAAGCTAATCTACCTATGTCTTTTGGGGGCTATTGTGTGCTACATGCAACTAACCTTATAAACAGTCTGCCCACACATGTCTGGCAAGATGATACCCTTTTTCACAGAATCTACAATAGAGAAGTGGATTATGAACTGTTCAAAGTCTTTGGTTGCCTAGTCTATGCTTGTACCTTGTTTCAATACATATCAAAATTTGACCCTAGAAGCAGACTAAGTGTATATATTGGGAACTCGAAACAACCAAGGGTTTTACATTACTGGACTAAACTACTAGAGATGTGTTTTTTTTCAAGAGATGTGATCTTTCATGAGTCATATTTCCCACATACCTCTTTCAGAACAAGACCTCATCAGCAGTCAGAATGGTTTCCCTACATGTTCCTTGGTGTTCTTCTAACCCTTCCCATTATTCACAACCTATAGATGCAACACCAGACATATTTGATCAACACACTGATGATCACCAATGTGATGTTGGAGATCACACTGATGATCATCATAGTGATGAGTCACTAGCTAATTCCCAACATCCTACTACTGATAATTCACCCATATCACTTCCTGATACTCCTCAAGTTTGGAGGTCAATTAGAACGAAACAGGTACCTAGTTATCTAACAGACTACCTTTGTGCACAAATTTCCAAGAAAACTTCCCACTGCCTCACCACCACACAATCATCCACTAAATTTCAACCACTTACAGAACCTCTTCTTATAAAGCAGTTATACATCCTCAGTGGAGAGAGGCAATGGATAAAGAGATCACAGCTCTTAAACAAACACAAACCTGGGAACTAGTGGATCTACCTCAAGGCAAACACCCTATTTGTTGCAAACGAGTCTTCAAAATCAAGTACAAACCAAATGGGACTGTTGAGAGGTACAAGGCTAGTCTAGTTTCCAAAGGGTAAACCCAACCTATGGGGTTGATTACGAAGAAACCTTCTCTTCTTTGGCAAAAATTACTACTATCAGACTGCTCATTATCATGCCTTTCAAGCAATGAGGCTAGATAACAGGGATTTATCCCATGTGTCCACACCGTTACTTGGTTTTGCTGGGACATCCGTTATACCCATGGGTAGGATTGAGCTGATTACCACCTTTGGCCAGGAGCCAAGGAGTCGAACCCTGGATATTAGTTAAGTTTTTGTTCGATCCCCATCTCCCAATAATATCATTATAGGTCGACCAGCACTGATTGACCTCCGAGCTGCCATCCCTTTAGCTCATAATAGTCTTAATTTTCCCTCCATATATGGGTCGGCAGAGGTCAAAGGGGATGTGGAAACATCCAGAAATTGCTATACTACCATTACCAACGGAGAGGCAGCAGCCCGACAGGTCCTTATGGAGGAACTCCTCCCAGAAGACGAGGAAACCTGGTCCTCAGAAGGCAAAGTAGAAAATGTTTGTCTGTGGGACGGTCACCCTGAACTGACAATAGCAGTTGGAGCATGGTCCCTGACTCGCACAAAGAACAACTCATCGGGGTACTCAAAGAATTTCGAGATGTGTTTGCACGGAAAGCTGAAGATATGCCTGGTCTATGCCCGGATCTCACAATTCACAGACTAAACATGGACCTAAATAGGAAGCCAATACGACAGAAGATGAGGCACTTTGTGTAGGAAAGCATGGACACGATTTAAAAAGAAGTGTCCAAGTTGGTTTATGCGCAAATTATTAAGGAAGTATTATACCCAGAGTGGCTAGCAAATCCCATGTTAGTCAGGAAACCTGACAGAAGCGGGAGGATGTGTGTGGACTTCACCAACCTCAACAAGGCTTGCCCCAAAGATTGTTACGCTCTACCCAAGATAGACCGCCTTGTAGATTCCACCATCGGTTCGAGGTGTTTGCATTCTTGGATGCTACAGGGGTTATCATCAGATCCCTATGGACCCTAAAGACACAGAAAAAACCTCATTCATAACCGAGTTCGGAACTTACTATTATATAACCATGCCATTCGGCCTAAAGAACGCGGGAGAAACCTACCAGAGGGCAATGAATAAGATCTTCAGTGGCCAAATTGGCAGGTGCATAGAGGTATATGATGATGATTTGCTGATTAAAAGCAGGACTCTTGATCAATACTTGAAGGATGTCAATGAAGTTTGCGGGGTGCTTTGGTGAACGCAGTTGAAGCTCAATCCAAAGAAGTGCACATTCGGGGTAAGATTGGGCAAGATTTTAGGGTATATGATTTCAAAAGAAGGAATCAAAGCAAACCCGGATAAGCTAGACACATTACGAACCATGCCCTCACCAAAAAGTGTTAAGGAGGTTTAGAGGCTGACCGGGCTAATGGATGCCCTAAGTAAATTCTTGGCCAAATCAGCTCAACGCGCCCTTCCTTTCTTTAAAATCCTGAAGAAAAAGACTTTTTTTAAAATCCTGAAGAAAACGACCCCGTTCTAATAGAACCAGGAGAGTCAGCGGGCTTTCGAAGAATTGAAGTGTTACCTAGCAGATTTACCGACCTTGACATCCCCAAAAGAGGGAGATGTGTTGTCACTCTATCTATCAGTTTGTGAAGAGGTTATAAGCGTTGCATTGGTAAAGGAGCAAGATCGAATGCAACATCCGATCTTTTATGTAAGCAAGGCCTTGCATGGCCCGGAGGTTCGATATACTAACACTGAGAAATTGGTGTTGGCTTTGTTGCATGCTTCTAGGAAATTGCGACCATATTTCCAAGCTCACACCATCAAGGTAGTAACCGATCAGCCCTTGAAATATGTGTTAGGTAGGCCGGAAACATCAGGAAGATTGGCAAAGTGGGTTTTGGAACTAGCCGAATACGACTTGGAGTTTTGCCCACGAACTGCAATAAAGGCCCAATCTTTAGCCGATTTCCTAACAGATGGAACAACTATCACCGTCAACCAAGAACAGCCGAGCAGCGAGAATGAACAATGGACGCTCTACGTAGACGGAGCGTCGAGCAATGAAGGATCTGGGGCTGTTTCCTATTGGTTAGTCCTAAAGGAAATGAATTTCCTTATACATTAAGCTTCAGCTTTCAAGCTACAAACAACGAATCCGAGTATAAAGCTTTGATCACCGGACTACGGTTGGCAATAAGGCTTGGAACAAAAAAATTGCAGGTTTATAGCGACTCTCAGCGGGTCGTAAACCACATCAAAGGGGAATACAGGGCAAAAGAAGAACCCATGAAAAGACACTTAGCCGTAGTTTAAATACAGATAGACCAGATTCCTCATACCCAAAATAAACAGGCAGACGCGCTATCAAAAATGGCGTCCAATTTTAAGACTAACAAGAAGGTATTAGTTGAATAGCTGCAGGAAAGAAGCTACGAGCAACAAACAGTCCTTCCCACTGACCGAACTCAGGCCAAGAAAATAAAGCTCTTAGCAACCAGGTACTCCCTATTTAATGATATACTGTACCGAAAGTCGTACATTGCCCCATGGCTCAGATGTGCAACTCAGGAAGAAGGAGACTATCTCCTCTGAGAAATACACTTGGGGATATGTGGAAACCATCCGGGAGCTCAAACTTTGGCATGAAAATGCCGTCTCTTCGGCTACTACTAGCCTACAATATAGCAGGATGCGCAAGAATTGGTCCAGAATTGTAAGCCATGCCAACTGCACTATAATATGTCTCATCAGGCCTCATAACCAATGACCCCTATAGTTTCCCCATGGCCCTTTGACCAATGAGGAATAGATCTCATCGGACCTTTGCCCCGAGAGCACTGGGGAGCAACATATTTCTGGTAGTTGCTGTGGAAAATTTTACAAAGTGGGTGGAAGCAGTGCCTCTCATCACCATTACCGCCAAGGCCATTCAAAATTTCTTATGGAAAAACATCTTCTACAGATATGGTATCTCAAAAGTGTTGATCTCTGATAACGGGATACAGTTCGAAGATAGCACGGTGCGAGAATGGTGTTCCGAACTAGGCATTACACAACACTTCACCTCGGTCGGGTACCCTCGGGCGAATGGACAGGTGGAACAAACCAATAGACAGATAAAAACAGGAATGAGAAAGAGGTTGGAAGAGGAAGGAGAAAATTGGGTTGAGAATCTACCCAACATCCTTTGGGCCTACAGAACTACACCAAATTCGGCAATCAGGGAGACACCTTTTTCATTAACATATGAATGTGAATCTGTAATTCTTGCCGAAATCGGACTCCCATCTCCGAGGTCCGATTTGTACTCTCAAACAGATCAAGGAAGCAAGCTTAGACATGCAAAAGATGACCATGAGGAGAAGTTGGACATAGCCTTTATCAGGATGGAAAACTACAAACAACGGCTCTCTCTATACTATAATTCTAAGGTAAAACACACCTACTTTAGGGTGGGTGACTTGGTCTTGCAAAAAAATGAAGTTAGCCGTCAAGGGCCCTAAGGGAAGCTAGACCCGAACTGGGTAGGACCCTACAAGGTGGTAAAAGTGTATGAGAAAGGCTCTTATCAGCTGGCAGACGCTAATGGCCGGACTATTCTCAAAAGCTTGAACGCCAACATTTGTGCAAGTATTATGCCTAAGCAGGACGCACCTGACTAATATTGACGAGAGGCAGATCTCCTATCTATGTCCGCATGTCAGACACGCTAAGCTCCGTATGTCGGTCTCAATGTAATTGTAATTTATGTCCACAGGTCGGACCCGCTGAGGTCGGACTCAATGTCATTGTTATTTATGTCCGTAGGTCGGAACTGCTGAGCTCCGCAGGTCGGACTCAGTGTAATTGTTATTTATGTCTGCATGTCAGACCCACTGAGCTCTGCAGGTCCGACTCAGTGTAATTGCTATTTATGTCCACAGGTCGGACCCGCTGAGCTCCGTAGGTCAGACTCAATGTACTTGCTATTTATGTCCGCAGGTCGGACCCGCTGAGCTCCGTAGGTCGGACTCAGTTTAATTGTTATTTAAGTCCACAGGTCGGACACGCTGAGCTCCGCAGGTCGGACTCAATGCGATGTTTATATAAATCTGCAGGACGGACACACGGAGTTCTCAGGGCAGACTCGCTGTGATTCAAACCAAAGGAATCCGAACGTTAAACCTATGAGTGTGCCATTCGAAATCCGATTACTGTCAAAAGGCACACTGGCGGGACCAGTATGGTTGGAAGATAAATAACAAAATAAATATTCTATAAAGGAAAGCTGCAACAAATTTGCTACAACGAGCTAGCGTTTACAAAAAAAAATAACGACAAGACCCAGCCTAAGAAGCGTCAGGAACTGAATCCTTAGCAGGTGCTGGAGTCGGAGCAGAAGAGGAAGCCTGGACGTCATGGGTTGGCCTAGTAGGGTTGATGTATTATTTTTATATGATTGAATTTACGTGATTTTATTATGTTTTATCGACAAATTCTATATAAAATATATGAAATTATGATATAATTAGTATAAAATATTAATCTTTATAGTTTGGTATAGTTAGTAGTAAAAGTTAGTATTTATAGTAAAAAGTTGTAGTTTTTGTACGGTTTTAGTGACCGAATATTGTGTCTATTTTACACGGGTATTGTGTGTTTATTTCATTGCGAAATCCTAAGATGAATCAAATCCCGAGTCTGCATACTTTTTGAAGTCAATTCAAGTTGTTGGAAGGGAGTTATAAAGCGTCACTGATATAAATGATCAAGGGAATAATTGTTTCTGAATCTCGAAAAAGGACGTATAATACAAATGGCTCATCGAGAATACGTTTTCTGAAGAAGTGATCTTGATAAAAGTTGTAGAGAATTCAACGAGCTTTTCAACGGAAGTTCGATTATGTCATTCTGATATCAAGAATTCAAGTTACGATTTTTAGAAGTTAGTGTGTAATTATATATAATTATATATAATTACAACACAGCACAAGTGATGATTAGGGAGTAACATGCTTGCACATGCTGATAACTAACTGTAATGATTGTCATCATTACACCGGACCGATCCGCAGATTTTCGGGACCGGTCCGGGAAGGAGCTATTTCTATAAATAGAGGAGATCAGAGCTCACTTTCAGTGTACCAATATATATATACAATATCCTATATATATTCTCTCCCTCTTCTTTCTCTTTTTATTTTCTTTTCTTTAGTTTGTAAATAGGCCTTATGCCAAAATAAATTAGTAGTAGTAGTATCGTAGTAATGCTCGGGAAATTCTCGAAGGTTCGATGTTGCTAAAGTCGTTGTAATATTCCGGAAAAGACGATTTCTGAGTCAACAGTTGTAATCGGGTAATTTCTATAATAATTATGTTTGTTATTTTCTTCCTTTTAGTTTTTATAATGTTATTAGGCTAAATCTAATAACTAGCCAAAGTTATGTAATCATATTATTTCGATCTTTTATAATGGAATCTTTGTTAAAATAAAATTGACTAAAATTGAGTTAAAATGAATCTTTTTCTATTTCGCTACGTAACGATAATATATTCGAATGAAGTAATCAATCATGATGAATACCACATATAACTCGATGATGAACTCGACCGAGAAGTCGATATGAGTAAAAATAGAAAAACCGGAGGTAAAATGGCCGTCGATTAACGGAATCCTATTTCCTACCCGGGCGATTTGTCCTGGAAAGATAAATCTTATTAAAATTTGTACTCGAGATCTTAATAATGTTAAAATCACAATTTAATTGAAACTACACCGCTTGTATTAAATCGATCCGCTTGACAACCGGAGCCTCTTGAATAACATCGGCCATCCGACAAATGGAATCACCTCTTTTATCCGGGGTAGATTTGTACTGCACACTGCTTTGACTAACTAAGTTTAGCATGGGGCGTTGTGGACATTGGACCGATGACTTTTGACATATGACAATTTCATACGCTCGTGTGAGGAGGAATTGTTGACATTAGAGAGTCGCCGTTTCATTTGCTCAATTGGACCTAAAAGGAAGATCGAACACATTCCATTAAATGAAAAGATTGAATAAATTGATTACATATACTTTGGCTAGTCTAATCTTTAAACTATATATTGGTATCTATATATTTATATATATATATATATATATATATTTTACTATTTATGTACATCTATATATATATATATATATATATATATTATATTAGAATAACTTTTAAATTACGCATTTATTTTATGTTGGTTAGAGTAGTAGTAATTTGTGTTATAAAATTGCGGTTTAGATCGAGTTAATAAGCGACTATTTGGTGTTTAACCACACTTAAAAGAATTACCATTTTTTTCCTCGAGGATTCGACACACGACTCACCACTTTATCACTACAATTTGACCCGGTACATCGCCGGTTAGGATCCGTCTAACCTAGAAAAGGTCATCCCTTTCTTGACGCCGCTTTTTAAGGTCCAGTTTCGTGACGTCGACTTTTCAGCGCCGTTGCCGGGGAGACAAAGTCGCTAATTTTTTTTGTGTCTATGGTTACTACTTGTATTAGCTTAAAATTCTCGAGGATAAACCAACACTCTTCTTATCACATTTCTTTTTTTATATTTTTCGTTGGTATCTACTTTCTTTTAGTACCAATTTTCTTCTTCTTTAAAACTCGAGCATTTTTTTATTTTCGTTAGTTGATGACCAGAAGCGGTAAAGCCTCACTTACTCCTTATAAGCCTGATATAAACGCTTACGAAAGACAGTTGCGGATAGAGAGTAAACGTGGTCAAACCAGCTTAGGACTCCTTGGAAAATCTCCAACGGAATCATCTTCTAATAAAAATAAAGAAATGGCTGAAACTAGTGATGAAACAAACGAACAGAGGCTAGATCATGCTTTAGGGCATGGCCAAAACCCTGTTAACCCTAATAATAATCAGAATAATAGAATCAATCAAGGTCGGAACCAGAATAATCGTAACAATCCGCCAAACCCGAGACCTATTTGTGATCAAACTGTAAGGAGAAACCAGACTAATAATCCCATACTTTTACCAAATGAAGGAGCGAATAATTTCGAAATTAAGTCTCATCTTTTTGGTTTAATTGACGCAAGAGCCCAATTTCTAGGAGAAGATGATGAAGATCCACATCATCATCTCTATCTGCTTGAAGAAGCGTGCAATACAAACCAAAAGTCAAGGTGCTCATAAGGAATTAACGAGGATGACTATGTTTCCTTTTTCTTTAAAAGGAAGAGCCCGAGATTGGTTTATGTCGCTTCCACACCATTCGTTAACTAGTTGGGAGGATATTCAAACTGAATTTCTGAAACAATATTTCACTCCAGGACGGAATTTGGAATTAAAGGTCGAGGTTGCTAATTTTAGACAAGGATCTGAAGAAACACTTGGGAATGCGTGGGAAAGGTTTAAAAATTGTTAAGAGCTTGTCCCGATCATGGTTATTCCTTAGATATGCAAATTTAACTTTTCTCGTCAGTAAATTAAGAAAAGATTCACGTGCGGTGATGTAGATCATGCATGTGGTGGTTCATTAATGATGAGTGAAGCTCAAGCAGTTCTTTATGATGCTATAGAAAAGATTTCCAAAATAACGAGAATGTGGAAACCGGTTCTAGCACTAGAAAAGTAGCTTTTGCGGAAGAATGTACGTCAAATACGGAAGTTACGGCACACTTGGAGAATTTGAGTAGAAAGTTTGATGGATTACAACAAGGAAAGAATAAAAATTCGAAAAATAGTATGCCAACCGAATACTCAAATCATGATAATGTGTCATTAGGGATAGAAGAACCAACAGGATATTCAAGAGAGGAAGTGAGTTTTCTTGAAGAAAGATAGGAATTTGAACAATGCATATTCAAACTCATTTAATGCTATTAGAAGAGACCACCCAACTTTTAGATGGTCCAAAAACCTAGTAAGCCAGACAACCGCCGTATCCAGATTCGAAGATAAGAATATGAATAATAATCAAGTTTATCAAGGAAATACATCTAATCGAGAATTTACAATCATTACCAAGATCCTATCCTCAAGATACCACTCAAAGTATACCAAGAACTCAAAGTTTAACTCAATCTACTGAAGGGGGTGAAAAATGGGAAAAGCGATGGAAAATATGATGGGTGTAGTATCTACTCAAGCTAAGAATATGGAAACAATGATGACTTCTATAGGTTCATCAAGAAGGACATGAGTTCAATGAAAACATCTATGAATGGACATGATACCGAATGAGAACGATAGAAGCTTCATTAAGGAATATGGAAGATCATTTGAGTAGGGAAGGTGAACGTAACAACAAGTGAGACCTCCTGGAGGATTACCAAGTAATCTTGAAAGAAACCCAAGAGAGGTAAATGTTGTAGTTACGAGAAGTAGGAAACTCTATGGTAGTAATGGAGTAGAAAACTTGGGAATAATGAAGTAGAAAATGATTTAGATAAAAATGAAAAGACTAAAGATGAACTTGACTTTCTTGATGAGGAAGAAGAAATCATAGAGAATTTCTTGAAAAGGAATAGAAGTTTGGAACACGAGAATGAAGGTGAAAAATGGGTAAAAATCCTAGAATTTTGAAAGACCCCATGGATAAAGATTTAAGAACTTTATTTAAGGAACATTTGAGAATAGAAGATAAAGAAAACAAGGATGAAAACAGGAAGAATCAAGGAATCAAGTAGAGATTGATTCAGGGAATATTTTAAAGGAAAAAATTCAAGAACACAAAACATGGCGATCAAGTAATATTCCAAAGGATAAAGGAAAAGAGAGAATGACTTCGAAACCAAAGGTTATAGATTTAGAGTCTTTACCTTTCCCACCTAAAGATCAAATTAAAAAGATTAAGACTGATCAGAAGTATGCTCGTTTCCTTAATACTTTTCGTCATATTCATGTTAATATCCTCATTATCGAAGCTCGATAAATATGCTGCCTATGGAAAGTTTTTGAAGGATATACTATCAAACAAGAAAAATTAGAGGAATATGAGAATATATGCCTAAATGAAGAATGTTCTGCACTTCAAAAGATAAGTTACCACCTAAACTGAAAGATCCTGGAAGTTTTACGATTCCATGTGAAATTGGAGGATTTACGCTTAAAAGGTCTTATGTGATCTTGGAGCTAGTATAAATCTCATGTCTTATGAGGATTATAGAAAGCTAGGCATGGAAAGCTTACTAAGATCGAAATGACTCTGCAAATGGCGAGATAGATCGATTAAGTACCCTAAAGGAATTATTGAGGACATATTGGTTAAAGTAGACAAGTTCTATTTTCCAAGTGAACTTCGTAGTTATGGAAATGGAAGAAGGATTTTCAGCGCCACTTATCTTAGGGCGTCCATTTCTAGCTACGGGGAGAACTTTAATCGATGTTCGAAAGGAGAATTAATTTTGAGAGTCAATGAAGATGAAGTTGCTTTCAATATTTTCAAAGCTATGAACCATCAATATACATCACGAGTAATCATGTTCGTTTATAGAAGATATTCATTCTGCCTATGATAATCGATTACCAACTTCAAGACAGTTAGAAGAATGTTTAACTTTATCTATCTATAAAGAAGATGAGGAAGACATTGAAATGAAAGAGATAATCCTTTCTCTAGATAAAGGAAGTTTTACTTTTAAACCACCATGGCATAAGTATTTGGAGTTAGAACTAGAAGGACCAGTTCTTAAATCATCAATAGAAGATCCGCCAAGAATGCGGAATTGAAACCGTTACCTTTAAATCAAATATGCTTTTCTTGAAAATGATAACCTTTTACCAGTTATTATTTCATCAACTTTAACGGAGCAACAAGAAGATCAATTACTAGGAATGTTGAAAAAGCATAAGAAAGCTTTTGGATGGACAGTTGCTGATATTCGAGGTATTAGTCCTGAGATATGTGTTCATAAGATAATTCTAAAAGAAGATGCTAAACCTTGTATTCAACCGCAACGCCGCCTCAACCCGAATTTACAGTTAATCGTTAAGAAAGAGGTTATTAAGCTATTAGAAATGGGAATAATCTTTCCTATATCGGATAGTGAATGGGTAAGTCCAACTCAAGTTGTACCAAAGAAAGGAGGTTTCACAGTGAAAGAGAATGATAAGAATGAAATGATCCCAACAAGGGAAATTACAGGATATCGAATGTGCATTGATTTTAGAAAACTAAATGATCATACTAAGAAAGATCATCATCCACTTCCATTCATAGTACAAATGTTGGAGCGTTTAAGTGGACATAAGTATTCTTGTTTCTTAGATGGTTATTCGTGTTATTTACGATATTCATTGCAAGTAGGAGATAGGAAAAGACTACTTTCACTTGTCCTTATGGAACTTTTGCGTATAAAAGAATGCCGTTTGGTTTATGTAATGCTCTGCTCGCTTCAAAGATGTATGATGTCTATATTTTCCGATATGGTTGAGAAATTCTTAGAAATTTTTATGGACGACTTTAGTGTTTACGGAGACTCTTTTAATGGTCATTTGTTACACTTAGAACGAGTATTACAACGTGAGGATACCAATTTAGTGCTTAATCGGGAAAAATGTCATTTGATGGTATCGGAAGGAATTGTACTAGTCATAGAATCTCTGAAGTAGGAATTGAAGTTGATAAAGCTAAAGTCGAGGTAATCGAGAAATTGCCTCCACCGATTAATCTAAGAACGTTAAGAGGATTTCTTGGACATGCAGAGATTTTATAGAGATTTATTGCAGATTTTTCAAAGATAGCAAAACCTCTAAGTCATTTGCTTGAAAAGAAGTATCTTTTACTTTTGATAGTAAATGTATGGAAGCATTTAAGACCACAAAGCGAAGTTGATTCTCGCACTGATGTTGGTGGCACCAAACCGGATTTACCTTTTGAGATTATGTGTGATGCAAGCGATTTAATTTGTAGGAGTCTGCTTTTAGGTCAAAGGTATAATAGAATTCTCAAAGCTATTTTCTATGCATCTCATACGTTAAATGCAAATTTCAACTAAACTATGCAACTACTGAAAAGAAGCTGTTGGTGTGTGATTTTTGCCTTAGATAAGTTTAGATCGTATATTGTTGGCTCTAAGGTAATAGTTTATACAGACCATTCATTCAAGATTGAAATATTTACCGAGTAAGAAAGATCTGAAACCACGTCTTCTTAGATGGATTCTCCTACTTCAAGAATTTGATATTGAGATTAAAGATAAAAAAGGAAGTGAGAATGTAGTAGCAGATCATCTAAGTAGAATGGAAACTGAGGAAGAAATAGGAAATGAAATTAAGGATTCATTTCCTGATGAACAACTGTTTAGAATCGATATGCCTTCAACCATGCAGTTATTAAGGAGAAGAATTCCTTCTAAGGAAAATTCACCTTGGTTTGGAGATATCATTAACTACTTAACCTGTGATTACATTCCGTCTCATTGGACTTGGCAACAGAAAAAGAAGTTCTTTTATGACTTAAAATTTTATTACTGGGAGGAACCAGACCTTTTCCGTAAATGTTCGGATGGGATAATCAGAAAATGTGTGCCTGATAATGAAATTTTAAGTGTTTTATCGTTTTGTCATGATCGTGAGGCAGGAGGTCATCATGGAGGTTGGAAAACTGCTTTTAAAGTCTTGCAATGTGGTTTTTATTGGCCTACACTTTATAAAGATGCGTATACATATGTTAAATCTTGTGAATCATGTCAAAAATGGGGAAATATATCGAAAAAACATGAAATGCCTATGCAACCTATTTTAGAATGTGAGTTATTTGATGTTTGGGGTATAGATTTCATGGGACCTTTCCTATATCGTTTGGAAAAAGATTTATTCTTGTAATGGTAGATTATGTTTGAAATGGGTGTGTGAAGCTCTTCCCACTAATGATACCAAGGTTGTCATACGATTCCTTAAAAGAACATATTCACTAGATATGGCATTCCGAGGCGATCATTAGTGATGAGGTCACACTTTTGCAATCGACCATTTACTAAGTTAATTGAAAAATATGGTGTAACGCATAAGTTAGGAACGCGCCTTATCATCCGCAAACCAAAGGGGTCGTGTAGAGGTGTCGAATAGAGAGATTAAAAGAATCATAGAAAAACAAAGGATTCAAACCGTAAAAGCTGGCGCGTTAGACTAGATGATGCGTTATGGGCATACTGAATGACCTTTTAAAACTCCAATTGGTCGTTCTCCTACAAATTAGTCTTTGGTAAATCTTGTCATCTCCCAAGAGTTAGAACACCGAGCATTCGGGCTATTAGATTTTTAAATTTCGATCCTAAGGTTGTGGTGATCATAGACTACTTGATTAATGTAATTAGAAGAATTTAGCCTTGATTCATATGAAAATGCTCGAATCTACAAGGAACGCACGAAATCCTTCCATGATAAGAGAATATATAGTCGTGAGTTCCATGTAGGTGATCGAGTGTTATTGTACAATTCACGTTTAAAGTTGTTTCCGGAAAGCTTAAATCAAGATGGGCGGGACCATTTAAAGTAACACGAGTTTATAAATCCGAGTCATTGAACTAATCGATGGGAATACAACTTTTATAGCCAATGGTCACAGGTGAAGCTATTTCGGAAGGTGAAGAAGTCTCTCTCATAAATGAAGTGATGTTCTTTGATCGACCCTCCGAAAGAATAAAAAGCGATTAACTCACGAAAAGTCAAAGTATCAAATTACCAGGTTTTATCTTTACTTTTATATGTCTAAACTAGTTTCGTCTTTTACCGGATAGACGTAAAAGAACTGGATGTCTTTTTTAGATAGATTAGGAGTTTTTGTTTTGCTTTTGAAGTTTGGTTTTAATAGAGATATCGCCTTTACTATAGAAGCCTTAGTTTTTGAAAAGAACAAGCAATTGTTGAGAGAGAAAAAATTGAAAGAAGTTTGTAATGGTACGTCGAGAAGCTCGATAAAGAGAAGGGCTAAGTTTTTAAGGAAGTGCAGAATCTGTGGAAAGATTGAACACAATGGGCAATGTGGGAAAAATATAACTCAATCTCAGAGTGAGTGTTTGAATGTAATTAAGAAGGGAACGATTAGGTGGTTAACCGAAAATCCCGATGGACTTCCAAGACTTAATTCAAACGCTACATTTCTAGGATATAGTTTGCTTGAACGGTATGTTAGAAATCTGGAGTTTATAGAAATTGAAGAATTAGAAACCCCGTAAGTTCAAGTCTTTTATTGTTTTTAGTTTTATAAATTTTTTTGCATAACTTTGAAAATTTTATAAAATTGGATCTTTATAAAATTAAGGAGTTTTATAAAAGTTTTATAAAAAGTTTTAAGTTTTTAGATATTTTATAAAAATTAATATAAATTTATTGAATTTTTACAAACTTTTAAATAAGTTTTATAAAGATTTTATAAATTTTGAGAAATTGTTATAAAATTTATAAATTTTATTATAAAGTTTTTATTGAGTTTTATAAGTTTTAAAAAAAGGAAAAAAAAGAAAAAAAAAATTTTCGAAAAAATCATAAAAAATTTCACACGGACCGATCCGGCCCTTACACCGGACCGATCCGGGATCGATTTAACCTAAAAAGACGGGATCTTTTCTTTCTTCTTCATTTCTCCTCTTTTCAAACAGCAGCCGCACCACCACCTCCACCCCCAAAAATTTTCTTTTTCTCTTCAAAATACAAATTACACTATACCATTACATACATTCTTCCTCTTTTACTCTCCTCTCTTCACCAAAAGTGAAAAATTTGAAAAAGATCGAACACAAGCTCCATTTCATCCCGGTGGCTTATACGACTTTTCCGGCCACTTTTCACCGTTTTGTTCACTATAAGGTATAATTTGTTTACTCTAGTTATCAATTTCATGATTTTTATAATTTTTAGATTTACTTTCAACTATTTTGATTTTTAAGTGTGTTGTGACATTTTATTTGTGTTGTTTTTGTTTGTGTTTGTGTTTTTTTTTTTTTTTTTTTTTTTTTTGTGTTTTATTATTCCAAAATTCGTAGAATGGCCTCATCTAGTCGAAAAATCTCTAAGAAACGAAAGCCTAATATTCCAATAGAAGTACCGGTAGTAGAATTAAAAGAGTTAACACCGGAAGAAGAATCTGTTAGTTTTGCTGCTACAGCTTCACCTCAAGCTAAGAATGCTTATAAGAATATCTATAGTAAATGTGGAGTTGTGTTGGAAAGAGGCTTAGATTTTGATGACTTAGGAGAGGAGGTTAGGCGTATTTTTGCGAGACGCCAATGGTTGGATTTTGCAGCTCAGAGGACAGGAGAGATCAATACTACCTTAGTGGCAGAGTTTTATGCGTTTCGTCTACTTTGACACCCACTGAGGGTAGTATGATAGAGTCTATTCCCCTTAGGTCTAGACATGTTTCTTTTAGTCCGGAACTTATTAATGCTGTTTTAGGGGTAGAAGTTTTTCCAGATGAAGAGGATTACAGAGCTGTTTATAGATTAGATGATCCTGCTATGTATGAGCAGATTGCCTCTAGAGCTCAGAGGGAGTTTGATGCTACAGCAGAGTGGGTGGACAACAGATTTAATTATGGGAAATGTTTTAGAGATCTGAGGGCAATCAAAAGATTTTTGAGCCATACTCTCTATCCCACTACCAAACACACCGCCTTTGGTAAAGAAGATTTATGCATTACTTGGGCGATGATTCATGATGTTAAGGTGGATGTGGGGAAGATCATGTATAGAAGGGTTTTCGAGTTTATTGTTACTGCCAAGGCAGGGAGTCACATGTACTTTCCTGGCTTTATTTCGGATTTATGTCGTAGATCAGGAGTTCCTTTCCTATCTAACGATAAGTTAACTATGGCAGATGAGTCCCTGATAGGCCCTAGTCTGAGGAGGTCTCCAGAGGGTTCGATAGACTCGATAGTTAGACGTAGTGCACCTCCACCAGTTCCACCAGTTTCAGCATTTTCATCTTTTTCTGATCAGCAGCAGTCTTCTTTTCCAAACACCATTACATACGATATGTTTCAATCCTTAGTGTCAGATGTCGCCCGAGGACAGGCTAATATGGCTTTGTTTGGTTTGGCGAGTAGCGTGGAGTGATGATTTACGTAGAGGATGTTGAGACATGAAAGCGGATGCATCTTGATCCTTCTTTCGATAAAAGCGCCTATCCGCCTGCATCAATCTAACCCATATACGTTACCAGAATGGATAGCACCTATTCCACCATCTCAGAGCTTTCATCATATGCCAAATCCTTTTGAAAGCCAGTCTAGTGGTCAGGGTGTCTTTTATACAGGTTCTCAGGGTACTGTTACATCTAGCTGGGGAGGATTTTCGGATTTTGCAAGGATGACGTCAAGTATGAGTTCGATAGGTCTCGACAGTTCAGTTCGGACCACGACTACGTTTCCACAGCCAGTTACGTCATCGGTTCCAAGTTTGAATGATCCAGTTTATCCAGCTGAGGATGATGATGTTGACATTATTTGATTTCGTACAACTTTGTTAATTTTAAACATTTTCTGTCTGTTTATTTTATTTTCCGCATTTTAATTTTATTAAATACTAAGTTTGCTAATTTAATAGTTTTTCGTTTTCTTAATCGTTTTATGTCGTAGTAGTAGATTTAATCACTTTTAATAGTATTTAAATATTTCATAAAAAAATCTAAAAAAAATATATATATTTTCGTATGTCGTTTTTAAAATATAATTCGTGTATCGTTTATCCGTATCATTTAGATATGTTTTATTTTAAACTCTAATAGCCATGAGCCTATTAAAGATAAACAAAGAGAACTTGAATTTTACAACCTTCACACGGTAAAAATATCTTAAAGCCGGACCGGTCCGGTCGGTTTTCAGAGACGAGATATATCCGTCTCGTGATCATCGTAGAGATTGCTACCGATGGAAAATCCGGGTTGTTCGTCAACTATTTGAGATAGTTGTTAGTGGTTTTATTTAATTTAGTTTAAGTTTGGTTTGCTTTAATAAGTTAGAGTTGATTAAGGTTAGTAAGTTAGTTAGTAAGTTTGTGTTATTTTGAATTTCTTAGTGTGTAATAGTTTCTTTTTGTTTAATATATATGTTGTTTGATTTTAATATACGCGTATTATCGATAATTATAACGATCATCTATAATTTTAATTTAATTTTCGAACCTACTTTTTCATACTCATTGAACATCGGGACGATGCCACTTCGTAAGTGGGGAGTAGAGTTAGGTTTGAAAATTTCATTAAAATTTTCGAAAAAATAAAAAATAATTATAAAATATAACCTTTTTCATATAAATTAGTACTTTAATTACTTATTTCTTAGTTTTAATTTTTTCTTGAATAATTTAAGTTGGTTAATATATGAATAAAAATGATATAATTTGAGAAGATTAATTTTTGATTTAGTAAAATATATTAGATATATAATGAATATGTTTTATATCTTTTATAAGATTTTTAAGATTTTGAGTATGTATAACTAAATAATTTTTGTCAAATATTTCTTTTATGGAATTATTCAAGTAATTTTCAAATTTATAAATAAATTTTAGATAATTTTCTTTTAAGATAAATTATGAATTTGGAATCAAAATTAGGAATGATGATTTTGGCACCACAAAAATATAACTATATAATGAAATAAGCTTCTCACCCGAATAAAATTTCCAATTTTGACCACACCTCGACTTTTTAAAGAGTGATCAAGACCTCACTCGAATTTAGCCATTTTGATTAACTAGAAATTTCCGACCCTTAGCTTGTTTTGGTCTACATTTCTTTGCATCCTTCGAGTTTATGCGTCTTATGAGAGAGGAAATGATGACAAAAAGAGTTAAGAGTTGAGAAAAATGGTATATGCTGAGATTGGAATGAGTTCAGATATGTTAGTGCCCTATGAAAAATTTATATTAGGAACAAAGCACCATTTTTACTGCACGAATTAATCAAATATCGTGTATCTTCCTATCTTTGATCGACAATATAAAAATAAAATATATCGGTAGTAGCTACCAATGATTTGAGTGCAGTAGGGTGTTATCTAGAAACGTCCTATATCACTATGAGGTATAAAGCTCCCGATAAAAATTCGAATCATAAGATCTCAAGAATAATTACGGGTTTAAGGAAACCGGACTCGTAATTTTAGATCGAAAGAGTAGTACTCCGATCAATCTTGATGAAGCAATGCTTGTAAGTTTGATTTTCTACACACACTCACGCTTTAGTTCTTAATATTAAAAAAAAAAAAAAAAAAAAAAAGAAGAAAAATCAAAAATAATTGGAATAAAAGGATGTTACTAATCAGAACTGTTTTTGATCAAGAATGTGAAGACGTAGGTACGTACGACTTGCATCTTTCTCTTTTTGATTTCCTTTTCTATCTTTTCGATTAACTAATGTCCTATCCTAATATATTAAGCCAATGTGTCTTCTATCTGACTTAGTTAATGATTCCAGAAATTCGTAATAATCGAGATAGAAAGTATTTCTAATATTTTATTTATATTTCTGAATTATTGCATGCATGTTTCCATCTAATTCATATTTGATACTTAATTCATTTAAGTTATATAATCTTTCTTTCTTAAATTTCTATAAAATTTATAAATTATATGTTTGTAATATTGACGATATATATTACTTTTGAAATTTTAATTTGATCAATTATATTATCTGTTATTTATATATTACCGCTTATTTTTGCTCGAGGACGATCAAAAGCTAAGTGGGGAGTAATTTGATGTATTATTTTTATATGATTGAATTTACGTGATTTTATTATGTTTTATCGACAAATTCTATATAAAATATATGAAATTATGATATAATTAGTATAAAATATTAATCTTTATAGTTTGGTATAGTTAGTAGTAAAAGTTAGTATTTATAGTAAAAGTTGTAGTTTTGTACCGGTTTTAGTGACCGAATATTGTGTCTATTTTACACGGGTATTGTGTGTTTATTTCATTCTGCGAATCCTAAGATGAACCGAAATCCAGTCTGAGACACTTTTTGAAGTCAATTCAAGTTGTTGGAAGGGAGTTATAAAGCGTCACCGATATAAATGATCAAGGAATAATTGTTTACGAATCTCGAAAAGGGCGTATAATACAAATGGCTCATCGAGAATCGTTTTACGAAGAAGTGATCTTGATAAAAGTTGTAGAGAATTCAACGAGCTTTTCAACGGAAGTTCGATTATGTCATTCGATATCAAGAATTCAAGTTACGATTTTTAGAAGTTAGTGTGTAATTATATATAATTATATATAATTACAACACAAAGAAAGTGAGTGATGATTAGGGAGTAACATGCTTGCACATGCGATAACTAATCAGTAATGATTGTCATCATTACACCGGACCGATCCGGCAGATTTTCAGACCGGTCCGGGAAGGAGCTATTTCTATAAATAGAGAGATCGAGCTCACTTTCAGTTGTACCAATATATATATACAATATCCTATATATATTCTCTCCCTCTTCTTTCTCTTTTTATTTTCTTTTCTTTAGTTTGTAAATAGGCCTTATGCCAAAATAAATTAGTAGTAGTAGTATCGTAGTAATGCTCGGGAAATTCTCGAAGGTTCGATGTTGCTAAAGTCGTTGTAATATTCCGGAAAAGACGATTTCTGAGTCAACAGTTGTAATCGGGTAATTTCTATAATAATCATGTTTGTTATTTTCTTCTTTTAGTTTTTATAATGTTATTAGGCTAAATCTAATAACTAGCCAAAGTTATGTAATCATATTATTTCGATCTTTTCGGTAATGGAATCTTTGTTAAAATAAAATTGACTAAAATTGAGTTAAAATGAATCTTTTTCTATTTCGCTCACGTAACGATAATATATTCGAATGAAGTAATCAATCATGATGAATACCACATATAACTGATGATGAACCCGACCGGAGAAGTCGGGATATGAGTAAAAATAGAAAAACCGGAGGGTAAAAATGGCCGTCGATTAACGGAATCTATTTCCTACCGAAGCGATTTGTCTGGAAAGATAAATCTTATTAAAATTTGTACTCGAGATCTAATAATGTTAAAATCACAATTTAATTGAAACTACACCGTTTGTATTAAATCGATCCGCTTGACAACCGGAGCCTCTTGAATAACATCGGCCATCGACAAATGGAATCACCTCTTTTATCCGGGGTAGATTTGTACTGCAATTACTGTTTTGACTAACTAAGTTTAGCATGGGGCGCTTGTGGACATTGGATGATGACTTTTGACATATGACAATTTCATACGCTCGTGTGAGGAGGAATTGTTGACATTAGGAGTACGCCGTTTCATTTGCTCAATTGGACCTAAAAAGGAAGATCGAACACATTCCATTAAATGAAAAGATTGAATAAATTGATTACATATACTTTGGCTAGTCTTATCTTTAAACTATATATTGGTATCTATATATTTATATATATATATATATTTTACTATTTATGTACATCTATATATATTTATATATATATATATATATTATATTAGAATAACTTTTAAATTACGCATTTATTTTATGTTGGTTAGAGTAGTAGTAATTTGTGTTATAAAATTGCGGTTTAGATCGAGTTAATAGCAGCTATTTGGTGTTTAACCACACTTAAAAGAATTACCATTTTTTTCCCTGAGGTTTCGACACCTGACTCACCACTTTATCACTACAATTTGACCCGGTACACTGCCGGTTAGGATCCGTCTAACCTAGAAAAGGTCTGTCCCTTTCTTGGCGCCGTTTAAGGTGCAGTTTCGTGACGTCGACTTTCTGGCGCCGTTGCCGGGAGACAAAGTCGCTAATTTTTTTGTGTCTATGGTTACTACTTGTATTAGCTTAAAATTCTAGGATAAACCAACACTCTTCTTATCACATTTCTTTTTTATATTTTTCGTTGGTATCTACTTTCTTTTAGTACCAATTTTCTTCTTCTTTAAAACTCGAGCATTTTTTATTTTCGTTAGTTGATGACCGAGCGGTAAAGCCTCACTTACTCCTTATAAGCCTGATATAAACGCTTACGAAAGCGATTGCGGATAGAGAGTAAACGTGGTCAAACCCGACTTAGGACTCCTTGGAAAATCTCCAACGGAATCATCTTCTAATAAAAATAAAGAAATGGTGAAACTAGTGATGAAACAAACGAACAGAGGCTAGATCATGCTTTAGGGCATGGCCAAAACCCTGTTAACCCTAATAATAATCGAGAATAATAGAATCAATCAAGGTCGGAACCGAATAATCGTAACAATCCGCCAAACCCGAGACCTATCTCGTGATCAAACTGCTGTAAGAGAAACCAGGACTAATAATCCCATACTTTTACCAAATGAAGGAGCGAATAATTTGAAATTAAGTCTCATCTTTTGGTTTAATTGACGCAAGAGCCCAATTTCTAGGAGAAGATGATGAAGATCCACATCATCATCTCTATCTCTGCTTGAAGAATCAATACAAACCCAAAAGTCAAGGTGCTCATAAGGAATTAACGAGGATGACTATGTTTCCTTTTTCTTTAAAAGGAAGAGCCCGAGATTGGTTTATGTCGCTTCCACACCATTCGTTAACTAGTTGGGAGGATATTCAAACTGAATTTCTGAAACAATATTTCACTCCAGGACGGAATTTGGAATTAAAGGTCGAGGTTGCTAATTTTAGACAAGGATCTGAAGAAACACTTGGGAATGCGTGGGAAAGGTTTAAAAAATTGTTAAGAGCTTGTCCCGATCATGGTTATTCCTTAGATATGCAAATTCAACTTTTCTGTCGTAAATTAAGAAAAGATTCACGTCAGTGAGATGTAGATCATGCATGTGGTGGTTCATTAATGATGAGTGAAGCTCAAACAGTTTACGATGCTATAGAAAAGATTTCCAAAAATAACAGAATGTGGGAAACCGGTTCTAGCACTAGAAAAGTAGCTTTTGCAGAAGAATGTACGTCAAATACGGAAGTTCTAGCACACTTGGAGAATTTGAGTAGAAAGTTTGATGGATTACAACAAGGAAAGAATAAAAATTCAGAAAATAGTATGCCAACTGAATACTCAAATCATGATAATGTGTCATTAGGGATAGAAGAACCAACAGGATATTCAAGAGAGAGAAGTGAGTTTTCTTGAAAGATAGGAATTTGAACAATGCATATTCAAACTCATTTAATGCTATTAGAAGAGACCACCCAACTTTTAGATGGTCCGAAAACCCTAGTAAGCCAGACAACCGCCGTATCGATTCGGTATAAGAATATGAATAATAATCAAGTTTATCAAGGAAATACATCTAATCGAAATTTACAATCATTACCATGATCCTATCCTCAACATACCACTCAAAGTATACCAAGAACTCAAAGTTCAACTCAATCTACGAAGGGGTTGAAAAATGGGAAAAGCGATGGAAAATATGATGGGTGTAGTATCTACTCAAGCTAAGAATATGGAAACAATGATGACTTCTATAGGTTCGATCGGTAAGGACATGAGTTCAATGAAAACATCTATGAATGGACATGATACCAGAATGAGAACGATAGAAGCTTCATTAAGGAATATGGAAGATCATTTGAGTAGGGAAGGTGAACGTAACAACAGTAGACCTCCTGGAGGATTACCAAGTAATCTTGAAAGAAAAACCAAGAGAGGTAAATGTTGTAGTTACGAGAAGTAGGAAACTCTATGGTAGTAATGGAGTAGAAAACTTCGGGAATAATGAAGTAGAAAATGATTTAGATAAAAATGAAAAGACTAAAGATGAACTTGACTTTCTTGATGAGGAAGAAGAAATCATAGAGAATTTCTTGAAAAGGAATAGAAGTTTGGAACACGAGAATGAAGGTGAAAAATGGGTAAAAATCCTAGAATTTTGAAAGACCCCATGGATAAAGATTTAAGAACTTTATTTAAGGAACATTTGAGAATAGAAGATAAAGAAAACAAGGATGAAAAACAGGAAGAATCAAGGAATCAAGTAGAGATTGATTCGAGGGAATATTTTAAAGGAAAAATTCAAGAACTGAAACATGGCGATCAAGTAATATTCCAAAGGATAAAGGAAAGAGAGAATGACTTGAAACCAAAGGTTATAGATTTAGAGTCTTTACCTTTCCCACCTAAAGATCAAATTAAAAGATTAAGACGATCAAGTATGCTCGTTTCCTTAATACTTTTCGTCATATTCATGTTAATATCCACATTATCGAAGCTCGATAAATATGCCCGCCTATGGAAAGTTTTTGAAGGATATACTATCAAACAAGAAAAAATTAGAGGAATATGAGAATATATGCCTAAATGAAGAATGTTCTGCAGTGCTGAAGATAAGTTACCACCTAAACTGAAAGATCCCGGAAGTTTTACGATTCCATGTGAAATTGGAGGATTTACTGTTTAAAAGGTCTTATGTGATCTTGGAGCTAGTATAAATCTCATGTCTTATGAGGATTATAGAAAGCTAGGCATAGGAAAGCTTACTAAGATCGAAATGACTCTGCAAATGGCGGATAGATCGATTAAGTACCCTAAAGGAATTATTGAGGACATATTGGTTAAAGTAGACAAGTTCTATTTTCCAAAGAGACTTCGTAGTTATGGAAATGGAAGAAGGATTTTCAGCGCCACTTATCTTAGGGCGTCCATTTCTAGCTACGAGAGAACTTTAATCGATGTTCGAGAAAAGGAGAATTAATTTTGAGAGTCAATGAAGATGAAGTTGCTTTCAATATTTTTAAAGCTATGAACCATCAATATACATCACGAAATCATGTTCTTTTATAGAAGATATTCATTATGTCTATGATAATCGATTACCAACTTCAAGAAGACAGATTAGAAGAATGTTTAACTTTATCTATCTATAAAGAAGATGAGGAAGACATTGAAATGAAAGAGATAATCCTTTCTCTAGATAAAGGAAGTTTTACTTTTAAACCACCATGGCATAAGTATTTGGAGTTAGAACTAGAAGGACCAGCCTTAAATCATCAATAGAAGATCCATGAAGAATCTGGAATTGAAACCGTTACCTTTAAATCAAATATGCTTTTCTTGAAAATGATAACCTTTTACGTTATTATTTCATCAACTTTAACGGAGCAACAAGAAGATCAATTACTAGGAATGTTGAAAAAGCATAAGAAAGCTTTTGGATGGACGATTCTTGATATTCGAGGTATTAGTCCTGAGATATGTGTTCATAAGATAATTCTAAAAGAAGATGCTAAACCTTGTATTCAACCGCAACGCCGCCTCAACCCGAATTTACAGTTAATCGTTAAGAAAGAGGTTATTAAGCTATTAGAAATGGGAATAATCTTTCCTATATCGGATAGTGAATGGGTAAGTCCAACTCAAGTTGTACCAAAGAAAGGAGGTTTCACAGTGAAAGAGAATGATAAGAATGAAATGATCCCAACAAGGGAAATTACAGGATATCGAATGTGCATTGATTTTAGAAAACTAAATGATCATACTAAGAAAGATCATCATCCACTTCCATTCATAGTACAAATGTTGGAGCGTTTAAGTGGACATAAGTATTACTGTTTCTTAGATGGTTATTCAGGTTATTTACAGATATTCATTGCAGCAGGAGATAGGGAAAAGACTACTTTCACTTGTCCTTATGGAACTTTTGCGTATAAAAGAATGCCGTTTGGTTTATGTAATGCTCCTGCTACGTTTCAAAGATGTATGATGTCTATATTTTCTGATATGGTTGAGAAATTCTTAGAAATTTTTATGGACGACTTTAGTGTTTACGGAGACTCTTTTAATGGCTGTTTGTTACACTTAGAACGAGTATTACAACGCTATGAGGATACCAATTTAGTGCTTAACTGGGAAAAATGTCATTTGATGGTATCAGAAGGAATTGTACTAGGTCATAGAATCTCTGAAGTAGGAATTGAAGTTGATAAAGCTAAAGTCGAGGTAATCGAGAAATTGCCTCCACCAGTTAATCTAAGAACGTTAAGAGGATTTCTTGGACATGCAGGATTTTATAGGAGATTTATTGCAGATTTTTCAAAGATAGCAAAACCTCTAAGTCATTTGCTTGAAAAAGTATCTTTTACTTTTGATAGTAAATGTATGGAAGCATTTAAGACCACAAAGCGAAGTTGATTCTCGCACCAGTGTTGGTGGCACCAAACCGGATTTACCTTTTGAGATTATGTGTGATGCAAGCGATTTAGCTGTAGGAGCTGTTTTAGGTCAAAGGTATAATAGAATTCTCAAAGCTATTTTCTATGCATCTCATACGTTAAATGCAGCTCAACTAAACTATGCAACTACAGAAAAAGAACTGTTGGCTGTGATTTTTGCCTTAGATAAGTTTAGATCGTATATTGTTGGCTCTAAGGTAATAGTTTATACTGAGACCATTCGAAGATTGAAATATTTACTTGAGTAAGAAAGATGCTGAAACCACGTCTTCTTAGATGGATTCTCCTACTTCAAGAATTTGATATTGAGATTAAAGATAAAAAAGGAAGTGAGAATGTAGTAGCAGATCATCTAAGTAGAATGGAAACTGAGGAAGAAATAGGAAATGAAATTAAGGATTCATTTCCTGATGAACAACTGTTTAGAATCGATATGCCTTCAACCATGCAGGTTATTAAGAGAAGAATTCCTTCTAAGGAAAATTCACCTTGGTTTGGAGATATCATTAACTACTTAACTTTGTGATTACATTCCGTCTCATTGGACTTGGCAATGAAAAAAGTTCTTCTTTTATGACTTAAAATTTTATTCTTGGGAGGAACCGGATCTTTTCCGTAAATGTTCGGATGGAATAATCGGAAAATGTGTGCCTGATAATGAAATTTTAAGTGTTTTATCGTTTTGTCATGATCGTGAGGCGAGGAGGTCATCATGGAGGTTGGAAAAGCGCTTTTAAAGTCTTGCAATGTGGTTTTATTGGCCTACACTTTATAAAGATGCGTATACATATGTTAAATCTTGTGAATCATGTCAAAAATGGGAAATATATCGAAAAAACATGAAATGCCTATGCAACCTATTTTAGAATGTGAGTTATTTGATGTTTGGGGTATAGATTTCATGGGACCTTTCCTATATCGTTTGGAAAAAGATTTATTCTTGTAATGGTAGATTATGTTTGAAATGGGTAGAAAGTGAAGCTCTTCCCACTAATGATACCAAGGTTGTCATACGATTCCTTAAAAGAACATATTCACTAGATATGGCATTCCGAGGCGATCATTAGTGATAGAGGTCACACTTTTTGCAATCGACCATTTACTAAGTTAATTGAAAAATATGGTGTAACGCATAAGTTAGGAACGCCTTATCATCCAAAACCAGGTGGTCGGGTAGAGGTGTCGAATAGAGAGATTAAAAGAATCATAGAAAAAAAAGTGGATTCAAACCGTAAAAGCGGCGATTATACTAGATGATGCGTTATGGGCATACTGAGCGACTTTTAAAACTCCAATTGGTCGTTCTCCTACAAATTAGTCTTTGGTAAATCTTGTCATCTCCCAAGTAGAGTTAGAACACCGAGCATTACGGGCTATTAGATTTTTAAATTTCGATCCTAAGGCAAGCGGTGATCATAGACTACTTGATTAATGCAAATTAGAAGAATTTCGCCTTGATTCATATGAAAATGCTCGAATCTACAAGAACGCATACAAATCCTTCCATGATAAGAGAATATATAGTCGTGAGTTCCATGTAGGTGATCGAGTGTTATTGTACAATTCACGTTTAAAGTTGTTTCGAAAGCTTAAATCAAGATGGGCGGGACCATTTAAAGTAACACGAGTTTATAAATCTGGAGTCGTTGAACTAACGATGGGAATACAACTTTTATAGCCAATGGTCACAGGGTGAAGCTATTTACGGAAGGTGAAGAAGTCTCTCTCATAAATGAAGTGATGTTCTTTGATCGACCCTCCGAAAGAATAAAAGCGATTACTCTGAAAAGTGAAAGTATCAAATTACCAGGTTTTATCTTTACTTTTATATGTCTAAACTAGTTTCGTCTTTTACCGGATAGGCGTAAAAGAATGGATGTCTTTTAGATAGATTAGGAGTTTTTGTTTTGCTTTTGAAGTTTGGTTTTAATAGAGATATCGCTTTACTATAGAAGCCTTAGTTTTTGAAAAGAACAAGCAATTGTTGAGAGAGAAAAAATTGAAAGAAGTTTGTAATGAGTACGTCGAGAAGCTCGATAAAGAGAAGGGCTAAGTTTTTAAGGAAGTGCGAGAATCTGTGGAAAGATTGAACACAATGGGCAATGTGGGAAAAATATAACTCAATCTCGAGTGAGTGTTTGAATGTAATTAAGAAGGAGCGATTAGGTGGTTAACCGAAAATCGATGGACTTCAAGACTTAATTCAAACGCTACATTTCTAGGATATAGTTTGCTTGAACGGTATGTTAGAAATCTGGAGTTTATAGAAATTGAAGAATTAGAAACCCCGTAAGTTCAAGTCTTTTATTGTTTTTAGTTTTATAAATTTTTTTGCATAACTTTGAAAATTTTATAAAATTGGATCTTTATAAAATTAAGGAGTTTTATAAAAGTTTTATAAAAAGTTTTAAGTTTTTAGATATTTTATAAAAATTAATATAAATTTATTGAATTTTTACAAACTTTTAAATAAGTTTTATAAAGATTTTATAAATTTTGTGAAATTGTTATAAAATTTATAAATTTTATTATAAAGTTTTTATTGAGTTTTATAAGTTTTAAAAAAAGGAAAAAAAAAAAAAAATTTTCGAAAAAATCATAAAAAATTTCACACGGACCGATCCGGCCCTTACACCGACCGATCCGGGATCGATTTAACCTAAAAAGCGGGATCTTTTCTTTCTTCTTCATTTCTCCTCTTTTCAAACAAAGACCTTTGCTGTACCTCCACCCCCAAAAATTTTCTTTTTCTCTTTAAAATACAAATTACACTATACCATTACATACATTCTTCCTCTTTTACTCTCCTCTCTTCACCAAAAGTGAAAAATTTGAAAAAGATCGAACACAAGCTCCATTTCATCCCGGTGGCTTATACGACTTTTCCGGCCACTTTTCACCGTTTTGTTCACTATAAGGTATAATTTGTTTACTCTAGTTATCAATTTCATGATTTTTATAATTTTTAGATTTATTTTCAACTATTTTGATTTTTAAGTGTGTTGTGACATTTTATTTGTGTTGTTTTTGTTTGTGTTTGTGTTTGTGTTTTTTTTTTTTTTGTGTGTTTTATTATTCCAAAATTCGTAGAATGGCCTCATCTAGTCGAAAAATCTCTAAGAAACGAAAGCCTAATATTCCAATAGAAGTACCGGTAGTAGAATTAAAAGAGTTAACACCGGAAGAAGAATGCATTAGTTTTGTTTGCTCTGACTTCACCTCAAGCTAAGAATGCTTATAAGAATATCTATAGTAAATGTGGAGTTGTGTTGGAAAGAGGCTTAGATTTTGATGACTTAGGAGAGGAGGTTAGGCGTATTTTTAAGAGGCGCCAATGGTTGGATTTTGCACTCGAGGAGGGCAGGAGAGATCAATACTACCTTAGTGGCGAGTTTTATGCGATTATCTACTTTGACACCCACCGAGGGTAGTATGATGAGTCTATTCCCTTAGGTCTAGACATGTTTCTTTTAGTCCGGAACTTATTAATCTTTGTTTTAGGGGTAGAGTTTTTCCAGATGAAGAGGATTACAGAGTCATTTATAGATTAGATGATCCTGCTATGTATGAGCGGATTGCCTCTGGAGAGCTCGGAGGGAGTTTGATGCTACAAAGCAGAGTGGGTGGACAAATGATTTAATTATGGGAAATGTTTTAGAGATCCGAGGGCAATCAAAAGATTTTTGAGCCATACTCTATCCCACTACCAAACACACCGCCTTTGGTAAAGAAGATTTATGCATTACTTGGGCGATGATTCATGATGTTAAGGTGGATGTGGGAAGATCATGTATAGAAGGGTTTCGAGTTTATTATTATCTTGCCAAGGCGAGGAGTCACATGTACTTTCCTGGCTTTATTTGATTTATGTCGTAGATCGAGTTCCTTTCCTATCTAACGATAAGTTAACTATGGCGAGATGAGTCCCTCGATAGGCCCTAGTCTGAGGAGAGTCTCGGAGGGTTCGATAGACTCGATAGTTAGACGTAGTGCACCTCCACCTGATTCCACGGTTTGACATTTTCATCTTTTTCGATCGATCAAGCCAGCAGCTCTTCTTTTCCAAACACCATTACATACGATATGTTTCAATCCTTAGTGTCAGATGTCGCCCGAGGACAGGCTAATATGCTTTGTTTGCTGAGCAGAGTAGGCAGTGGAGTGATGATTTACGTAGAGGGATGTTGAGACATGGCGGATGCATCTTGATCCTTCTTTCGATAAAACTGCCTATCCGCCCTGTCAATCTAACCCATATACGTTACCAGAATGGATAGCACCTATTCCACCATCTCAGAGCTTTCATCATATGCCAAATCCTTTTGAAAGCCAGTCTAGTGGTCAGGGTGTCTTTTATACTGAGTTCTCGAGGTATGCTGTTACATCTAGGCCGGGGAGGATTTTGGATTTTGCAAGGATGACGTCAAGTATGAGTTCGATAGGTCTCGGCAGATTCGATTCGGACCACGACTACGTTTCCACGGCCGATTCGTCATCGGTTCCAAGTTTGAATGATCCAGTTTATCCAAATGAGGATGATCTTTGTTGACATTATTTGATTTAAATACAACTTTGTTAATTTTAAACATTTTACATACTGCTTATTTTATTTTCCGCATTTTAATTTTATTAAATACTAAGTTTGCTAATTTAATAGTTTTTCGTTTTCTTAATCGTTTTATGTCGTAGTAGTAGATTTAATCACTTTTAATAGTATTTAAATATTTCATAAAAAAATCTAAAAAAATATATATATTTTAGGTATATCGTTTTAAAATATAATTCGTGTATCGTTTATCCGTATCATTTAGATATGTTTTATTTTAAACTCTAATAGCCATGAGCCTATTAAAGATAAACAAAGAGAACTTGAATTTTACAACCTTCACACGGTAAAAATATCTTAAAGCCGGACCGGTCCGTCAGTTTCAGACGAGATATATCCGTCTCGTGATCATCGTGAAGGATTGCTACCAGTGGAAAATCCGGGTTGTTAAGTCAACTATTTGAGATAGTTGTTAGTGGTTTTATTTAATTTAGTTTAAGTTTGGTTTGCTTTAATAAGTTAGAGTTGATTAAGGTTAGTAAGTTAGTTAGTAAGTTTGTGTTATTTTGAATTTCTTAGTGTGTAATAGTTTCTTTTGTTTAATATATATGTTGTTTGATTTTAATATACGCGTATTATCGATAATTATAACGATCATCTATAATTTTAATTTAATTTTCGAACCTACTTTTTCATACTCATTGAACATCGGGACGATGCCACTTCGTAAGTGGGGAGTAGAGTTAGGTTTGAAAATTTCATTAAAATTTTCTTCAAAATAAAAATAATTATAAAATATAACCTTTTCATATAAATTAGTACTTTAATTACTTATTTCTTAGTTTTAATTTTTCTTGAATAATTTAAGTTGGTTAATATATGAATAAAATGATATAATTTGAGAAGATTAATTTTGATTTAGTAAAATATATTAGATATATAATGAATATGTTTTATATCTTTTATAAGATTTTTAAGATTTTGAGTATGTATAACTAAATAATTTTTGTCAAATATTTCTTTTATGGAATTATTCAAGTAATTTTCAAATTTATAAATAAATTTTTAGATAATTTTCTTTTTAAGATAAATTATGAATTTGGAATCAAAATTAGGAATGATGATTTTTGGCACCACAAAAATATAACTATAAATTAAATAAGCTCACCCGAATAAAATTTCCAATTTTGACCCCACCTCGACTTTTTAAAGAGTGATCAAGACCTCACTCGAATTTAGCCATTTTGATTAACTAGAAATTTCCGACCCTTAGCTTGTTTTGGTCTACATTTCTTTTGCATCCTTCGAGTTTGTGCGCATTTTTATGAGAGGAAATGATGACAAAAAGAGTTAAGAGTTGAGAAAAATGGTATATCTTTGAGATTGAAATGAGTTCGAGATATGTTAGTGCCTATGAAAAATTTATATTAGGAACAAAGCACCATTTTACACAATGTAATTAATCAAATATCGTTATCTTCCCTATCTTTGATCGACAATATAAAAATAAAATATATCGGTAGTAGCTACCAATGATTTGAGTGCGAAGGGTGTTATCTAAAGCGTCCTATATCACTATGAGGTATAAAGCTCCCGATAAAAATTCGAATCATAAGATCTCAAGAATAATTACGGGTTTAAGGAAACCGGACTCGTAATTTTAGATCGAAAGAGTAGTACTCCGATCAATCTTGATGAAGCAATGCTTGTAAGTTTGATTTTCTACACACACTCACGCTTTAGTTCTTAATATTAAAAAAAAAAAAAAAAAAAGAGAGAAAAATCTAAAAATAGTTGGAATAAAAGGATGTTACTAATCGAAATGTTTTTGATCAAGAATGTGAAGACGTAGACGCATTTACTTGCATCTTTCTCTTTTGATTTCCTTTTATCTTTTCGATTAACTAATGTCCTATCCTAATATATTAAGCCAATGTGTCTTCTATCTGACTTAGTTAATGATTCCAGAAATTCGTAATAATCGAGATAGAAAGTATTTCTAATATTTTATTTATATTTCTGAATTATTGCATGCATGTTTCCATCTAATTCATATTTGATACTTAATTCATTTAAGTTATATAATCTTTCTTTCTTAAATTTCTATAAAATTTATAAATTATATGTTTGTAATATTGACGATATATATTACTTTTGAAATTTTAATTTGATCAATTATATTATCTGTTATTTATATATTACGCTTATTTTTGCTCGAGGGCGATCAAAAGCTAAGTGGGGAGTAATTTGATGTATTATTTTTATATGATTGAATTTACGTGATTTTATTATGTTTTATCGACAAATTCTATATAAAATATATGAAATTATGATATAATTAATATAAAATATTAATCTTTATAGTTTGGTATAGTTAGTAGTAAAAGTTAGTATTTATAGTAAAAAGTTGTAGTTTTTGTACCGGTTTTAGTGACCGGAATATTGTGTCTATTTTACACGGGTATTGTGTGTTTATTTCATTGCAGAATCCTAAGATGAACTGAAATCCCGAGTCTGAGACACTTTTGAAGTCAATTCAAGTTGTTGGAAGGGGAGTTATAAAGCGTCACCGATATAAATGATCAAGGGAATAATTGTTTCTGAATCTCGAAAAAGGACGTATAATACAAATGGCTCATCGAGAATACGTTTTCTGAAGAAGTGATCTTGATAAAAGTTGTAGAGAATTCAACGAGCTTTTCAACGGAAGTTCGATTATGTCATTCTGATATCAAGAATTCAAGTTACGATTTTTAGAAGTTAGTGTGTAATTATATATAATTATATATAATTACAACACAAAGCTAAGTGATGATTAGGGAGTAACATGCTTGCACATGCTTGATAACTAAATCAGAATGATTGTCATCATTACACCGGACCGATCCGCATTTTCAGGACCGGTCCGGGAAGGAGCTATTTCTATAAATAGAGAGATCGAGCTCACTTTCGGTGTACCAATATATATATACAATATCCTATATATATTCTCTCCTCTTCTTTCTCTTTTTATTTTCTTTTCTTTAGTTTTTAAATAGGCCTTATGCCAAAATAAATTAGTAGTAGTAGTATCGTAGTAATGCTCGGAAATTCTCGAAGGTTCGATGTTGCTAAAGTCGTTGTAATATTCGGAAAAGACGATTTACGAGTCAACAGATTGTAATCGGGTAATTTCTATAATAATTATGTTTGTTATTTTCTTCCTTTTAGTTTTTATAATGTTATTAGGCTAAATCTAATAACTAGCCAAAGTTATGTAATCATATTATTTCGATCTTTTCGGTAATGGAATCTTTGTTAAAATAAAATTGACTAAAATTGAGTTAAAATGAATCTTTTTCTATTTCGCTCGTAACGATAATATATTCGAATGAAGTAATCAATCATGATGAATACCACATATAACTCGATGATGAACCCGACCGAGAGAAGTCGATATATGAGTAAAAATAGAAAAACCGGAGGGTAAAATGGCCGTCGATTAACGGAATCCTATTTCCTACCGAGGCGATTTGTCCTGGAAAGATAAATCTTATTAAAATTTGTACTTTAGATCTTAATAATGTTAAAATCACAATTTAATTGAAACTACACCGTTTGTATTAAATCGATCCGCTTGACAACCGGAGCCTCTTGAATAACATCGCCATCCGACAAATGGAATCACCTCTTTTATCCGGGGTAGATTTGTACTGCACTTTTGCTTTGACTAACTAAGTTTAGCATGGGGCGATTGTGGACATTGGACCGATGACTTTTGACATATGACAATTTCATACGCCTTCGTGTGAGGAGGAATTGTTGACATTAGAAGTACGCCGTTTCATTTGCTCAATTGGACCTAAAAAGGAAGATCGAACACATTCCATTAAATGAAAAGATTGAATAAATTGATTACATATACTTTGGCTAGTCTAATCTTTAAACTATATATTGGTATCTATATATTTATATATATATATATATATATATTTTACTATTTATGTACATCTATATATATATATATATATATATATATATATATATATATATATATATATATATATATATATATATATATATATATATATATATATTATATTAGAATAACTTTTAAATTACGCATTTATTTTATGTTGGTTAGAGTAGTAGTAATTTGTGTTATAAAATTGCGGTTTAGATCGAGTTAATAGCAACTATTTGGTGTTTAACCACACTTAAAAGAATTACCATTTTTTTCCTGAGGATTCGACACTGACTCACCACTTTATCACTACAATTTGACCCGGTACATCGCCGGTTAGGATCCGTCTAACCTAGAAAAGGTCTGTCCCTTTCTTGACGCTGCTTTCTAAGGTCTGTTTTCGTGACGTCATAGGGTTAGACGGTACCATACCACGACATCTACCCCCGCCCCAAATTCCTTCATCGATTAGCATACATCTCTTTGGCCCTCGATTGTAGTACTTCCACGTTGGCTAGAGCCTCTGCAGAAGCCCCGAAAGTGGATATTGGCATCATCCACTCCCATGGTATAGCCATCTTACATTGCAGGGGCTAGTACTAAGTTCAAGGCTTGAAGAAACTTTGCCGAAGCCTTGTACTCCATAATGGTTTGGACAGAGGCCGCCCTAAGTTGCTCGCGAAAGGATTGGGCAGTGACCTCTGTGTCAACTACCTCTGCCTGAGCTTCTTAATGCTCTCCTTGATTAGCACTCGCCACCTCAAACGCCTTGTGCTCAGCAGAATTCCCAGCTCTGAGTTGCTCCAACTTGGTATCTTGAGCTTTTATTTGTTTCTTCAACTCCCTAATCTCCTTGTCCTTGGCCTTGAGCTCTTTGTCCTTTTCTTTTAAGCTCTTTTTGTGATCAGAAGCCACCTTCTCCAATTACCTTCTTCAACCCCAGGATGTGATGAGTCAACATCGAGGTGCCCAACGACTCCGTCTCTCCCTTAACTGGCTCACGCTAGAGCCGGATTTGGTTAGGCGAGTATATAACTCTAGACCCACCAAGGCACCCTGTCAAAACACAAGTTAAAAGAGGATATGAAAAAAAGAAAGGACAGAAAAATAGGGGGCTTATATATTTCATGGCGTTAAGACCAGCAGCAGCCAGCTCCTGAACGGACATCAGAAGGATCCCCTCCTCCACATAAAAAATAGTTCCTCTTCTCCTCTCGGGGGGAACCATTAGATTCTGAATGGACTCAACTCAGATCCTCTTGCTTGACCTCCTCTCGGGTCAATCTCGGGCAGATGGGCCTCCATAGTGGCCTTACCCTTTGAAGTAGCCACTTTCGAGGACTCTAAGATCGAATTCAAGTCTAGGGTCGGGTCCGAAAAGGTGATATAATCTTCCAAGTCGGGCAATACTTGAGCAGAGGTCGGGTTCAGCGTAGGTCCAATAGACCGAACATAAGGGGACACGAAGGCGATTCCTGTTTGGGTCTCCAAAGATACTGCTGGATCGCCAGTGAAAACCCTTTTCATTAGCAACACTCAAAGAAGTCGGCGAAGGCATCCACTACAACAAGAAAATATTTGTCGTGAAACAATCAAATAAGGAATCCTTGCAAAAAAAAGCAGAGGAAAAAGTAAAGTGTAAATCCTACAGATTCCCGAAAGCGAGATGAATTAAGAGGGACGTATGGATCAGGACCGGCCTCGGCAATAGATGCTATCGAATGCCCGTTGTCTACTCTTCATCATGAATGCCCAGGTACCTTGTTCTTACAAAAGAGCATTAGCTTCTGAGTCAAATTACTCGGTTAAGAAAGGTTCATAGGTTGGTGTTCAGAAATCACTTTCCTTATCCTTTACTTTCTTTTATTAATATTTCGGTTTAGCCTTTAACTTATTTGGTTTAGATGACTTGCGCTTGTTGACATTTACCTTCCCATTCTCGGCTTTCTTTAAAGGAAATGGCCTTGAACTAGCAGCTTTATAAGTAGACACTACATGTAAATGTGGGATGTCCGGTGAGATTGATACCAAATCATTCTCGCTATCTTTGAACTAATTTGTTTTGTCTCTCACTCAGCACGAGTGACAGCAGTCACATCAATGTCACTTAATTTTGTAGGCTCAAGAGGAACTTCCACTTCCGAAAAATTAATTTGCATTCTCGATTTTTGAGTTTAACGTTCTTGTTACTTTTCCACTTTTACGAAGTCGTTACTAGTCAATTTATCGCATTTAGCAGTTTAGATACCTTGAGATGATATGTAGTTGCGAAAATAAATTTTGACAGAAATATAAATCAAATCATACACCACAACATATAATAATTTTAGGAATAATAAATGTGATGTCATGCATGCAGTTTATCCTACCATTCCAAATATTTAACCTCACATCATGCTGCCACCGCAGGGTCAGTATCAGCATAATGACAATTAAATTGAGACAATCTCTCTCAAAAATTAAACAATTAAGAATCAGACATCTCCATTTAATTGTTGATTACCTTCCTTTTTCAGCCAAGATATTTCCAAAAATATCCGTGTGAGTGTGACCTATTGTTTCAGACCTCAAAGTACACCCCGAGTATGCCGCCGTAGGGTCGGTCAGTGACTCGACGAGTACCCAAAATCCTATCCTTTCGGAGACCAAGCCTTGAATGTTGATAGCAGTGAAGGCCATCCGCAGGGGCCGTAATCAAAGCGGCTCGAGGCGTCACCCTTCTCTCATGTGCTTGTGTCAACAGTAGAGGCCGTGGGGTCGGTTGTCACCTTCCCCGCACCCACTCGTTATTTTTAAAATTAGGTAGTCTCATTAGGATTTTCAGAATTTTTTAATTATCCGAAAAATAATAAATCATGAATATTTAAATTTATCCTCCCACTAGTTCATCGATTCTAAATACCGTCTAACTAGTATCACTTATTCATGATTTTCCACTTTTATGGATTTTTTAAAATTCCTCGTGTAGACGCTACACAATTAAAATTCACCAAGAATTTTATAATCCCAATACATTAGGACTTTATGAATTTTCTAATAATTAAAAAAACAATAAAGCATAAAATTTAAAGCTCCCACTAATTTATCGATTCCAAATACCGCTTAACTAAAGACACTATATTCATGATTTTCCAATTTTTCGAATATTTAGAAATTCTTGTGTAGACACTACACAACTAAAATTCACCAAAGAATTTTAAAGCCCTAATTAATCATGATAAAATTTTAGGATTGTAGAATTTTATCTCAATAATTTGAAAACAATAAATCTTGAAAGACAATCACCAACTTATCGGTATTAAACTCTGGCTGAGATTTAACCGAGTTCACCGAACGGTGTCGGGATTGGCTAAGCCGACTCGTCCTCTTCGTTGGTTCATATACGACTGCTGGATTAATCGGGCTAAGGCTGCCCCATCGAGCCGCTAGTTTGACCTTTGACCCCCGACTCCCGACGCTAACGCCGCGCGTGTGCGGTGCCGGGTTGAAAATCGGGCTAAGGTTTCCCATCGAGCCTCGGCTCGCGGATAGCTTGACCTTGCCGGACCCCCGTGGCTAACCCCGCACTTGGACGGACAAGTCGAGTCGAGCCGAAGCCCTGTTGACCGCCCGAACCAATTTTCGAACCTTTTGCTCAGTTGGTGTCCCACTATTCCGGATTTTCCAATTTTTCAATTATTAAAATTCTTTTATGTTGTCACTGCATAATTAAATCAATGAACGATTTTTAGATCCCAAAATTAAATTTACCGAGTAAATTTTATTTTATCATGTGAATTTTATATCCCGATAAAATTCCGTTCGTTTTAATTTATTTAATTAATTACCTAAATTAAACTAAATTAATTACGTCTCATACATGCCTAATTAATATCACGGTTAATTATCTACATGTATGCATATGCTAGGAGTGGAATTCATGAATATGATGCATGTAATGACATGGTTATCTCACACAAATTATCAAACATGAAAATAAATGCGTAAAAGTAAACCACTAAGATGGACCGTTGGTAGACCCGTATCTAATCTATATAAAAAAATAAACCCTAAGCATAGAAAATATCAATCTACTATTTTCTTCAGCCAGCTCAGGTATTTGACTTTCTGCTCTCTTTTTTTTATTATCAAAAACTGCTCCAGCCGAGTTGGTAAGAGTCTCCTCTTCCTTCATCACCACTCGAGTTCGATTCCCCGCTCCCCTTTTTTTGTTTTCGTTTTTTTTTCGGCCAAGTATTATTATTATTATTATTACTATTACTATTATTATTATTATTGTTCAGAAAATGAAGAAAAAACACCAAAAAAAAATTCCAGAATTTTATCCGTCCAAGAGGATTCAAACTCGTGTCAACAATTTGGTGATTCAATGCCTTAACCACCAGGATATTGGTTTAAGTTGTTGATCTTCTTCCCAAAAATATTAAACCGACTCGGCCCCAATATATTTCTCAAAATAAAATATTTCTAGCTACTAGAAATTAAATTACAAAAAATAAATTACATAATTTCCTATACCTTAAAATTTGGGTTTACAATAGATCTAACGGTAAATAGGTACTCAACCTCAATCCATCTCACAACCATAACATTCAATCGCATAAAAAATTTAAAAGATGCAATTTTATTTATTTCATTCCTTATTGATTAATTATGCAATCAATATCGCAAAATCGCTTATAACCTGGCTTTGATACCACATGATGGATATACGAAACCTGAATCCGGATCCGATCCATAATTGATCGCCGATTCGATTTCAAAGACCGATCGAGACACTCGATCTAGCACAATGAAGCTTACTTAATAAAATTGCATGCGATTTTACCACGATTCGATTTGCATGATTAATTAATAACTACAATAAAGTTAGTGGATTTACCCAACCGGAGAGAGAAGCAATCGACCAGGGAGAAGCCATGCCTTCCGGATTGTATCTCCTAGCGACGATTGGTGGACGTCGATCCTCGCCGTAGAACCTCCTCGAATATGCACAAGAAAAACCCTAGTTTTTCTCCTCTTAATGACTAGAACGAGAAACTAAATTTCTCTTCTTTTTTCTTAAGTGTGGCGCCAATTTTGTGATTGTGATTGTGTTAGGAGGAACCCTCTTTATATAAGAAAATAACTAATCAAGAGAGAGTTATCATTTTCACAACACAATTACCTATTCCCATAAGGAAAAGATATTTGTCAAAAGATAAGAGATAATTCCCAAAAATTCAATCTCTTATTTTTCCATTAATTATCCAATAAATAGATAATTAATTAATTACACATGTGACATAATCTAGAAAAAAAAAAATCTAAATTATCACAACATGTGGCGCCAATTTAGTCATTATTTTTAATAGAAAATGTATTTTCTATTTTACATATTATTTACCAAATAAATAATATTGCATATTAATTAAATAGACCAACTATTTAATTTATTCTCGAGGTTCTATAAAACGAAAAACACTCGCGTGTTAGTGAGCCAACCCGGGACCATGGACTATAACTGTGTTCTACAATAAATTAAATAAAATATTCATCGAACAAAATATTTCTACTTAATTCTTTAATTCCGAACTACGCCACCATAAATCCGAAACTGAACTCTATCGATTATAGATATAATTTATTCTCAAAACGTCGAGTCGAGTCTATAAGCGTCCATTAATTGATATAATCATTACATATAAACTAACCCTCCATAGACTATCCGTAATGAAGCGGGATTATTTTCGTAAACCTTCTTCAATACATCTTATCCTTATTTATCATTAACCCACTAGTGATCAATTAGTTCATAACCAATACGAATTCCGCGGATCGACCAGTTTCTAGGATTAACAAATAAGGGGATTGTCTTTCTACTTCCCGCAGGAAGAAATGGATTCCATATCTGTGAAACACACACTTCTCACTCATTCCAGAATAGTGCCAACGTGAAAGTGATTCGGAACGAGCCTCTTAGCGATCCTTAACAAACACATCAAACCCTATCCTGAGACAAGTAGGAGTCTGTAATCACTTCAGGATTAAGGTTAATCCATATATGATCATCTTATGATTTAATAAGATTTCTCAATCACGGAATTATATGACAAACGCAATTTAAATCGGTCCAGTCCTATATGACTCTCATCATATATAAATGCCCCACTTTGACAACCAATGTCGACGGTCCGGATAAGACGGTCACACCATAAAGTTTTCTGGGCGCATTATTGGTGGTTTAATCAATTGACCCCATACTTTGATTAACTTCACCACGGACTAATAGTTCAAGTGTATCACCATAAACTTAATCCTCATGTGTGACACACACTAAGTTATATAGCTACATATGATACGACTTGGGGTTTTCAGTAGTGTATTTCTTATAAACACAAAGCAAATAATAAGATGAGAATAAATTTGTCATTTATAAATTATAAAAACAATTACATAAATTGTCTTTCGGGCGCAACTTCCAACAAAAACGTGATTAGGTAAAAGGAGAAACTTACTTGCTAAATCAGAGGTTGAAGAAAAAATTGGAGTAGATCTGAATTTGCACCGGCGAGTCGTCAATTTAAAAGAGGGTGAGACAACGGTTGATACGACTAGGGGTATAAATACCTGATGTTAAACCCCTTAACGCGTCTTCAAAAACTGCTCCACTCATAAAAGACGTGGATAAAAACGCCTCGTTTTTTCAGAAAAGCTATAACGGCATCATAACTAAGCATAGCCACCTGTCAAAAAATAATTTAAATTGATCGGTACGGACGAGCCGCACACAGGGCAGATCTGATCTGAACTCAAGAGTGTGACCAGATCTGGGGGGCTTATGACGATACCGGATTTCACCACTCCGCATGCCAAGCACGTGACAACCTAAATAATGGCAAGAGTAGGCCTAATGCCCTAACCATAAAGGGTCTGGAGTCCCATCATAGGCTTAAGAGCCGAACTGAGACCTCGTAGAGAAAGGTTGTTCGGTTCGTCCCCCGATCCACCGCAGGTCGGCGAGGAGCAGACCAACGCAGCTCGGTCGACCCGACTTCAGAATATCGCCGCATGTCGGCTAGCGAATATGATAATGACAATAATTATACGATAGTTATGGAAAGAATCTCAAACCATTAAGGCTCAAATCTTTATCATTTAAACACAGATATTTGAATATCATAATTATCTCCTAAAATCACGGGATAATCCCAGATTTATCTCTTGCTTGAATCACACGAAACGAGATTCCACATTGGACACGGCCCACGCAGGCCTAGGGCACAATCTCCCCTATATAAACAACCATAAAAAACTACGGCAGACTTGATTTCTACACATTTGATATGTAGGCATCCAAGAGAAATTTTCAGCCGCCTAAATCCCCTCAAAACTCCTCTTCTCTTTTATATTTTATCTTTTCTCTCGATTATTCGTCCTCACCACTTATCACTAGATCATAAAGACCCTGATTTTATACTCCGATTTATTTTGTTTCATCACTCAGCACGAAAAATTGACTGGAAGCATTCGCCAATGACTTCAACTCTTGTTTTGGCTCCAGGACGTGAAACAGACCCCAGAAAGAGAGTTGTTATAACTGGGATGGGTTGTTTCTGTTTTTGGCAATGACCTTGATATCTTCTACAAAAAGCTTCTTAATTGATGGAGAGAATGGGATCAGCATGATAAAGTGTTTTGATACATCCTTCCCATAAAGATTACGGTACAAATTCGTGATTTCTCTTCAGCAGGCTACATCGATAAGAAAATTGATCAACACCTTGATGATTGCTGGAGGTGCCTAGTTGCCGGCAAGAAGGCACTTGAAGGCACCAACCTTGCCAACAAGTTCTTGAAAATGTACGTATATTTCAATAACGATTAATCAATAAAAAGTTACAGAGAATACATACAATACAATGTTGCAATTTAACTTGTGAATACATCCTCAACGGTCAATTGATGTTCAATTGTCTCTGTCTATGCATGTTCAAATCTTAGAAACTTCTTTGTCACTGCATTTGAAATTGTGGCGTCACTGCATGTGTTGTATATTTTAAAAAATAAATAATCAAATTTATGAAATTTGTACAGAAGGGCATCGAATAGGATATAAAAATAAAACGAACGAAAAATAAAAATTATGGTGAAAGATCAATTACAAAATGATCGAACATGAAATAAAAAGTTATAGTTATTTAAAATATTAAGGAGAACCCCTCAAAAAAATAAAAATTAGTAAGATAAAAAAAAATAACATACTTTTTTTTTTTTTGGGTTTAAGGTTGAAAAAGACCACTTTCAAACTTATTTGGGCATTCAGGATGTAAGTAAAATACCATGGTATATAAGGACAAAATTAATATGAAGATCCGATAACACCCCTCCAAAAGACAAAACGTAATCATTTCTTGGTATCCAACACTGAATCCCTATTTTCTTATATCTTCCATCGCTTCTATCGACCAACCGCAATTGATTGATTTCTCAAGAACAAATCCGATTGGAAATAAATACCAATTTTCTCAAGCGGAGAAATCCGATCGGCTGCACTGTGATTCTTTGACAAATTTAGGTCAATTTATTTCGTATATCGTCATCAATCACGTAATACAATATTTATAGCCACTGTCAGAGCTCCTACATCTATACAAAATATCCAAACTACCCTTACTAATTTAATACACTAGTATCAATATTTTCCATAATACGTAATATTTTCCATATCGTAATACCCTCCTCCTCAAGTGGGAGCATGAAGATCTCGAACGCCAACTTGCGTAACAAAACTCAAATGCTGCAACCCAGCCACTTTCAGTAAGATATCTCATAATTGATGCTTCGTAGAACATACGGCGGAAGAATCAAGCCATCCGTGATAACATCACGCACAAACCGATAGCTTGCCTCGATATGCTTCGCGGCGCTTGTGAAACACCGGATTCTCGTGGTAATATGAAGTGCCGATTGGCTATCATAAAAGAGTCGTATCCTAGGGGGGTGCCGGACCCCGAGCTCAGCCACTAACTGTTTCAACCACTTCAAATCGCACGTAATCTCCGCCATAAATTGATATTCTACTTCGGCCAAGGACCGAGAAACCGTGGTTTGTTTCTTGGATTTTCAGGATATAGGCGAAAGACCAAGAAAAAAAAACCAACCACTCAAAGCGAACGCCGGGTAAGAGGGCAACTCGCCCAATCGTAATCGCACCAACCTCGAGAGTAAGAGAACTGGCCGATCAGAAAAGCAAGATACATTGTCCGGGATGTTTTTGAAATAACGAACCAGACGCAAGGCTGCCTCTCAATGATCAACCCGAGGTGCCTACATAAATTGAGACAACACATGAAGAGAATACGCCAGATCGGGTCGGGAAACTCCGAGATATATAAGATGTCCAATCAACCGACGATAAGGCCCCCGAATCACTCAACAACGCGCCGTAAGCAAGAGCCAACTTGTGATTCTCGCTTATCGGAAATCACCGGCTTGCTCCCAAGTAAACCGGTTTCATGAATAATGTCAAGCGGCATACTTCCTCCGATTCAAGAAAATCCCTCCTTGTTCCGCCGCCACCTGATCCCAAGAAAATATTTCAGAACCCCAATGTCCTTCTTCTTAAAACATTTCCCCAAATATTCCTTAAAAATTGTCATTGCAACTTTATCATTACAGGCTATGATCATATCATCGACAAACAAAAGAACACTGAGCTGAATACCACCCCGATGTAAGGTAAACAATGAGTAATCCGAATATGATTGACGGAAACCATATCACGCAAAGCGGAATTGTTATGACCGATCGATCAAGAAGTGATGGTGATTGTGAGTAAAGATAAAAGATAAACAAGTAAACAAACACATAAATAAGAAGAACACAGATTTAACATGGTTTCCAACAATGTGCCGACTACTCCACGGACAAACGAGGATATTTTATTATCAACAGAAAGTCACATCAAGTTACAATTAATACAGACGGTATTTATAGCCTTGGGAATCCAACCCTAACCTACTAAATAGTCTACCGAGTAAATGGTCAAATACCCCAGGTAAGTAACTCCACCGAATTAGAAACCATACAAACGTGTTCCTTAAGTCTCATTGTGAACCAAGCAGACTTTTACTCTCATCCGATACCTCACATCAAAGAGACACAACTTCAAAGAAGATCGATCAACTCACGCCGCTTCCTCAAACAGACACCGATTCAAAGCAGATGCTTCATACTCACGACCACAACAATTTTCACATACTTTGTTGAATGCCACACTCAAAGAGACTGACTTAGTAGCGTAGTTTACGCCACCATTACAAATCTCCACCTTGACTTCAACTTCATGCAACCGACCAAATGCACAACCAAGTGCCGTAAATCCTCTTTGTCTTCGATTTGAATACCTCAAAGCAGACCCCCACATCACCTAAGTATTCCCATTCGGATTAATGTGCTTTGGATATTTAGCAAGTCCACACACAATCGAAAGTTGCCTCTTGAACTCATTTAGTGAACATATCAAAGATGATTCACATCAAGGCGATCTTCTCACTTTCACCCTCCTCTCATTTCTTAGAAAATGATACCTAACATCAATGTGCTTGGTTCTCTCATGGTCAACCCGATCCTTAGCCAAACATATTGCACTAAGACTCGCCACAACACACTCGGCTTGATCTTGATGCAGACTTAGATCATTGACTAGCCCTTTTAACCAAATTGCTTCCTTTGTCGCTCGTCTGCCCATGTACTATGCTTCAATAGTAGATATCGTCAATGTCCTCAGTAAAGTTGTCTTCCAACTTACCGCAGAGAACCACCCAAAGTAAACACATACCCAATATAGACTCTCCCTCATCCAACATCAAGAAAGATAATCGTAATCACAAAGACTTGTGACAAAAATTGAGTACCACCTCCATAAATGAGTCCAATATCCGATGTTCCCTAAGGTACTGAATATCCTCTTCATCGCTTTCAAAGGTTCCTTTCCAGTGTTGAGCTATAAACTCGCCGACAACACTCGACTACTCGAGCCAAATCAAGCCTAAGTACACTATGGCATACATAAGACTCGCCATCGCACTAGCATATGTAACTCTTGACATGTATTCTTCCTCTTCACCGATCGGAGCAAACACAATGAGCAGATGTAGATTTGGTGCCATTTGAGTATCTATAGGTTTGGCACGACATGCCAAACTTGGATAATATCTTCTCAATATACCCTCTTTGAGACAAGAACAGCCTTCCCCTACTTCTTATCGCTATAGATCTCCATCCCCAAAATTTTCTTTGCATTCCCAAATCATTCATCTCAAATTCAGCCTTGAGCAGATTCTTCAGATCTTTATTGTCAGACTTGTTTGCAAAGAAATATCAGGCCAGATCATCTACATACACCACCAGATAGATAACTAATCCATCCTTCAACTTGTTGTGATACACACAACAATCATATGGACTCCTGCTATAACACTGCTAAATCATATAGCTGTCAAACTTCTTATACCACTATCTTGGGGCCTGCTTAAGTCCATACAAGTTCTTCAACTTGCAAACATATCTTTCTTTGCCAGGGAACATGGAAACCTCCGGCCGAGTCATATAAATTTCCTTATCTATATCTCCATGTAGAAAGGCTGTCTTCACATCCAATTGCTCAAGTTCAAGATTATGATTTTCCACTATTGCTAACAGCACCCTGATGGAAGTATGTCTGTCAACTGGAGAAAATATCTCTTCATAGTCTACCCCCCTCTTTCTGACTGAACCATCTAGCAACAACAACGTGCCTTATATCTGATATCCTCAGCAGATGTCATTCCTTCTTTTTTCTTAAATATCCATTTGCAGCTGACCACCCATCTATCATGTGGTTGTTTGAGCAAATACCAAGTCTCATTCTTCTGAAGTGACTCTATTTCTTCTCCCATGGCAACAAGCCATTGGGATGCCTCAGAACATGTCACAGATTCCCTGTAAGTGTTAGGTTCAAAACCATCCACTTCTTCAGCTACCTGTAGTGCATATCCAACCATATCCTCCTCAAACCCATATCTTCTTGGAGGTCTGACATTGGTCCTCTTTGCTCTGCTGAGAGCTATACTTGCTGACCAACATCAGCAGTTTGATTGTCTGCTTACCCTTGTTCAGCAGACTGGCATGGATCCAGCTCTGGATCTTCTGATTGTTGACCAATGCCAGCTGAGTCTTTTGATTCAGTAGACTCTACTTGAAGCTCCACCTGTTTGTCAACCTTATCAGTCGCAGATCCAATTTCAGATTCAGATGTGGCTTTCAATGATGAGTTAAGCATAGAGTTTTCATCAAAGACTACACTTCTGCAGAGTATAACCCTGTTTTTAGCTGATAAACATATTCAATACCCCTTAACTCCATTTCCATATCCAACAAACACACCCTTCTTGGCCCTAGGCTCTAATGTACCCTCACTGACATGGTAGTATACAGTGCTTCCAAAAACCCTAAGTCCAGTAGTCTCACGACTTTCCCACCAAACATCAAGTGGTGTTTTACGCTTGATCCCAAAGTGAGGCCCCCTTATTGATTAATTAGCGGTGTGTGCACACCTCCTCCCCAAAATCTCCTTGCTTTAGGGCAAATTAGAGAGCATGCACCTTGCCTCTCTCCGTAAGAGTTTGATTCATTCTTTACGCAACACCATTCTGCCAGTGTGAGTATCTCTAACATTATGGTGCCTAGAAATGCCTTCATTCTTGCAAAATTCATCAAACTCGGACCAACGAAATTCTAGTCCATTATCGGTTCTAAGTCTCTTGATCTTCCTCCACTGCCTCGATTCTCAACCAAAGCCTTCCACCTTCGATGTTCTTGAATGCTTCACTATTGTGCTTCATCATAATTACCCAAACCATCCTTGAATAATCATTTATAATGACACAAAATACCTTGACAACCCAATGACTCCACCCTTGAAGGTCCCTCAACAATCGAATGGACATAATCAAGTGTCCCTTTTTTGTGATATGAATTGCTTTTCAAATTTGCTCTTATGTAGCTTCCCAAACACACAGTGTTCACAAAATTCCGGCTCCTTGACCTTATGTCCCCAAAGTAGATCAGACTTAGAAGCGAGAATTTGCATCCTCTTTCACCCATATGACCCAATCTCATATGCCAAAACTTAATCAATTGTGGATCTGGTGAACCTCTGATGATGCAATGTTAGAACTTGATACATTAGACCCTTTGAGTATGTACAAATGTCCCCTACTGATACCACTTCGGAATCACACTTGAACCCTTATAGACATTCACCACTCCACCTTCACCCCTGAATTTGAACCCTAAGTGATATCAAATTCTTGGTCATTTGTGGAACATGCCTAACCTCTTTCATGTGTAGAATTTACCATCAAGTGTCCTAAGTTGGATTGATCCAATCCCAACTATTTTTGCTTTGACCTGCTGTGCATGGCCATGCAATATGGCCTCCATCCACCTTGCCTTATAAGTTGAAAACCACTCCCGCTTTGGACATACATGATAAGATGCCCAGTGTCCGAATCCACACATCTCTGCCCTATTGACTCTAAAACCGCTAAGGCGGATCTTCTGAGTTGGTGTCATGTTCGTGTCATGTTCTCCAAAGGTATGTACCAGACTGAGTACCTGCTGCTTCTTCCTCTTTGGACATTCATTTTTCCAAAGTCCTCGCTCCTTGTAGTAATTACAGATATCCTTAGCTTTAGGACCTGGAATTCTTCTTGAATTTCTTCTTTCCAAAATTGCATGGCCTCTGCGACTCCATTGGCCACCACCCGGTAGGCCGACTATCTGCTTCGCACTCCGGATGCCTTATGGCGTAACTCGAGCATGGAGTGATGATCTTACATCCTCCAATGATACTGAGTCCTTTCCAACAATAAGAGGATCGCCTAAAGTTCTCATATGATGCGAGCAATGATACAAGTAGAATCAATGCAAAGATCCTCATCTTCAATCTTCACATCAATATTCCTTAAATCAAGCAATATTGTGTTCAGCTGGTCTAGATGATCCCTCAGCTGAGTACCCTCATGCATTCTTAAGCTAAACAGACGCTGTTTCAACAACCACTTGTTGGTTAATGACTTAGTAATATACAGACTCTCAAGTTTGGCCCACAACTTCTCAGCAGTGTCCTCCTCAGCAACCTCTGTGATAATATCATCTAACATGCACAAGATAATTGTTGAATGTGCTTTCTCCTCAGATCGCTCTCTCACAGTGACACTTCCTTCCGTTGATTTGAAAAGGGACCCCATAATCCCTCCTGCTTCAACAAAGCGCGCATCTTGATCTGCCATAAACTAAAATCGCATTTCTCCTTGTAAACTTGTCAATCTTAACATTTAAAAGCGGACAACTTTCTCACTAGAAAAGCTTGTGTAGATCCCAAATCCTAAGCGCCAATTTTGACGCTGGGTGCCAATCTACCTTGCTTAAAATGATAAATGATTTATTGATTAACCTGGATGCTCCGATACTAGTTTGTTATGACGGATCGATCAAGAAGTGATGGTGATTATGAGTAAAGATAAAAGATAAACAAGTAAACAAACACAAAAACAAGAAGAACATGATTTAACGTGGTTTCAAAGAAAGTGCCGACTACTCCACGGACAAACGAGGATATTTTTTTAGCAATGTAAAGTCACATCAAGTTACAATTAATACGACGGTATTTATAGCAATGAGAATCCAACCCTAACCGACTAAACAGTCAACCCAATAAATGACTGAAATACCCTAAAAGTAACTCCACCGAATTAGGAAACCATGCAGACGTGTTCCTTAAGTCTGCTGTGAACCAGCAGACTTTACTCTGCGATACCTGTCACCAGACAGACACACGACAGCTGATTGATCAACTCTTTGGTACCCCAAACAACTAACACTCGATTCAAAGCAGATGCTTCTATACTCACGACCACCACAATTTATAAACTTTGCTGAATGCCACACTCACAGCACCGGACTAGTTAGCATAGTTTAAGTCACCATTACAGAATATTTGAGGGGGTGTCGGGAGAGATTGCCCACACTGCTGAAAATAAAAATGTGCAAGTGTTGACAAAATGCCAACATACTGAGAGGGTATCGGGACGGATTGCCCACACTCTTAAATGATAAAGAAATAAAGTAACGCATTTATTATAATTAATTGGTTTTAGTAGAATGGTAAGCGCTTTGATCTTTAACATTCTCACTCTAATCGATGTTGATTTCTCCGTCGAGTAAATCCGATTGGAATCGACCATCAATTTCGGGAGGAAGAAATTTGATCGCCAAGACTACGATTTTGTACTTTCCGGTTATAAGAAAAGTCGCCGGCATGAACCACCCTCTTTCTCTAAAACTACCACCGCCTTTCTCTCCACCACCCTCCTTTCACCGATCATTAAATTGCACCAACTTTTTTTGTAGCACGTAATACATAACGCTTCTCATATTGTGTCGCACCTCCATTTATGCAACTCCCCCACTTTTGTTGTTCGATGCCTTTTTTTCGTTTCTTTCTTTT